>CM052703.1:112827693-112841279 GCA_028551405.1 Uromys caudimaculatus | reverse complement strand
TAATCCCTCATGATGATCTCAGAGGTTAGCCTTAATCTAGTCCCCCTTGTGTTCTCCCTGGAGATTACCTCCTTGCAGATTCTAGCTTCTGCCAAGTTGGCAGTGAACACTAATCATTGCATTCCCTCAGTGCTTCAGAGGATATAAGAATTATAGCACCTACAATTGTATGAGTCACTGTTCAACAGCCATTAATATTCTCTTCATTAATATTCACACTGCACTCCAAAAGACCTTCCTGAAGTCATGGGACACTTGGTAGTTACCCTTCATACATTGCTTTGGTTACCCCTCCACCCTACTGTCTGTGATAGCAGACACTAAGTAGGGTATGCAAGCCAATCAGAGGATTGATTTCCTTCCTCTGTGTTAGTGATGTCCCCTGATGTTAGTGATGTTCTTGGGTGACATCCCCTGAGCCCAGCAAGCTCTTTGAAAAGTATCAGCACTAAATACATCTGCCCACTTTCCCAAGAATTCTAGGAAGATGAATAAGATAACAACTGCACAATAGTTTGATAGGAAAAAGATAATTAAATAACTTGATGATACCATGATTTGCTCACCTATCTTATGTGCACATTTACAGTTTTAGAACATGGACATTTTAATGACAATTCTAATTAGTGAGTAGACTTTAACTCTGTTGCTGTGACAACTCTCATCAACCCAATATGATGGACATTTGGACTCTGTTTATCTCTCTTATAGTCAAAGGTTATCTCCTCAGGTCATTAAGAGGACAAATGCCTCAAGGCTCTTTTAATGAAGGTGTCATCTCGTGGTCCCACACAACTAAGCTCCAAACTTGTAAACAGATCTTTTCTAAAGTGCCCCTCAGCCTTCTGTTAATTATTATCCTCCCAGTGCAAAAAGCTTCTGAGAATACCACTGTACAAACTAGTCATCCATTCATCATTTCCCTAAGTTTGTATTCTCTCCAATGCTACCTATAATGTAAAGTACCTAAAGTATTCTTTTATGTCCTATTCAACACTACCCATGAAAAAAGGTTTGCTGTGCTAGTAATAATTTCATCCGTAATGAAATACATCCACTACTATAAAATTTTTAAAGTTCTATCAGAAATTATCTCATATAATACCAGGATTATAGATACCACTTTCTGGGAATCTTGTTGAATATATTAGTGGAAAGCAAAGAACTTGAGAATCTGCACTGGTTATTATGATCACAGGAATCCAATGGTGTCCAAGATACCCTTCTTGAGCATATAATGCTTAAAAAGTATCAGCCTGACAACTGAATAAATACATGTATTTTATAAATGTGTGACCACTGTTCTTTCAGCCCCATAATTGCGAATTGTCTACTTTTGCTTCATACCTGAAAGATATTATTGATTGGTATCCAAACTTTGTTAACCTTCTTCAAAAATACTCTTTATAGAAAGGCTGAAAGAAGCCAAGGAGGAGGACGACCCTGTAGGAGGACCAGCAGTCTCAATTAACCTGAACCATCAACCAGGCAGCATACACCAGCTGATCTGAGGCTCCCAACACATATACAGCAGAGGATTGCCAGGTCTGTGTTCAATCAGAGATGATGCGCCTAACCCTCAAGAGACTGGAGGCTCCAGGGAGTTTAGAGGTCAGGTAGGGTGGAGGTTGTGGAGTGGGGACATCCTCATGGAGACAGGGGTGGGTAGGAGGTATGGGATGTGGAACAGTTGGAGGGTGGACCGATAGGGGGAATAAAATCTGGACTGTAAATAAATAAATAAATAAAAATACACAGAAGTCTTGACTCAGGTAATTTTAGAAAACATCTACACAGTGTACACATACACACACACACACACACTCACACACACACACACACACACGCACACACACACAATGCAAAACACACCACCTACAACCTGTTTGGGGAAATATTTCCATCTTTTCTATTAAAAAGTTTAGTTCTGTTTTGTAGTGTCAGCCTCTAGGCAAAGTTCAATCCATGCCTGTCTTAGTCAGGGTATCTATTCCTGCACAAACATCATGACCAAGAATCAAGTTGGGGAGGAAAGGGTTTATTGAGCTTACACTTCCATGCTGCTATTCATCACCAAAGGAAGTCAGGACTGGAACTCAAGCAGGTTAGAAAGCAGGAACTGATGCAGAGGCCATGGAGGGGTGTTCCTTACTGGCTTACTTCTCCTGGCTTACTCAGCCTGCTTTCTTATAGAACTCAAGACTACCAGCCCACAGATGGTACCACTCACAAGGGGCCCTCCGCCCTTGATCACTAATTGAGAAAATGCCTTACCTCTGGATATCATGGAGGCATTTTCTCAACTGAAACTCCTTTCTCTGTGATAACTCCAGCTTGTGTCAAGTTGACACACAAAACTAGCCAGTACAATGCCTTTGTGTTTTTGTGTTTGTGTAAAGTATTTCTCTGTCTGAACTTTAGTTTTCCAATCACCAAAATAATGCTTTTAAAATAAATATAATCACCATGGCCTTTTTGCCTGTTTTTCTTTTGCTATAATTCACCCTAAGATCGGATGTCAAGAAATACTACAAATTTCTGTTATCTAAGTACTACATAAACTTACTTTCAGTTTTAAGGGGTATATATGACAACTTTGTATCAAGAAAATGTATATTCTGTAATCATACAATGAATTTTCTACCCCAAAATATCATTAATATTTGACATTAAGGAAAACAGCCATGTTCCCCCATCACCTGGACAAACATATATGGATTTAACTTAGCTGTGGCTCCTGAGATGCTAAAACACACACCTAGGCTTTATGCCAGCCCCAGTATAGTGGTTCTGCTCAAAGGCAAGCACATTAAAACACCAACAGCATCACACCTCACAAAGATGCATATTCTTCCTGTGCAGTGGGTCCTTGTTTGTTGTTTGTCCTTTAATTTGGCTGTGATTACTTACAAACTTTCCAAAGCTAGCAAATCTTTTTTTCCGTGTCTTCTGTGGCTTGCAAGCTTCACGAATTTCTTTCACAAAGCTCAAACCATTAATTTTTGTGTCAACAGCCAATGAAACTACAATACCTTTTCCGCTCATTTCTTGTGGAGCAACCAGAATGTCCACCTAAGAATCTTTCGGTCTTTATTCTTTTTGATACTTCCAATATACTTAACAGGCAGCCTTTCAACCACTGAAGGTGTGAGGATAGAGTCCTGGGATAAACACCGTCATAGCTTTTGCTGGAGGGCAGTCCTTAGAGAATGTTACCATTTTTTTCTGGTAGACATTATAGCCAAGAACACTGTACTCCAAAAGAAATATTAGAAAAAGATATGATAAAGAAAAGGCTATTCAACCACAAACACACTCATGAGATCTAATAGTTTTGTATATTTCTACGTGACTAAGTTTGTATTTCTTTTCTAGTTCTAGAAAATGGGTTTGATTTAATTATAATTATATTCATTCTGTATATGATAATAAAATTTCTACACTCACACCCCTTGTTATCTGAGAAACTTTTATGCAGGTATTTAAGTATATAAAGTAAATACATAAACATTTACTGATAATCATTCAAAAAGAAATTTGCTTTAACACAAGTATTAAAATACATAAAATTTTATCATTCATTTATAAATACAAAAGCAAATTTGCATGCTAATTAAAGAAATGTGCTTGTTTAGTTTTTGCATAGTGGATTAAATCTTTGCTGGGTATTTGATACTGTAGGTGCACAGCATCTTCAATATTTTCCTGAATTGTGGGATATTTTGATTTTATAATCATCAGTGTGAGGGTTGCCACTTTGTAAAGGTGTTGAATTACTAGTAATACATGTATCCAACTAACTACAATGAAACCACTAAAAGGTATGGAAGCAACTCAAAATACTATATGGCGTTATATTGTAGGAAATAATTTTGTAAACTATGGTTCAGGACCCTGTTTGGACTCTCATAACTGAATGTTAGGGGGTTGAAAAAAAGGACAACAGTAAATGGTATCTGAATAAGCAGTGTCTAAATAGAACAAACTAGCTGAAGTATATTTCAGGCCATTTCAGGGATGGAGGAACGTTTTGTCCAAAGCTCAATGAAAATGTCATTTAACAATTTTATGAAAATAAAGTTAACAAATGTGTAGAATCAAATGTTCTAACCAATATATTACACAAAGTTACTATTAATAATATGATATTCACATGCTGAGACATTATTTTAGGAAAATACTGAAAGCTTTTATTTTCAATAATGGAATAGGCATTTCTCTATAAGGACAGGAATCTTTGGATAGTGAAAACACTGCCAGTCTTAACATCGGACAGTCTCCAATCTGCACTGAGATGTTTCAGGCAGTTCACAGTGTGTAACCAGACAAGACAGAATGCACAATGCAGAGTAAGTTCATTGTATGGGAAGACCCAAGGCTGCAGTGAAATTTGCAACATGGGTGGCTGTTGCCAGAAACACCTTGAATTCATTTTACATTTGATTGTGAATGAATATTTAGTTATTACCTATTCAGACACTGTTTACTATTGCCAATTTTTCAGCCTTCCTCAACATTCAGTTGCATGATCCCAAACAGGGTCATGAGTCACAGTGTACAAACCTAAGTCCTACAATATGACTGAATATAGTATGATGAGTTATTTTCATATCATTTAGTGGCTGTATTATAGTTGTTTGGGCACGTGAATCACTATTAACCAAGCATCTATCTTTAGCTATTCCCTTGCCACAGTTTTTTTTTATTAAGTTTGTTCTCTTACATTTTTACATATATATAAAGTAAATCTGATCATTTTTACCTCAAAACCTGCCACCTGCCCTCCTCCCGAACAAATCTTTTTCCTATACTCATGTCATTTTGTTTTTTTTCTGAGTTTAATCAATGGTGTGGCTACGTGTTTGAAATTATCATCGGAGCTTGGTGGCTGACCAGTAGGCACAACACCGAAGATGACTTACCCCAGTCAGAATTTTTCAGTAGACAATATTTCAACAAGCAGAGGTAGGTCCCCATAAGACCCTCTCTCATTCATGACTGACCACTGAGAAGGCTCATCTTGTGTAGACCATGTTCAGGTAACCCAATTATTGTGCCTTCAAGAGAGCAATAGTTTTGTCATTCCTAAAATATGGCTTTTCATGCTACAGTCCATTTCCCTTTGTTCTGACTCTTAAATTATTTCTATGCTTTCTTCCTTGATATTCTTCAAGTCTTAGAGGGGGAAGTCTAAATATCTTGTTTAGGGCTGTGCACCCAACTGTCACTTCTCACCCAGACTAGCCCTTTGTCTTAGCATTGGAGTAAGTGGCTATCTGTGGTGCCTATTAGTATAGCAAAACACATGCAAGCATCCAGGCTCCCTCAGTATCACAAAGAGCCCATGGCTCTTCTCTGTTCTTGCTCCACCCCTAACCTAAACTTCTGCAGCTCATGGGCTTCCCTACCAGGACCCTGAAACTTCTTACTTGCTCATAACCCTGTGGCTTTATTTATGCTCTGTCTCTCTCTTGATCATCCCTCTTAGTTTTCTTTGACCACACTCTCTTTGTGTTACTCTTTTGCTCTCCCCTCCTCCTCATGGCCCTACCCAATCTACCGGCCATGTTCAACTTAATACTTTTTCTCTCTGCTCTAGGTATCTCTGGATTCTCTCTCTCTCTCTCTCTCTCTCTCTCTCTCTCTCTCTCTCTCTCTCTCTCTCTCTCATCTACAATAAGAACCTTTCCCTTGAACATAGTTTGGAATGATCATGTCTGTCCTTAGTTTATGCAGCATTCACCAAAGTTCGCTACAAAGAGGGAATTTTTTCTAGTTAAGACTAAGAGCAGCCTTTTCCATATAAACATTTAGAAGGCCTCGAATCCAGAGCAGTTGTTTGCCCATATAAAAACTGTGTCAGCCTTGCCTAAATGGGAATACCTTGTCTAGCAGTTAGATGTTGAAGTTTATACTTGGTAAACCGGTTGATAGCTTTTCTCCCCAATAGCATCTGGAGCACCTTCTAGCACCATGAAAGCTAACCAATGAGGAAATTTCAAACTCAGTTCCAACTTGTTTTCTCTATATCTTACAACTAAGATGCATGCTGTCCTCAAAAATAGCACCTAGTTTTGGTGAGTAAGTAAGAGGAATGGCAAGAATCTATAATGTTTGGGGGGACCTTGGCTTCCCATTGACTGACAACTCATACGGAGGTAGGCCACATCTGGTTCTGGGAATTGTATTTAGTAACTCAGGGCTTCTAAGACTAAAATTATCCATCCATATGGAATATCTTCCTTCTTTTTTACAAATACTATTATTTAATTGGTTCACAAGATGGTAGGTTTTTATATGGCTTTATCATAAACCTTTATAAAGGTTCTCCAATATCTGCTCCTTGCTTAAACCTTTCCATTCTAAGTATTCGGTGTCTACTTTCATTCTAAGTTGCACCACTCCTCTCTCCAAAAGTACTCTTTCCCCCAGTACCTCCTTTCTAGCTTCCCGAATTCTAGGAATTCCAATTTAAACATACATAGCTAAAGATTTGAAGCTAGGATTCATTAATGAGAGAATACACAGAGTATTATGGGAATAGTGTAACTCAGTACATTTTTTCTTAGTTTTATCCATTTACCTATCATTTTCGTTTTTCTTTCCTGATGAGTAAAATTCTATTGTGTCAGTGTACCACACTTTCATTTATCCATGCATCAGTTGATGGAATTTAGACTAAAATCATTTATTTCTTACTTCAAGAAGAGCAGCACTGAACTCGAGTGTATAAGTATTTCTACTGTAAGATACAGGATATATAGACATATGCCCAGGATGGGAAAGCTGGGTTATATAATTTTATTTTTGATTTTTGTAGAAAATTCCAGACAACTTTACAAAGGAGTTAGTTATACCAGTTTGAACAGCCCCAACAGTGTACGATCTCATTTTCCCACCCTGACACCAGGATTTGTTGTCATTTTTATGCTTGATGATGCTTATTCTGAGTAGGGTAAGATACAATCATAAATCAATTTATGTATACACTTGGTGGAAACATGCCAATTACCTTTTATAATAAATACATGATCTTATAAATCTATGAATTTAATTTCTAGTTTTAATCTATAATTTTCACTTACTTCTTTTTCAATTTTAGCATTTCCCAGAAAAAGAATCATAAAGTTAATAGATCTGTGCATTTTAATATATCTTGATAAATTACAATACTATTTTTATGTGTAAAACTTGTGTAAATTTACCATCCCAGAAGCATCATTTGAGGTGATATTGCCTTTATGGAGGATATTATTATTGTATTTGAAATATTTCAATTTTGTTTATTTGAGAAGAGAAAATGGAATGTTACTTTTAATTTGTCTTTTTGTTTATTTTTTGCATAATTTGCATTCATCCCTTGAGTGTTTTTCCTTTTAGGAATTAACTATGTTCTCTGCTGATTGTTCATTGACTGTTCATTTATAAGATGCTTCCTTTTATGACAACTTGCACAGTCTTTTTTACATGGAAACTATTCACTCCTTATGCAATACAGTCTGTGAATATGTTCACTGGTTAGCATTTTGAGTTTTACATTATTCTTAATTGCTAATGCTCATAGGTGGATCTTCCTGGGGTTTGTTATTTCTTGAAAGGTAAAATGTCTCTGTTGGAACACTGTTGAGCATTAGTTTTCATGGATGAGCAAGATGGCTGAGGTGCTAAATGCACTTACCACCAATCCTGATGACATGAGTTCAATAAATATACAGAACCCACATGGTAGAAAGAGAAAGCAGACTTCCCTAAGTTGTCTTCTGACCTCTACACACATTCTGTGGCATGCACACACACCAAAATCATTAAGCACCGTTTAAAATAGTATTTTATTTGCTTTTGCTTTTATTTTCTTGTTTTTCCAATATTTCATTATTTCTGAGATTTTTTTACTCCTCAAAAATTACAAGGCTTTGCATGGAATAGTAAAAATTACTGAATTAGACAAGGCTAGTTGCTGGTTAAAGGGCATAACATCTGGATCAGAAGTGTTCCCAGGTGTTTTGGGAGCCTTGACATGATCATGTTCTGCTAGAGTGAACATCAATCTACAAATGTGTTTATGTTGCCCCAAGTTACAATTCATTATGCAAAGCTGTACACCAGGCAATGCAGGAAGAACACAACTTCATGCAAGAAAGGAACATTAACTCATGTAATCAAGCCTGGTCTCATATGCAATGCTTTCTGTCTAGTGACAACAAACATGTCATGGGAGCTGGTTCTGAGCAAACACAGTGGAACCCATGACAGACCTGGAGACAGGTCTGTCATATGTTAAAGGGAGACGACTTTAAAGTCATGAGTCAGGCTGCATGTAATGTGTGCTGTGCAAAGTTATACACTATCCCCAAGCCATTTTTAGGCTATGGTGGTTTAAAAATGTTGCTTTTCTCTAGTTGAACCAACCATAATTGGCTCAATAATCCATCTTCTGAAGGGTCAGTTTGAATAACACCAGATCAATGTCATCACTCACAGGTGATAAAAGAGATTTGCTTAAAATTCATTTAACAGACTTTCACTGAGCACTTTCCCCATGTCAAAGCCTTTGCTAGGGATTAAGGATCCACAGTACAGGCAGGCATTGACCCTGCCTTCTAGAACAGTGAGTCTTAAACCTGATGAACAGCTTCTTGAAAAGACGCATTCCCAGACTCTAACTCAGCTCTTTTTTTAAAAAATTCATTATATTTCTTTCAAATATTATGTGTTTTTTTTAATTTTTATCTTTTATTTTTTAAGATTAAAATATAATTATATCTTGTGAATCTGGTCATTCCGCAGAATGGAGGGTCACTTTTAGACTCAGAGCCAATGCTACTTCTTCAGGTCTTAAATGTGCCAAGATTACAAAAAAAAAAAAAAAAAAAAAAAAGCATCCTTTGATTGCTCCATTAAAAGCCACAGCATTTGGAAGTAGACCATACAGTTTTCCTACTATATCTCAGGTTTGAGAATTTCCCCAATGTTGAACATCCATAGTTGATATGGTGTGATTCAGAGTTCTTTGAAACTAAATTCCACATGAAAGGAAGACTACCCTCTGGCCTAAGTGTGTTGAGCATATTAAAATATTACATCAAGAAGTTTAATTGATTAATTAATTAATTAACTGCAGAACATGCATATGTCAAAGCTAATCCAGAAAACATAGTTAGCCACTTCAAAGGTAATGGTGAGTTGAGCTCACAGCTCTCTTTCTGAAGTATCTGTGCTGCTCCAAGAGTTTATATTTACATAGCTATTTTCATATCTTTCCAAGTACATTCACAAACTGTAGGGCATAGTGCTTTCTCAATTGGTTTGATAATTAGCTCCTTTAGGAACCTGGCAAGAACCAAAGAAAGTGGAATCACTTTTCATCTATGCCTGTCTCCAGAAAGGAGGAATGCCTTGTGGCATTCAACAAAGAGCAAAGCAGAAGAAAATTGAAAGTGTAGTAGCTGCCTCGTTGTTAGGAATGGCAGCCAGAAATTAATGCTCTGTGAGAAGTCCTGCACTCTCTGCTCTTTTGGAAAGCCATGTTTCCCTGGAATGTGCAGAACCACTATGCATTAACATTGTAGAACGTGCTTCTCAACACTACACTTTAACCTTTAACCTCTTTGAAATCTGCTTTCCCTGAAAACTGCTTAGAATGTCAGAGCAAAGAACTTAGAAAGGAATTACCACAATCAAGCTCATGGAACATGGAAATGAAGGTTTGGATAAAGAAGTGCCCAAGAAGAGGGCATCAGGACAAGCATAGCCATCCACAAATTTTATTGAGCAAAGGTTATATGTAAGATACTCTCTGAGCTGAGCTGTGGCGAATAATGTGAACAAAACAACACAGAAACAGTAGGTGAATAATTACCATGGATCTTAGTGCAGAGAGGCATTGCTGTTGGAAGTGTTGAGAATACATGACAGTGCGTGCTCAGCCATAGGGCAGATATCTATACTGACACCTCCACTCTCACTTAGGCAAATCGTGGAAGATGGGGCAGAAAGTATCTAAAGACCAGAGGACAGGAGTGCTGTGAAACGTTATCCTCTGGATAAAACATGGCTATCACACTCCAGAGCAGCAGCGTTACATCTATAACACGTGCACAGGATCAAGCCACTTACTGAGAGAATGGTCAACCAATAATCGGCCTAACTTGAGACCCATCCCATGAGCAAGCACCAATCCCTGACAGTATTGATGCTCTGTTATGTTTGCAGACAGAAGTCTAGCATGACTGTCCTCTGAGAGGCTCCACCCAGCACCCTGACTCAAGACAGGTGCATATACACCCAGAGCCAAATAGTGAATGGACATTGGGGACTCTTATGGAAAAACAGGCTGAAGGAATATGGCCCTGAAAGAGATACAAACTCCACAGGAAGACCAACAGAATCAACTAACCTGGACCCTTGGGATTAAGCCACCAACCAAAAAACATACATGAGCTTGACCTAGACCTTCCTGCACATATGTAACAGAAGTGCAGCTTGGTCTTCATGTGGGTCCTGAACAATTGGAGTGGGGGCTATTCCAAAAGCTATTGCCTGTTATGGGATATGTTCTTCTAGCTGGGCTGCCTTGTCTAGCCTCAGTGAGAGGGGATATGCCTACCCTCAGAGACTTGAAGTGTCAGAGCAGGGGGATACACACTGACGGTCCACACCCATTCAGAGGAGAAGGGGAGGGGAGTGCATGTGGGAAAGAAGTGTGGGAGGTGGTGTCTAGGAGGGAGACAGTGAGCAGGATGGAAAGTGAATAAGTAAAATAATTTTTTAAAAAGTGAAAAAAAAAATCCAACACTGAGTTGCAATGGAATCCTGACCCCTACCAGTAGTTGAGGAACTATAGAACTTTGCTGTGGCTGCAGGAGTTGGGAGAGTCCCTTGTCCTTCAGAGTATGGCCACTGGGTAATTTTCCTATATCCCCATGCTCATGCATGTATGTGCAACACTAATTGGACTCAGTGGGTTAAAACTAAATGCATACATAGATGCTTCTTTAAAAGTGGCATGAATTGAGGAGGTAGATGGGATGAGAGGTCCTGGTAGGATTAGAGGAAGTGGGGTGGATGTCATCAAGTCACATGGTCAAAATGTGTAAATCTTTCAAAGAATAAATAAAAATCATTTTTAAGAGTAATACTACCAATGATAGAGAAAAGGATACGGATACGTTTGTATGAATAAATGACTAAGGCTGAGCCACAGTTTTTCAAGGCTGAGTAGAATTGCACATCTTTTAAACAAATATTACCAGACTCCTCAGCAGTGGCATGGTGTACTGTCGCACAGAATAATAAATTTTGTGCTATTGTTGATGCCCTTCGGCTCTAGCTCAGATCACTTTGTCATGAAGGAAAAACAATAATCTAGATTAATTTAGTTGGATATTTTTTTTAAATTAAATCTCCAACTTTACACAACTACTGAATTAGGCCCAAATACTTGATGCTCCTGTACTTATAACTTCTTAAAGTTAATCAAATTTTCCACTTGAATCAGAACAGAAATGTAAAAACCAATAACAGTTAAGCCAATAGTACTAAATTAATGAGTATCTCAAGTTCAGACTTGCTAGGAATGGAGAGCAGATCCCTGGCTAGCATATTTATAGGGCACAGGGAATTGGATTTCCTAGAAACGTGGTTCTCCTCAGAGAAGATAACTATAAATAGCATTTATAAACATCAACAAAGTAGTCATAAAAGTATTATCAATATTTTAAATTTGTATTTGTTTATTCACTTTACATCCCAATATCAGCCCCCATCTCCTCCCAGTACCCCGTTACACAGGTCATCCTCCCATTCCTCCCTTCTCTTCTCCTTTGAAAAGGGGAGTTCACTTCTGCTATCACCCACACCACCACCACCTCTACTATATACCCCCACCCACCCATAGCACATCAAGTCACCGCAGGACTAGGTGAATCCTACCCCATTGAGGTCAGACAAGGTAGAACAGTTAGAACAACTGGATCCACAGGCAGGCAACAGATTCAGGGACAGACTTGCTCCTGTTCTTGAGGAATTTGCATGAACACCAAGCTGCACATCGGCTCTATAGGTGCAGGGGGCCTAGGACCACCTGTGCTCACTCTTGGGTTGGTGGTTCAGGCTGGGAGTCCCCAAGAGTTCAAGTAGGTTAACTGTGTTGGTCTTCCTGTGGAGTCCCTGTCCTCTTTGGGTCATTCAATCCTTCTTCCAACTCTTCCATAAAACTCCTGAGCTCCATATAATGTTTGGCTGTGGATCTCTCAATCTGTTTCTATTGCCTGCTGGGTGGCGCCTCTCAGAGGATAGTTATGCTGGCTCCTTTCTGCAAGCTTAACATAATATCATTAATAGTGTCAGGTATTGGTTCTTGCCCAAGGGATGGGTCTCAATTTGGGTCAGTCATTGGTTGGCCATTTCCTTTGGTCTCTTCTCTAGCTTTGTGCTTGCACAACTTGTTGGCAGGATACATTTTAGGTGGAAGGTTTTGTGGATGGGTTGCTGTCCTTATCCCTCCCTGGGTGTACTGCCTGGCTAGGATTCATATCCTTCACTGCTAGGAGTCTTACCTAGAGTTGCTCCCAGAGACACCCTGGGGACTCTTCCCATCCCTAGTATCTGGCATGTTCTAGAGATTGCCCCCCCACACCCACTGCCAGTTTCTCTTCTCTCACCCTGCTTTCTCTATATCCTTGATTGACTCCCAACTCTGCTCTCCGTCAGCCCCTCTTCTACCCAGTCTCCCTTCCCTTATCTGCCTCTGATGAGTATTTTATTTCCCCTTCTAAAAAAGATTCAAGCATCCTTCCTTGCGACTCATATCTACTTATAACAAGTAAATACCATCTGAGTCCTTTTGGGTCTGGGTTTCTTCACTCAGGATATTTTCTAGTCCTTGAAATTCATGAAGTCCTTGTTTTTAATTGCTGAGTAGTATTCTGTTGTGTAAATGAACCACGTTTTCTTTGTTTCTTTCTTTTCTTTTCTTTTCCATTTTATTGCATTAATAGAAACCCCAACTGAGACACAAGCACAAATAAACAAGCAAAAGCAGAACCATAAATCCAAAAAAAACAAACAAAAACGACAAAAAGAAAACAAAAAGAGATTTTCCAGCTCCATATTAACCTTATGGGCCCACCAGCCCACATGTGGTCACTAGCCAGAAAGTTCATGTAAGAGTCAGCCTCTCGATCGGGCGGCCGGGGACCTCAGCTTGGGCCACAGGGCTCCATAGCCGATTAGCGCCGGGAGAGGAATACCCTCCCAGGAGCTAGGAAAATCTGGGAGTGGGCCCAAGACAAGCTCCACAGCTCACAAGGAACTGCCCCAAACCTGCGAGTCACAGGAACTGCGGTAGGCAGGCATAGAAACCCCCTGGATCCCAACAGCGGCGGCTGCAGCAGGAGAAGTCTGCCTGGGCCACCAGGGTTCCATAGTCAAGGAGCTCCAAGAAAAAGTTACTCACCCAGGAGCGTGGAAAAAACACCTCTCAGAGAGAGCTGGTCTTCAAGGAGTATTGATACAGAGGCCTGCAGGTGAGAAAAGCCATAACCAGAAAGTAAGATCAGCTAACATCAGAGTTAACAAGATGGCAA
>CM052703.1:112803477-112827193 GCA_028551405.1 Uromys caudimaculatus | reverse complement strand
CAGAGGAATGGATACAGAAAATGTGGTACATCTACACAATGGAGTACTACTCAGCTATTAAAAACAATGACTTAATGAAATTTGCAGGCAAATGGATGGAACTTGAAAATATCATCCTGAGCGAGGTAACTCAGTCACAAAAGAAGGAACATGGTATGTACTCACTGATAAGCAGATATTAGCCCAAAAGTTCAGAATGTCCAAATTTCACTTAACAGTAACCGCTGGACTGAGAGTGAGGTCCCAGATGGAGGAGTTGGAGAAAGGACTGAAGGAGTTGATGGAGTTTGCAGTCCCATGGAGGGAGCAACAGCGCCAATGGGCCTGACCCACCCAACCCTCCCCGGTCATCCTGAAGTTTGGACCACCAACCAAAGAATACACATCTATGGACCCATGGTTCGGACCACATATGAGGCAGAGGACGACCTAGATGGCCATCAGGGAGAGAGGAGAGGCCCTTGGGCCTGAGGGTGTTAGAGGCCCCAGTAAAGGGGAATGTCAAGGTGGGAATAGGGGCACGGGTGGGCGGGTGGGTGGGAGGTGGAATTCCCTCATAGAGGTAGGGATGGAGAGGGGATAGGGGGCTTCTAAAGAGGAGACCCAGAAAAGGGGAAACATTGGAAATGTAAATAAAGTATCAAAAATAATATAAAATAAAATAAAATAAAATAAAATAAAATAAAGAAAACAAAAAGAAAAAAAACGAACAAAAAACCTTCCCAAGGTCTCAGTTTTCCACCAACCCCTTTGCTTCTGCTTGTTCCTGAGGCTTCTGGGAGGGTTGGGAATCCTTTTGCCTCTATGCCCACTCTCTGGGTTTCTGCTTCCTGCACCTTCACTGAGAGATCAGATGATGGATGGTAAGTGTCCTTGTGGTATGGTGGAGTTTCTTTTGGGTATATGTCCAAATGTGGTATAGCTGGGTTTTGAGGTAGAACTACTCCCAATTTTCTGAGAGCCCTCCAAATTGATTTCCAGAGTGATTGTACAAGTTTGCACTCCCACCATCAATGGAGGAGTGTGCCCTTGTTCCACATCCTCACCAGCATGTGGTTTTCCTTGAGGCCCTTTTGTTTGTTTGTTTGTTTGTTTGTTTGTTTGGTTGGTTGGTTGGTTTGGGTTTTTTGTTTGTTTGTTTGTTTGTTTGTTTTTGTTTTTTGCTATTCTGATGGGTATAAGGTAGAATCTCAGCATTGTTTTGATTTTCAGTTCCCTAATGACTAAGGATTTTGAACATGTCTTTAAGTGCTTTTTGGCCATTAGAAATTACTCTGCTGATAATTCTCTGTTTAGTTCTGTGCTCCATTTTTTAATTGGGTTATTTGTGTTGTTGATATCTAACTTCTTGAGTTCTTTGTATATAGTGGATATTAGTCCTCTATCGGATGTAGGATTGGTAAAGAACTTTTCCCAATCTGTTTGGTGTCCTTTTGTCCTATTGACATTTTCCTTGCCTTATAAAATCTTTTCAATTTCATGAGGCCCGATTTGTTAATTGTTGATTTTAGTGCTTAAGCCATTGGTCTTTTGTTCAGGAAGTTTTCTCCTGTACAAATAATTTCAAGGATATTCCCTAATTTCTGTTCTATTAGATTTAGTGTGTCTGGGTTTATGTTGAGGTCTTTGATCCACTTTTACTTGAGTTTGTACAGCATGACAAACATTTGCATTCTTCTACATGAAAATCGTTAGACCTGTACCATTTTTAAATGTGCTTTCCTTTTTCCATTGTGTGGTTTTGGCTTCTTTGTCAAAAATCATGTATCTGTAGATGTATGGGTTTATTTCTATGTTGTCAATTCATTTCCATTGATCTACTGGTCTGCTTCTGTACCAATATCATGCCATTTTTATTACTATTGCTCTGTAGTACTATTTGAGATCAGAGATGGTGATACCTCCAGCTCTTTTATTGTTCAAGATTGTTTTCGCTGTTCTCTTTTTGTTTGTTATCTTTGTTTTTCCATATAAAGTAAAGAATTGTTCTTTCAAGATCTGTAAAGAATTGTGTTGGGATTTTGATGTGAATTGCATTGAATCTGTAGATTGCTTTTGGTAAGATGGCCATTTTCACTAGATTAATCTTACGGATGCATGAGCATGGATCTTCTAACATCTTTCTATCTTCTGATATCATTCTCAAATGTTTTTCTTCAGAGACTTGGTGTTCTGGTGCATACAAGTAATTCACTTGCTTGGTTAGAGTTATTCTAAGATATTTTATGTAGGAGGAATTAGTCAGCATGTTCTGACTAGTGGTCTGCAAGGGCCCACGCATGAGAGCAGGTGTTTCTGCATGTACTAACCTGGAGCCTGTCTGACAATCAGAGATGAACAAAAACAGAGTTTGTGACCAGGGCAGACAACTGATTGCTTGTCTATCTTGGCAACTACCACAGCTTCTTCTAGTACTGTGAGAACCAATCCTCCTCAGGAAGAATATATCCAGAACAAGTCCAACTCCATTCTGCCAAGTACTGTGCCCCAAAAAGTGTGGTATCTCCCAAAATAGGGACCTGAAGGCTCTGAGAGGCAACTGAGAGGAACAGCAATAACCCACACTATTTTAGAGGAGTCTCTTATATGTCCCTAATCAACAATTTATAGGGAAGTTTCTCAAGCCTGGTACCGGGGGCTTTGTTAGATAGACAATTTTAAATCATATGTAAATTTAGGTAAATATAAAATAATATAACAAATATATATACATATATGTATATATGTATATATATGTATATATATATACACAGTTTTTCATGTGTAAGATTGAAATATCAACCTTACAGTTTATTTAAGGACTATAAAATCCTTAACAAGGAATCTAAGAGTTGGTTTCTTCTTTTCAAAATTTCCATTTTTCATAACCAATACACAATATTTGCAAATGTATAAAATGTTATAATCTTTGACATATAATTTTGTGTTTTAGTAATTTGCTTCATGGCTTACAACTTTACATATATTGAAATTGTTGCATATTGCTATTTACTATGCTGACAGTTTGCTTAGCTACTCCCCTTGGTGGGGAATTTGGATGGTTTCCAAGCTGTAGTTTCTGTCAATAAAAACTGTGATTTTTTGCTAACATCAAGCAACAAGAACAAAAACAAAAATCACTCTAATACTTACTCCATTCCCAGAAGAGAGTGGATTTAGGCAGGCACTGCTACCTTGGGCTGCCATTCCCTAAATGGAATTAAGGAGTTGGAGAGTCTATCAATAGATATTTTCATTGGAATCTCTTGAAAGCACTCTAGAATACCTGGACTTCTAATTAAAACAAACCAAACAAAGACCGCATCCCTCTTGACATAGCTTTTCTCTGGAGATGCCTCGCATGCTTGATTTTGCCTAGCTGAGGAAATTTTCCCCTGGGTTCTCACTGGGATTTCCCAACACCCTTTCCAATTTAGACTCATGCTTAAATGGCCTGTAATAATTTCATGCCAGAGTATACAGAATGCACCGATTTAGTTCTATTAGCCTCTTTGAAACTTCCATTTAAGCTTTCTGCTTCCCAACAGGTTAGAATGCAGTTTCTTTATCTTTCCCAAGACTGCATTGTAGAAATCGCTTCCTCCTATTTGCCATCTGCTTTAATACCATCCTTGGTCCCAAAACTCAATTCCTTCTGGTTCTAATTATTACCAACCCTACCCAATCAGATAGTTGAATGTCTTTTGACAAAACTGCATGTTAATGTATTTGAATTGAAAATGTGTCAAAAATACATTCAAAGAAGTGGCAGGAACTCTTTCTTACCTTATTTCTGATCTTGAGAAGAAAACTTTCAGCCTTTAGCTACTGAGTCTGATACTGTGGATATTCCATAGGAGAATATTTATCAAATTGAGGGATTTCATATCCATTCCTAGTTTATGAATGTTTATTTTAGATATTTGGTAAGTATTTTGTGCATCTATTGTGATACTTGTATGATTTTAACATGATTCTGTCAATGTAATGTATTACAGATATTGATACACACACACACACACACACACACACACACACACACTGAGCCGGCGAACTGGTTGTGCAGCTAAATTGTTTGCAATACAAGATTGAAAAGCTAAGTTCAGTGCCCAGAAGCCACATAAATGTGGAAGGAGAGAACTGTTTCTAGGAAGCACGTGCATGCGCATACGCCATACACACAAATCACGAGCACATAATAATAATGCTTTTTTAAAACAAACAAACAAATAAACAAACAAAAATCAAGAACATTCAGTATTTACCATCATGAGAAGGCAGTCCAGAGATAAGAAAACAAATGCTATTATAAATATGGCTGCTATGAACATAATAGAGCATGTGTCTTTATTACATGTTGGAGCGTCTTCTGGGTATATGCCCAGGAGAGGTATAGCTGGATCCTCAGGTAGTATTATGTCCATTTTTCTGAGGGTCCGCCACACTGATTTCCAGAATGGTTGTAACAGCTTGCAATCCCACCAGCAATGGAGGAGTGTTCCTCTTTCTCCACATCCTGGCCAGCATCTGCTGTCACCTGTTTTTGATCTTAGCTATTCTGACTGTTGTGAGGTGGAATCTCAGGGTTGTTTTGATTTGCATTTCCCTGATGATTAAGAATGTTGAGCATTTCTTTAGGTGCTTCTCAGCAAGTTTCCTCAGTTGAGAATTCTCTGTTTAGCTCTGTTTCCCATTTTTTGATGGGGTTATTTGGTTTTCTGGAGTCTAACTTCTTGAGTTCTTTGTATTGGATATTAGCCCTCTATCGGACGTAGGATTGGTTAAGATCTTTTCCCAATCTGTTGGTTGCTGTTTTGTCCTATTGACAGTGTCCTTTGCCTTACAGAAGCTTTGCAATTTCATGAGGTCCCATTTGTCTATTCTTGATCTTAAGAGCATAGCCAGAAGCTGGAAACAACCCAGATGTCCCTCATCAGGGGAATGGATACAGAAAATGTGGTACATTTACACAATGGAGTACTACTCAGCTATTAAAAACAATGACTTCATGAAATTTGCAGGCATATGGGTGGAACTTGAAAATATCATCCTGAGCAAGGTAACTCAGTCACAAAAGAACGAATATGGTATGTACTCACTGATAAGTGGATATTAGCCCAAACGTTCGGAATACCCAAGTTTCACTTTACAGTAACTGCTGGACTGAGAGTGAGGTACCAGATGGAGGAGTTGGAGAAGGGACTGAAGGAGCTGAGGGAGTCTGCAGCCCCATGTTGGAAGCAACAGTGTCAACTGGCCTGACCCCCGCCCCAGTCCTCCTGGAGCCTGGACCACCAACCAAAGAATACACATCTAGGGACCCACAGTTCAGACCACATATGTGGCAGAGGAGGGCCTTGTTGGCCATCAGGGGGAGGAGAGGCCCCAGTAAAGGGGAATGTCAAGGTGGGAATAAGGGAGTGGATGGGCGGGTGGGTAGGAGGTGGAATACCCTCATAGAGGTGGGGCAGGGGGAGGGGATAGGTGGTTTCCAAAGAGGAGACCTAGAAAGGGGGAAACATTGGAAATGTAAATAAAGTATCAAAAAAAAAAAAGATAACTCCAAAAAAAAAAAGAAAACAAATGCTGGTTTGTCACGATACATTTTATTCTATTAAGACATAATTCACACAGCATAAAATTCATAACATGAAACTAGAGCAGAGTGCTTCCTGCCATCGTCACTACACTGTGAACTCAGCATCACTCCCTGTATCAACACATTTCCATCACACCGAGAAAAGAAAATCTCTCAGGGCCTGGCAGTTAAGAGCACTTTCCGTTCTAGCTGAGTACTCATGCTTGGTCCCCAGCACATACATGGAGCTTACAGCCTCTGGAACCCCGGTTCCATGGTCTTCATCACTATCTTCTGTACTCGGCAGGAACCAGATGCTTCATATAAATACATGCAGGTAAAACACTCATATAGATTAAAAAACAATGTTCATACCTATTTACAGGTGTGCCATTGACCTCTCCTTATGGGTCTTATGGACCACTACTTATATATTTTGATTTCTGTACATTTTCATACTCTGGACTTTTCATACAAATAATAGAGTATGTGTTCTATCGTGTCTGGTTTCTTTTACTTAGCAGATAATTTTCAAGTTTTGTACATGCTAGTGCATGACTCATAGCCTCATTTATATCCTGCCTAAATAATATACCATTCCGAACATGCATAAATCTTTATTACAGTTGTCATTCCTCAGCTCATGGATATTGGTGTTCTTTCTACCTTTGGGCTCATATGAAGGTATCTGGGCTCATGTGTAAAGTTATTATGGTGTAGATGTATGTTTTCATTTGCCTTGGATATAGACATTTACATGGTACTTCTGGGTTAAACGGCATTCTACCTGTAACCTTCAGAGGACTGGTAGGATGTTTTCTGTCGCAGCTAACATTTTATACTCTCACAAACAACATATGAGCATC
The DNA here is from genome assembly GCA_028551405.1 of Uromys caudimaculatus. Classification (NCBI taxonomy): domain Eukaryota; kingdom Metazoa; phylum Chordata; class Mammalia; order Rodentia; family Muridae; genus Uromys; species Uromys caudimaculatus. The sequence continues at coordinate 112,820,770 of CM052703.1, read as the reverse complement.
CATGCCTCTCTATATGGACACCTATTATGGACTCCTCATCCTATTGAATTATTTTTTTTCATACATTAGTATACATTTGTACTTTCCCATTTGAAGAAATTTCTACTAAAATTATTTTTTCATTTAAGTGAATTTTCTTTTCATGGTTAATGTATATTACACACACACACCACACACACACACACACACACACGGACACGCACATGCACACACACACGCACAGGCACTGGACTCTTATTAGATACATGATTTCAAATATTGTTTTCTATCTCCCAACTGGATAGCTTTTTCATAGTGCACTTATGCTCTATGGAGGCTTCTGATAGAGAAAAGTCGTCTGTGGTTTTTGCCACTGCTGGGCCCTACTTGCCAGCTAACATACTGACCGATCAACAAAAATGTGCCATGGATGCAATAATATCATGACCATGACCTTTTATGGAGTGAGTTAATCACTCCCTTGATTGGATTTCAGGCCTGAATCATGGGAAAGAATACATGCCTGGCTCAGTAAACATGGGTAAAGTGATGGCAAAGAAGGCCTAAGGTGCGAGGGAGAGCCACCTGGTACTACTTCTGTTTTTGCTTGTTTATTTTGTTTTGTGTTTTCTAAAAAGTCATGTTGTCACATTCTAAACTCTTATGTTCATGGACTTGTGCTTCTCTCAGTCTTGGTGAGAAAGCTTCTTAGTGTAGTGGGTGCCGATTAATGTGGAGACTTTTAAATGATTAATGGGTTGAGAATAAGCAACTGTTGGTAATCGGCTCAAGACAAGACAGCTATATTGACCTGCTTACTCTTCCCAAGGCTCAGGTAACATCACAAAAGTGGAAGGCAAAAAAAAATGTAAGATTTGTTTTTAATAGCTGAGTAGTACTCCATTGTGTAAATGTACCACATTTTCTGTATCCATTCCTCTGATGAGGGACATCTGGGTTGTTTCCAGCTTCTGGCTATTATAAATATGGCTGCTATGAACATAGTGGAGCATGTCATGTGTCTTTATTACATGTTGGAGCATCTTCTGGGTATATGCCCAGGAGAGGTATAGCTGGGTCCTCAGGTAGTACTATGTCCAATTTTCTGAGGGTCTGCCAAACTGATTTCCAGAGTGGTTGTACCAGTTTGCAATCCCACCAACAATGGAGGAGTGTTCCTCTTTTTCCATATCCTCACCAGCATCTGCTGTCACATGAGTTTTTGATCTTAGTCATTCTAACTGTTGTGAGGTTGAATCTCAGGGTTGTTTTGATTTGCATTTCCCTGATGACTAAGGATGTTGAGCATTTCTTTAGGTGCTTCTCAGCCCTTCGAGTTTCCTCAGTTGAGAATTCTCTGTTTAGCTCTGTTCACCATTTTTTTAATAGTGTTATTTGGTTCTTTGGAGTCTAACTTCTTGAGTTCTTTGTATATATTGGATATTAGCCCTCTATTGGATGTAGGATTGGTAAGGATCCTTTCCCAGTCTGTTGGTTGCCGTTTTGTCCTATTGACAGTTTCTTTTGCCTTACAGAAGCTTTGCAATTTTATGAGGTCCCATGAAATTTGCAGGCAAATGGATGGAACTTGAAAATATCATCCTGAGTGAGGTAACTCAGTCGCAAAAGAACAAACATGGTATGTACTCACTGATAAATGGATATTAGCCCAAAAGTTCAGAATACCCAACATTCAATTCACAAACCATATGAAGCCTAAGAAGAAGGAAGACCAAAATGTGGATGCTTCAGTGTTTCTTAGAAGGGTGAACAAAATACTCACAGGGGAAAATACTGAGACAAAGTGTGGAGCACAGACTCAAGCAAAGCCATCCAGAGACTGCCCCACGTGGGGATACATCCCATATATAGCCACCAAACCCCGATGTTTGTGTGGATGCTGGGAAGTGCTTGCTGATAGAAGCATGATAAGCTGTCTCCAGAGAGGCTAGGCAGAGTCTGACAAATACTGAGATGGATGCTCACAGCCAACCATTAGACTGAGTGTGGGGTCTTAGATGGAGGAGTTGGAGAAGGAATTGAAGGAGCTTAGGGGGGTTGCAGCCCCATGGAGGGAGCAACAGTGTCAACTGACAAGACCCTCCGGAGCTCCCAGAAAGTGGACCACCAACCATGTAATACACATGGAAGAACCCATGGTGCTGGCCACACATGTGGCAGAAGAGGGCCTTGTTGGCCATCAGTGGGAGGAGAGGCCCTTGGACCTGAGGGTGTTAGATGCCCCAGTGTAGGGGAATGCTAGGGAGAGAAGAGGGGAGTGGGTGGGTGGGTTGGGGAGCACCCTCATAGAGGCAGGGGGAAGGAGATGGAATAGAGGGTTTCCAAAGGAGAAAACATTTCAAATGTATCTAAAGTAAATATCCAAAAATATAAAAAATTTTTTAAAAAAGTATGTAAGATTTGGAAGATGGGAAGAATGCTATGACATGATGTCTTCTGAACATGACTTGGCTGTTGTACACAGTAGTTCATAGCAAGGTCAAGCCAGTTAAAAATGACAGCATAGGTGGTAGAATATTGATAATTTTCTTCAAACTTATTCTTATTAATCCCTTTTGTGTAATTATTTTTGTTTAATTGTTATTTTGGTACTGTTTCAGAAACCATTTGCAAAGATTTACACTTCTAAGTTTTCATCTATGAATTTTATATGTTTATGTTTTACATGTTAATGATTCACCATAAACACAATTTTGGGCAGATATTCAGTTCAATTGCCCCAAAATCATGTATGAAAAGATCTACTATGCTTAGAGAAAAATCTTATTGAAAAATTATTTGATTATAAATGTGTGGCTTTACTTACATACTTTCTATTTGGTTATACATTACATATATATGTGTGTATATATATGTATATATATATACATATATATATATATATATATATATATATATAGAGAGAGAGAGAGAGAGAGAGAGAGAGAGAGAGAAAGAGAGAGAGTTAGAATTTAATCCTTTTGTTTATGGTAGCTTTATATTGAGTTTAGAAATCAGTTCTCCAGCTTTGATCTTTTTCAAGATTCTAGACACCCTACATGGTAATATGTATCAGATTTTTAATATATTTAGAAATGGAAGCTATAGAGATATCTAGAACTCTTTGGTCAGTATTGCCTTCATAACAACGTTCTAACTCCAGTGGAAAAATCAAGCAGAGACTATCATGGTAACACTTATTTCTAGTAGTATATAAATACTGTATTTTATACTAAGCTTTTATCATTCTTCCAGAATTTATTTATTAGTTTCACTTTATATTTAGACATATACATAAATATGTATATATAAATATGTGTATATATATACACATTTATGTGTGAGTAAATATATATAAATAGAGCAGGGAGTACGAGGAAATGTGTTTTCTAAAAGTTCTAGATATGTCATGTAATCTGATTATACTGACACTTTTATTTAAAGTTTTAAATGCAAATTTTCTTTTACTTTTATATTACAACTTCTTTGGCTAAAATATTTGATACAATATTAAATGCAAGTGGCAGGGAATCACTTATCTTTCTTATTTCAGTTCTTAAAATATTTCAAATTTTCATAATTAAGTATGATATAGTAGATGGAATTTCTTAAATGAAACAAGTCTTTACCTACTAACAGTTTGTTCAAGGTTTTAATGGGAAAATATTATTTCGCTAAATATTTTTCAATGCAAATTATAAAAAAATTGTGTTTATTACATTACATGATTATTATCGTGATTTGTTGTTGAGCTAACCTTATATCCTGCATTAGTTACTTTTTTATTGCTATGATAATATACTGAGCAAAAGCATTTTGGAGAGGAAAGAGTTTGTTTCAGTTTATACTTCTGGGTAATAATCACTCCATTCCTGAAAGAACTCAGGGCAGGAAATAAGCAGAAACCATGGAAGAATGTGCATTCTGGTTCACCACTTCTGGCTGGCATTTAGACAACTTAGTTATACAACCCAAAACTAACTGCTTAGCAGTGGCACCACCCACAGTGGACATAGCCAGCCTACATTAAATAGCAGTTTTGGCAAGTTCCCATAGGCATGGCCACAGCCTAATCTGAGCTCTCTCTCTCTCTCTCTCTCTCTCTCTCTCTCTCTCTCTCTCTCTCTCTCTCCCCTCCCCTACCTCTCTCACTCTTCCCTCCCTCTCTGTGTGTTCATATAATTTTTTATACTTACCTACAGAGTTATTTTACTCTTTGTTCATGTTAACTTAAATGCTTTTACTCCATCCTGAAACATTACCTTTACTATTCCTTATTCTTAAATAGTTAGATGGTGTACTGGCTGGTTTTGTGTGTCAACTTGACACAAGCTGGAGTTATCACAGAGAAAGGAGTTTCAGTTGAGAAAATGCCTCCATGAGATCCAGGTGTAAGGCATTTTCTCAATTAGTAATCAATGGGGGAGGGCCCCTTGTGGGTGGTACCATTCCTGGGTCTTGGGTTCTATAAGAGAGCAAGCTGAGCAAGCCTGGGGAAGCAAGCCAGTAAGAAACATCCCTCCATGGCCTCTGCATCAACTCCTGCTTCCTGACCTGCTTGAGTTCCAGTCCTGACTTCCTTTAGTGATGAACAGCAATGTGGAGAGTAAGTTGAATAAATCTTTTCCTCCCCAACTTGCTTCTTGGTCATGTTTTGTGCAGGAATAGAAACCGTAACTAAGACAAACTGGTACCAGAAGTGGGGTATTCCTGTGACAATCTGACCATGTTTTGGGGAGGACTGTGGAAGGACTTTGGAACTTTGGGCTAGATGATCTGTTCAATGTTAAGAGCGCTGTGGGATGTTGTGCGGGAACTTGGAAGATAATGTTGAGAACAGTGCAGAAGATGGAGGCCTGGCTTGTGAAATTTCAGAGGGAAGATTAAAGACTCTTATCAGGGCCTTTGCTATTTTGATTGTGAAAATTCTGTGGTTTTGGTTAGCTGGGGCTGAAGAATCAGCTGTGATTAACAAGATACCAAAACTTCTAAAGCAAAAACTTTGCATTACTGGGACTATTGATGCTGGTTAGCTGTAGCTAAGAAATTAGCAGTGATTAAGAAGAGACCAGCATCATTGAGGTGAAATCTTCTGGGAAGTGTTTTCTGAGAGCACAGAGTCTGCATTCCAGAGATAGCCAAGGTTGTACCTTGTCCTGTGGCTGGACTTGGTAATGTGTAAGAGTCAACCAGGTGGTACTGGTTTTGAAGGCATGAAGGGGTCATAAAGAGAAGCTGAGGCTCCGCACTGTGAGAGGCTGTGGAAGGCCATTCATTGGTGAAGGTGCAACCTCAGTTGCAATTGATTGCCAAGGACTGAAGGGGTCATACAAAGGAGTTGAGGCTTGGCACCATGAAGAGAGCCTATGAGTGGCTATTGGTTAAGCCTAGTTACAGCGGAAGACAGCAGTGTTTGGAGATGCCAGTACCATGAGATGACTACCAAGAACAGAAGTAGCAATGAAGTATAGGCATCTGGAGCTTAGAAGACAAGGTGTGTGCCACAAAGGGCAGAGCTGGAGAAGTGACTCAAGCCCTTGGAGGAATCTAGTAGATCATGAGTGGATCCCAGACATTGGATGGTTGGAGTTTGATTTTGCTTTTGATTGTGACTGCGCCCTGACATTTTTCCCTCTTTAAGAAAGAAGGTATTTTAGTGGAGTCCACAGGTAAGAGACTTTGAATTTTTAAAAGACCTTGAATTTTAAAAGATATTGGATATTTTAAAGAGATTCAACTTTTAATATGTAAGACTATGGTACTTTTAAAGTTATTTAGATCTTGGGAATGAATAAGAAAGTAAGGGTCAAGGCTTAATGGTGATGTGTTTGTGTGTCAAGTTGACAAGGAGTCAATGGCACTGGCTGGTTTTGTGTGTCAACTTGACACAAGCTGGAGTTATCACAGAGAAAGGAGCTTCAGTTGAGAAAAAGCCTCCATGAGATCGAGCTGGAAGGCATTTTCTCAATTAGTGATCAAGGGCGGAGAGCCCCTTGTGAGTGGTACCATCTGTGGGCTGGTAGTCTTGGGTTCTAGAAGAAAGCAGGCTGAGCAAGCCAGGAGAGAAGCAAGCCAGTAAGAAACATCCCTCCGTGGCCTCTGCATCAGTTCCTGCTTCCTGATCTGCTTGAGTTCCAGTCCTGACTTCCTTTGGTGATGAACAGCAATGTGGAAGAGTAAGCTGAATAAACCCTTTCCTCCCCAACTTGCTTCTTGGTCATGATATTTTGTTCAGGAATAGAAACCCTGATTAAGACAGATGGATTTATTTTTATTTTAACTTATGTGTATATATATTTGTGTGTGTAGAGGTTAGAGCATGTGATTGCAGGTGCCATAGGGACACAGGCATTGGATCTCATAATTTATAGAACATTTTTTTCTTCCTACCATGTGTATCCCAGAGATTAAATTCTGCTGTGAGACTTGATGGCAAGCACCTTTATTTTTGGAGTTGTTTCACCAACTCTCCTTAAATAGTTCTTGTTGTGCTGCATTACTTTTATTTATCCTGAGAGCCGCTCAATTCATTTTATTGGGTAGCTTTTCTGGATATAGAATGATTGTTGATAATACTTGAAATATGCACCCCATGGCTTTCTGAACCTCATAGCCTCTCACCAGAAACCCTCTTTTACAATTGTGAGGTATTCCTTGAATATTCTGAGTTGTTTCTCTGTGAATACTTTTGGTGTCTCTCTTTGGCTTAACAGATATCAGAATGTGTCTAGGTATAAACAAATTGGAATTGAGCGTAGTTAGAGTTTATTGGGTTTTTGGATGTGCAGATTATGTTTTACCAGGTTTCTAACATTTCAATCATGAGTCATTCAACTCTTCTGTCTGAGTCCTTCTCTTATTCATGTCTCCTTATGGAACTCTTACTACAGCTATGTGGTGTGCCTGATGGTGCCTCATCGTCTGAGACTCTGGTTATTTTTATCTTTCTTCTCTATGACTAGGCAACTTTGTTTTCAATCTATAGACACCCCAGCTTGCTGATTCCATCATGTCACATATGCTGTTGGCCCTCTTCATTGAGTTTATTATCATCCAGTGATTTTTGATTAATATATAAAACTTCATATTTTATTGTTTTTAAAGTAATCTCTGTTTTCTATGGACATATGTTAAATGTGATATTGCTCTCAGTTTCCTATTTCTTAGACATAGTTTCTCTTTTTCAAAAAGTTATCAGTGTTTGATAAATCTAACTCTATATGCCTTTGTGAAACTGACACAGCCACTGTAGCATTCCTACTGAAGAACTCGTCCTTCACAATATCAAGCTGCTAAAAGCTCATCCTCTTCTCTAAAACTTACAGTAGCTCAACCATATCCTATCAGGGGTGTAAGTAGTCCAATTTCCTTTCATCTCTGGGCATCTTTAAAACATCCTTGTCTAGTAAACAAGTACCCAGTACACTGATGACTGTTCTCGTTACTGTGGCCAATAAACCTAACAGAAGCAACCCAGGGGACAGATAATACATTTGAACCTAGTTTAGCTGCTGTGGAAGTTCCACTCAGAATAGCAGGGCAGTTGGTGAGCAGATGTTCATATTTTAGCAGATCAGGAAGTAGGAGCCTCAGACTGGAACCAGGAGTAGATATTACCTTCAATATCTGCCCACCATGACCCACTTTTGAAGGCCAAGTCCTATGTCTCAAAGGTTCTATAACTCCCAAAGCAGCAACACCATTGTGGCACAGACTTCAAATGCATGGGCCTAAAGTGGTCTTTCACATCTAAACAGAATGCTGAAATTCTTCAGTGTCATTTCCTGTGTAACAAGACCTAATAAGTTGTCCCACCATCTGTCAACTATCTTAGCATAAGTGCCTTTTGATGAATGCATCAGCAATCAGCCAGATAGTCTACAGGTCTACTCATCTACAGACCTTTTCATTTCACATGTAGTATTTTCTCCAATTCTCATGGTTGACAAAATATAAAAACTTAAGATTTTCTCAATTCTTTCACGAATATATATGTCAAACAGTGAGCCTAAGCACAGTATCATACACATTTATGTGGCCTTCAAGTTTCCCAGAAGCACACAAGAGCTTGCTAAGGATCCCAAGGACATCTTATTATTTAGATTTTTCCTTTTGAATATTTTAATAAGCCTACTTTGTTGCCTCAATTTGATAACAACGCTTCAAACAACCATGATGTTAAAATCCCCCCCTGAGTAGTCTTGATAAATGCACTGTGGGTAAAAATCATTTGCACAATCCAAGTTTTGAGTTGGGTTAATTTAAAACAACTTTATGAGTAAGGTTTTCTTGGGAAATAGCAAGAAATGGAGATTCAGGGTGGAGCTTTAAAAGACCCCAACTCTGTCCTTCCTCCATCAGAGGCTGCAAGGCTTTGGATCTTCATTGTTCCCGGAGCTACTTTGAAAGTGTGTGGGCAAGGATTGAAGAGAACATGATCTTACAGACTTGGCACTTGGTCTACATTGACCTTCACAAGACTTCACAAGACAAGCTTTTAATTCATTTGCAGAGCTGTGAAAATGTTGGTATTGAGCATTTGTGCTGATTTTCCATGGCTGTCATAGAGGAGAGGATCACTATTTGCTAATATTACCCCTATTAGCTTAACAAGTATGCTGGGATGACAGTTTTGTCTCCAGCCATCCCTAGATCAAATCATATTTGAATCCTTTGATGTACTATCACATCCTTGATTTAGTACATATAGCACAACAGCGGTCTATCTCTCCCAAATTGTGGCTAGCACAATTTTTCTCATATTCCAGAGCTTGTGCTAACTCAGCAGAGCAGCCATTCTTTAGTCTTCTGGCATGGCTTTCTCATGACTTTCCTCCTGCTGTGAGAAAACTGCCTTCCATGCAGGATGCAGCTTGTCTCAATGAAGCAGAGGTTTACAGTGTTTATGTGTACAAAGGCTGACTGCTAATGGGTCAGAGTCTGAGGAAGGCAAAAGCCATGCTCACCTGCACTGTTTGAGAGACCAGCTGTCGTTGCTGGTTTATCCTTGCTGATTCTGCAGACTTTGTTGATTCACCATTTGAGAGATCATGTATGATTAACATCAAGTCAGACACTCTTCATTTGAATTTTATGAAATGTCAATCCTTAGAAAAGGCCTGGTATAAAATTGCAACATGGTTCCACAAGAATTGCATGAAAATAAGAAGTAAATATAGTTAACTTTCAGCCACTCTAAGATTGGCATTGTGCTTGGCTTTTGGTTAATCTAAAAGTAATATACAAGTTGGAGTTTGATCTTAAATTTATAACCATAACAGGATATTAGACCTAAAAATGTAACCAAATGCCAGGAAAGAGATTAACAATGTGTATTACTTTAGTATTTGACAATAGCTAGAGGAAAAACCCAGAGAAAGAAATATCTTAAAGGCTTGGGGAGATTGGAAAAACGAAACGAAACAAAACAAAACAGGACTTTTGGAATAGAACATAGCAAAGGGCCTTTATACTTGAGTATGTAATCTAATAATCCAGTTAAGTACAGATTCAGTTTTATACCACTAGCAAGCTTAAGTCAATTAAAGGGCACTGGGTTAAGCTGTGACAAAGAAACTAAGGCAGAAATGAGCAATGTAATGTTCAGAACCTGGCAAATGTCCCTTTTCAATTTGGTTACAGCATACGTTTAAACGGAAGCAGTTGTGATTATTAATTGTAAGTGGCTGAGAAATCTTATTAATTTCACTTAATTACACTTCTGCTTGATTACCCCATTAACATTTGGGGCCCAATATTTGTATATTGTGGAGGGTTATCTTATGCATTATAGGATATTTAAGCAGCATCTTTGGCTTCTACCCACTAGGATACAATATCACAGATGTCTTCCTATGTCCTCTAGGGAGCAAAACTATTCTCAATAGGAAACCATTCTTGACAATTTTGCATGTTGAGTTCATAGCAACTCCCCAGGAGAACTCTAAAGGTAGAAATACTAAATTTGGCTAAATGCACAGCAGAATTTATTTTGGAATTGGGGAAATAAACATTTGGATCTAGAGCAGGGGGAGCTGAAGGTGTGGTTCAACAATAACTGACAAATGACTATGTCTTCTCAAACTTTGAAGAAGAAGCTTCTGGTAGATTCTGGGATGAATAGTTTTATCAATTTAAGGGGATCTGAGATCAACTAAGAGGCAGATCTCTGTGGAAATGTTTCCAGAAAGTATTAGCTGCAGGAGAAGACCCTTCCTTGGAGTTGGAAGCAACTTCCAATGTGTGACCCAGATGTAGAGTTTCTAAGCTAAAGCAGTGACACCTGCCTTCCTTCAGTTTTGCTAGCAAGGATATCTGCTGTTTCTACCATCACACACACACACACACACACACACACACACACACACACACACATACACACACACACACACACCACTACAAGTTTCTTCAGCTTCCAACATTGACTCAAGTGAAGCAGTTCTGTAAGAATCTTTCAAGTCTCAGAACTAGATTGGGACTGTTGAGGCTTCCAACTTTATTGTGTGAGCAGCTACATGTTCTCAGCCTCCCTAGTACACAGCCAATGCTAGGCTACCCATATTCTAGTGTATAAACCAATCTAGTGGATTGTAAGAACTATCCATGCATTCTGTCAGTTCTGCTCCACTAGAGGGTATTGACTGAAACAGGTGTGAGCAACAAAACAGACAGAGCTAGCCTTCACATGAGCTGATAAGTTTGCTCAACTGCTAAACTTCAAGGTAGACAAAATCTGATTTAAGACATTCAAGAAAGAACTGCAAAAGCCTGAATTGTGACTCCTCAAAGACAATAATATTTTTTTTTTCAACAAAAAGCAAGTGATATGCATGTATGCCCTGGTGTTTTTTGGTTTTGTTTTTGTTTTTTTAATGTTTCACTTGCTACTTTTATTTACCTCATGGACCTTCTAAGTTATTGTATTTATTGCTTTTTATAAATATTTATATTAAAAGGTTTTCATTGTTCTCTGTGAGGCTTAGAAGAACCAAGCTGAACAACTGTGTTGAATCTTAACCATTTAGTATCAACTCCAATGCTCATATAAGTATGTCAAAATACTTGTCCTTACTTAGCAAAGTCATATTCCCAGGATATATCAGATTCTATTTTTATTTTATCTGCGCAAAAGATTCATTAGTGTGGTCATGGTTTAGTCTCTGCCGTGTAATATACTCCATACCTGTAGTTTGTTTGTTTTTGTAAATCTAACATAGAAATTGCCTGACCTGCTATCATTGTCTTAGACATCCTTGTAGTAAGTGATGATATGAGGTGCTGACTCCAGTACTTAGAGAGTAAACTGAAAAGAAGTGTAGGTTGAGACTAAAAAGGGTGAGTTTCTAGCCCAATTCTTGCTGAATCCATACAAAATTCCGTCTGAATATTATTTTCTTTTTTTTGTATTTTTTTAAAAAGATGATATCCTTAATATTCAGGGCACAGGTTACATTTCACTTGTGATTTCTGCCTGAAAGAGATCCAGAACTGATTGCTTGAAGGAAGGAGTTAGCAAATGGCCATCCTGCATGATTCTGAAGCCCTTGACAACTCAAATATCTTGAGACCCCCAAAACATCCTCTGTCCCCAACTAGCTGTTGTACTGGATTCTCCACAGGTGAACTCAGCTGTATTCCCCTTAAGGAATGTGCTAGTGTAGCTAGAGAGATGCTATCTTCACTTTCTCCTTTTCTTGGGCATTTAATACACAGATTTACTTTATGGTCTCCTAATTTGACACAAAGGAAACCAAGTCTGCCTAAGCAAACTTTGACTGTAGTTACTTTAATCTTGTTTCCTCTCTCTACTCACAGAATATATTCTCTTGTCATCATCTACCTGCCCAGTGACCCATTCTACTCAAACCTTTTCCTCAATCACTGACTAAAAGAAAACAGCTTTAGGCTCACTTTTCAGTCTTAATTTTTCTGAACTGTTTCGCATCATTTGAGAAAGGTTGAGCTCCTCTTTTGAAACAGCCACGTGTTGTATATCATCCAACACTTCATATTGTTCTAGTCTTCCTTTTTCCTCATAGCTGTTTTGCTGATCATATGTCCTTTGTTCAGACCTGACACATTTCAGTAGTCCCTTAGGCCCATAGCCATCAACTCTTCCCTATGTAGAGCCTTCTCCAAGGTGAGTTGATGCTACTCCATAACTGTATTAGCCATGATTTGCAAACCATGCATGCAGTTATAAATTCCCCGATAGAGTGTCAAAACATATATACTCAACTGTATCATTAACCTCTATATTAAGTAAATACTCCAAAATCTATATCAACGTTTCAAAATAGCATAAATTTTATATAGATATATTGCTTTTTGTCTTCTTCATGTGGTTATTGAACTCAGATAGCCAAGATTTGGTCATCATTCCTTCTTGATACATCACTGTAATTAATCACATGATGGATCATTTCCAGAGACTTCTATAATTTTTTAAATGAGTGAATGAATATTTTCCTTTATCTTTATATTTCAATCTCAGGTAGATCAAGAAAATTTATAGCCATTAGAACTTGCAGCTCAGTTGAACTTGTAGTTGGCAAGGAATGTATTCAGTGAGACTAGAACCTGTTGTTCACTGTATCAATTATAAAAATCAAAGATTACTACCTCAACACTGGGGGAGATGGCAGAGGACATGAATGTGAACCCCAATTTAGACAGAAATACAACTCTTACAGTTGGTCTATCTATACTGAGGTTTGTAGTGTGATTCAGTTGTAATGAGTGCAATTTAGGTATCAGAAAATTATTTATGGTTCTATATTTTACCAATGGTTACCAATATCAATACCACCAGTAGCCGTCTCTTGCTCCATGGTCCTAAGATTTTATAACTATCATGCCTGTTTAGTCAATGGTTAGCTGATTGTTGATTTGGCAAATATAACCTAGTCACAAACCACAGCTTTCCTAGCAGATTCCTCGAGGAGAGATGTAATTTCAATCATCTGTGAATTCTGTTGCAAGAGCAGGACTCTGTAAAATAATTGTTATGGAATATTGCTTCCCAGTCTGTTTGACACTTTCAAGTTGAAGCTTGAGTTTTCCAGCTTGAGTTCCATTTTAATAAAAACCATGCATGTAGACATTGGCTCTTTTTAATTAGGGCTGTGAGAGTAATCCTATTCCTTGCAGCTTACTTTACACTTAACACTTAGTTTAGAAAGAAATTATACAATAAACAGAAGGTGATGATAATGACATAGAGGAGGTGGCTTCAGATGTGGAAAATGGAATCATGTCCAAGTGGCTTCTTTCCAGACACAGCTGACAGACTTCACAGTGTATGTCTGTCAGTCAATACGCTTTGAACTGAGTCAGAGTGCTGCCTCTAGGGATTGGATCCCATTGATTTTTAATGAGTGTAATTGTCTCAAGGCTCGCTGGAATTGCTTCTCCTCTTCTCCTGTTTATGTAAGTTGGCTTGGTTGTTAATGTAGAAGTGGGTAAAGGGTTAACAAAAAGTTAACAATAGTTGGCCATAAATTGAAAGGCAACAGAGTCGGGGCAAGGAGGGAAAGAATGGAGAGATGAATTTCTGACAGAGAAGGGACTAATAATGTCCAACCATTTATTTGCTTCAAAATTCATTGCAAAGGGCAATAATTGTTTTAAATAGGCTGTTGAATTATAATTGGGAATAATTGAAACTCACCAAAATATTGAATAAAACATGAGCCATTTTAACTTGTGGTATCTTTAAAATTATTTTCAGGAGAAATAGGGACATGGATCATGATTGGCTATGAGCCTCACCCATTCCCTAGTGTCTTTGGCAGTCCATTATGGCAAGTGTTTACTAACAAGCTCTGTGGCTAAGTAGACATAAGATTCCTCTGCTTTCCCCTGCATGGCTCTTTCTGGATACACTACTAGATAAGAACCAGAACAGATCCTGTTTCCAAAAGAGTGAGCTTTAGCCATGTGACAAATAATATACAGGCCTGAGTATCCAGTGACAGCATTGGCAGGCTCTGAGCAGTAGCATTTCCACAAGCCATTATGATGTCACCCAGCATGCATCTCCCAAGCACAGCCTAGGCAGGGGCTATTAACTGCTATTTTCCAGCTGTCGCCCTCACCATGTATGCTGTCACATCGTTTGTCCGACAGATTCCAACTCCGTGGCACATGTCCTCCTCCCTCTCATTGCCCTGTACCCACAGACAGGTTCTTTATGTGATCTATCTGCCTATGATATAGAACTGACAGTTAGAGTGGGATAAGGCAGGAGGTTTGGGTGACTGAGATTAGAATGTCTGAGTCAGGGAGGGAGGGCAGCATCAGATGACACAGTTATAACAACGGTGGAGCTCAAAGGAAAGTAGGCTTTCTGTATTTCACTGCACTATGAGGCAATTCTAGACTTAGCCTTGGGTCTACTAGGTATATAATAGTCATTTTCTGAATGAAAAAAAAAAAAAAAAGATAGATGACCTGGTAGACAGCATCTAGGAGCCAGACTAAGCTGGGTTCCAATCTTGTCTCTTCTTGTGCCCCAGATACAGCAATGAGACAGTCTAAATAAGCATGGTCAGATATTAACTGCTGTAAACTCTATTCTCACCATATGTAGAATGGAACTGGTAAGAGCCCCTAATACACACTGTATTTATGAAGTTGCAGAATAGAGAACCTGTGCACAGTGAGCCTCTAACCACAGTTCAGAAATATGGCCACCATCTCCCCAAGGACAACTATAGCACTTGAAATGGCACATTTAGCATAAAGCTGAGATCATTCATTGTGCTCAGCTCAGTCCTTCATTCTCTACTTCTTGTAAACTGTGCTTGGCAAAGTCGCTGATTGTCTGAGAAGCTAGCTGCTTGGGTCTTCCTATTCACCCTCTTTTCATCAAGCCTTCCAGAACCTAGCATCTTGATGGGAGAGATATCACCCTTTGTGTTTCTGATTGGCCTAGGGTATATAGAGCTGCTTTTGTTCCTTTAGTTCTCAAGATGCCAGGACAGCAGTCAAGTATCTGGTTTCTACAATTTTGCCCTTATTCATACTAGTATTCTTCCCACCAGATACATGGAGGAGGTTAGTGAGTGCGTGGGGTTGAGGTAATAAACCCGGAAGGAACACCGCTAACTCTGATGTTAGGAAGACCTGGGATTGCCTGAGAATGCAACTTAGAGGGAGGCTCAGTCAAGTGCTGTACATACACACACACACACACACACACACACACACACATTAGTGGAAAAGATAAAATGTCCAAAGTCAAGGTCAAAATATCAAGACTTGATTTAGACATAAAGCACATGTGTAAGAGCTGACAGCAGCTTGATCCAGATGTGGTTATATGTCTCAGAAGACTAAGGCCTATGACTTGTATCATGCAGCTTTCGCTAAGTAGTATTGGCACAGTAGAACAATCACAGTAGAACAATGCTTTGAGTGTAATACTACAGGAATAGTTTTCTAAAGGAAGATATGGACACTGCACACCTGCATAGATCATACCCTAGATAAAAGCAATGCTACCAGAACCAGAAACATTAAGGTTATTGTCAACTATGTTCCTGAGAGGAAAATCAAGCTTCATCTCATAGCAAGCTTGCCAATGGATTTCAGTGTGTAGTAAAGGGTAAAGTAGTTTGACTCAAATTCTCATGCATTCTGTTGTTGTCTCCAACAACATAAACAAGATTTGAAGTGTCAGCATTATTTGTGGCAACCCCTTAGAATAGAAAACTCTTAAATGTAGCCTCCTCATTAGCAAATGATCATCAAAGAATGGAAGGAAGGGTTCATCCCTGCAGCCCTGTTGCTTTTTCTTGCCTGGTTTCACGCGTGGTACCCCTTGAACCAATATTAGAGGAATTGTCTGCTGCCCAGCAGCCAGAAATGTATGTAGGAGCTCAGGAGCCATGGGGATTTCTGTGCTCTGAGAAAGCTCAGTGAATCTGCATCTCTGGGGTTAGATGGTTAGGAGAAATTAGAATCGCTCCTAAATGAGGCAGAGCATGTGACCATCAGGAGGAAAATGTACAGAGAGGCCAGCAGTCAGCACAGTGTCATGAGGAGAATGGGGTCTTCACAGGATCACTCTGTCTTATCTAGGAAATAATTATATGGTTCTTATTTACTTTTAAGCACATGTCAGTGAATATCTGGTACTAGCTCAGACTAGAAGAAATAAAAGCATCTCAGATGGGTCACTGGGGTCAGCTTTGTCCTGTGGGCTCTGATTGCTTACTCAATACACTACACACAGGCTGGAAGCCACAGAAGCACCTAAGAGCTCTGCAAAGCCTGGGCACAGCCTGCTTCACTCTGCAGGCTTGAAATGGACTCACTTCAAGCTGTTGGCTATGAAAAAGAGAAATAAAGTATGCTTTCCTTCCAAACCCCTCCTGCACCTGAAAGGCAAATCATACTTCTTTAGGAACACACATCATCCAGATGTGGAGTGTCTGTGGAAACTGCAGTGACTGGCTCAGCAAACAGCAGGAAACCAAGGAAAGCTGCAAGACTTCACTGCAGGGAGGGGCAAGAATGGTGTGTATAGAGGAATGTGGGTCAAGTTTCAGAAAAAAGACATACTTGAGTCAACAAGGAGTATTCAATAGCCCCCCTTTCATTAAACACAGATCCTTTTCTCATACATTAGAATGTAAATATAGTTTTCTCTACCTCTCCCCTCCCAGTTCCTTGCCTGCTCTCCCATATGTATCCACTGTGTTCCTATCTCTCATTAGAAAAGACAGGGCTTCTAAAAGATAACGCCTTTAATCCCAGCACTTGGGAGGCAGAGGCAGGTGGATTTCTGAGTTTGAAGCCAGCCTGGTCTACAGAGTGAGTTCCAGGACAGTCAGGGCTACACAGAGAAACCCTGTCTCGAAAAGGAACAAACAAAAAAGATAACAATATAAAATATAATAAGATAAAACAAAAGCTGTCATACCAAAGTCGGACAAGATAAGCCAACAGAAAAATAAGAGCGGAGCGCCGTAGAAAGGGGGAAACCTCTGCCTGGGACACCAGGAGTCGGTAGCCAACGAGCGCCGTAGAAAGGGGGAAACCTCTGCCTGGGACACCAGGAGTTGGTAGCCAACGAGCGCGGTAGAAAGGTAACCTCACAGGAACTTTGAAGGGCCGTGAGTGGGGTTGAGGGGAACAGCACCTCTCGCCTAGACCCGCCTGGATCTACAGGGATCCGGGGCCTGAGAACCCGGGGACAGAAAAACTGTGAACTTTCCGATTTACACCGGTGCCTGAGGACCTCAGCCTGGGCCACAAGGCTCCACGTGAACAGAGAATCCCAGAAGTGCTGACACACCTTTGAGCACAG
>CM052703.1:112779963-112802977 GCA_028551405.1 Uromys caudimaculatus | reverse complement strand
TTCCCTCCTAGAGGCGGGTTGGGGAGGGGATGGGGGGTATACAAAGAGGAGACTCAGAAAAGGGGAAACATTGGAAATGTATATAAAGTATCAAAAATAAAAAAGAAAAAAAAAAAAAAAAGAAAAATAAGAGCCCCAAGAAAAAGAACAAAAATCAGAGACCCACACATCTAGGAGTCCCTTGTAAGTACGGAACTGAAAGCTATAGTATATATGCAGAAGCCCTGGGGCAGATGTTTGTGGGTGCTATGATTGCTGTTCAGTTTCTGTAAATACATAGGACATTTGCTCGGTTCTTTTCGAAGGTCTTGTTCTCCTGGAGTTCTCCGTCCCTCTGTCTTCCCTGCTCCTTCTGCCTCCTCTTCTGCAGGGTTTCTAGAAGGACTATTCCTTGAAGGAGTATGGAAAGACTACTCAGTAGTTTGATTTTGCTTCTGCTGAAAACACCAAGCTGGTAAGACAGGCTGGTTCTGCTACTTATCACACTGAAGTCCTGGCAAACATAAATAGTGCCTTTAAGTCCTTAAAGAATGAGTACAGACTCAGACAGGCTATGCCAAAACCAATAGGTAAAGACTGTAAAGATGAGAATTTGAGTTTAGCCAAAGTAACCATCAAAGTGACGATCTAGGATCCTCAGATACAAGGAACCACTGTCTTTGTTTTGAGTATAACACAATTTCCAATTATTCTGTTGAATTGATTGATTGATTGATTGATTGATTGATTGTGCATTCAGGTTTGCAAAAATGGATTGATTTTCATGAAGAGGCCAGTGCTTTCTGAGAGATGAGGGTCTATTATTCCAGTACTGGCTCATGGGATTTGAAGTAAACTTTTGCAGTAGAGTGGACCATATAGAGAATATATATAGGACACCAAGTCAAAAACTAGCTAAGAAAGAAAATCCAGACTGGCAACTCTCAATTAAAAAGAAAAAAATGCTTGGAGCACATGGACGTGGCTTTTGCTGGTAGCTTGTTATTAATTGTGATGGCTAATTGTCACGGTCAACTTGACTGGGTTTACAATCAATACATCTGTGCCTCGGTGAGCTGGTTTCTAGAACTATTTAACTGAAGAGGGAAATCCCATACAAACTCAAGTGACACCATCCTGTGGATTGAGATCCTAGACTTGTTTCCAAAAGGGACATTCACTGAGTACCACTATTCATCTTCTCCGCTTACCGAGTGCAAAGATAACAAAAACTGCTGGCTCAGGCTCCTGTTGACATGCAGTCTCCATGAACTGTACCCTTACATTGTAAGCCAAAATAAACTCTTCTTCCTTTACATTGCTTCTTGTCATATATGTTGCCACAGAAGGCTAGTAAAGGAACTAAAGTATTGCTGTTCAATGTCATGAGACAGTGGCTTTCAGGGACACAACTCTCTGTTCTGAAATCTGTGTGTTAATATAGTATTTCATCTGAAAAAGACAGAGTGCTCTAGAAAAAGCATAGTCTGCACAAACATTACACAGGATGGCAGAGAAGGGCCAGAGGCAACAACAGCACAAGGGTCAGTGGGAGACAAGTCCAGGATTGATTCTGGGAAGCCCCTTTGCAACTGCATAGCGAAGAAAGATCTCTTGCATTGGTGAAGCTACACCTGAGATTTGGTGAAGGAAAATCGAAAACTTTCCACGGAAACTCTGTGAAACACAGTTCTGTACCAAGACGACACTCCGATTTATATCAATGATTTAAACATTTCAAAATGTTAAAACAGTGCCACTGTATACATGCTCACACATTTTGAGCTGTTTCCCGGATAGGTAACATAGTTTGTAGGACCCAATGAATATGAAGGTTGCACAGCCTTTTCTTCGAACGTTAGTAAGAATTTTAAGACACATCGCAGAGTATGAAATGAAAAAGAGTGCCCATCTGCACAGCTGGCTCTGCTTCATGCAAGTGATTGACTTATGCTAACACAACTCCTCACAGCACCTCTGGGTGGTAGGAGCCATGGTTATCTTCAGTTCAAGTGAAGAGCTAGGAAGGATGCTCATGAGATGTCATTCAATTAAAGACAGAGCCGAGGATGCACTAGCATAAGTCTTTTTCCAAGTCTCTCCCACCTATGCCTGTGTCTACTGAATCTCAAGATAGAAGGCTCCATGACCTGAGTACATGAGGATGAATCTGCCTATTTTTTATTTCTGGAAGAAACAAGGGATAGTAGGAAACCAGTATGTTTTCTGAGCATCAGAAGACTTGAGTATTTAGTGAATGGACTTTGCCAGGCACTCAGACTTCATTGTACATCAGACTCATGGGCTAAGTGCCCCCCATAAAGTGGATTCCTGCTATATAGATAGCTCAGAGAGTCTGACATTTTAATGCCTGCTCATTCTAGTATGGTCAGCAAATGGAGTCAGCTTAGGATCACCTCTGAGGTCGTTTTACTTTCTTCAATGCTAAGTTTTTTATTATTCTGTTACTCTGTCAATTGATTATATTGGTGTCCCTAGCCCCTCTCTGTTCCTTCCCTCTTTTGTTCAAATTGCCTCACAGGGGTATTTCTGCCCCTCCTCCAATTAATTATCTCCTTATGACATCTTAGATTTCTATAACTGAAAACTGTGGGTGAATAGCTTGAACAGAAATGTGTTTCTTTCATTTCTGGATTCTAGATGAAGATGTTCAGAGACATAGTGATGGCCAGGGTGTCTTCTTTGAACAAGTCATACCAGATGTCTTCTTACTGTGTTTTCAAAGATAAGGAACAGGGAGAATTCTCTGCCATCCAATTGTTTTTATAAAGGATCTAACCCTATTTACAAGAGCCTCATTCTCACTAACCATTTTTATAAGACCTCATGTCCTAATGCCACTCCATTATGACTTATCTGATAGAAAATGGTGTGACATTTTGAAGGAGTGTGTAATGTACTCCCTCTTTTGTCTTTATTTATTTGTGGGCTTATTTTTAAATGTCTATTACTTTATTTCAATATCTAATTATCACTCAACAAAATAATGCAATAGTTCTGTTTTCCTTTCCACACCTAACATATTGCATCTTTAGCACTGATATCTGTGGGTGACATCATTCCAATATATTCACTGGATCCCTCAGCCTGCAACATTTATGTTCAGAATAAAATCTTAGCTCTACGCTGAGTATAATATAGGGATGGAAGTCTCACTATGGCAACATTGCTGGGAGGATTGAAATCCATTCGCCAGGTCCACTGTCCAAGAAGTATCTTTGTGCAGCACAACGATGAAATCTTTCCAGTGGCCTTTTTCCTCTGTATGAAGAGCATGGAGCAGGCTTCAGCAGTGTTTTAAAATTTCTGCCACATGTCTGTTGAAGGCTCCCATTAGATAATAACTCTCCTAGCTGCAGAGCACGCCTTCTTCCCTTGTAAAACCCATGGGCATTTACAAGCTGACTGGACTCCCAGGCTGGCTAGACTTTCCCTTTCTATCACTTCCCTTCCTCTTTGCTTTTTTTCATTTTTATCCTCCTTCCTATATCTTTGTCTTCAGGTGACACATCGAAAGCAAGGGAGTTCTCAGCTAAGTAGTTTGCAAATCCTCCTGTTTCCATACATTTGTCAGAGACTGGTTCTCAAAGCCTGGACCTAGATCATCAACAGCAGCGGCCTCAGCAGCCTGGAACCTTGAGAAATGCAGATTCCCGGATTCCTCCCAGATCCCTGAATCAGAAACTGGACTAGAACCTAGTGTTCTGGGCCTCAGCAAGCTCTCCAGGTGATTTCCATGTCAGTGAAGCTCAGAAACCACTGGTCCAGGGAAATGTAACTCCAAAATGCACATTGCCAGATGCCATTAGCAATTCTAGTTCTAGATTCCCTGTGGTTTTGCTGAGAGGCCTGGCAGCCCTCACTAGAACTTGGCTTTGTGTGTGCTTTCCTTTCATTTAGTGAGCTCTGTGCTACCAAGTGGTTTTGCAGGTGTTATGTTAAAATTACTCCGTTTCATGGGACCTGAGAACAGTTGCAGGTGGGTATTTTGTTACCACATCCCGACTGCCTTTCCAGTCAGTACTTGCCTGCCAATGATGGAGGGATTTTAATATGTGTTGGCACCTTTGTCATGTTCAGAACACCAGGAGGAGATAGGTCTCATTTTCACCCGTTCTGTATTCCATCTCTTGTAACCTATGCACAAATTATGAAACAGGGCAAGTAACTAGTGGGATTTTAGCCACATACACACCTGGACATCATTAAGTCAACAAGGGAGGACAAGGTAGCCAAGTGAGCCCTAGCTTCTAAGCTTTCCCATGGGTGAGAGTGGCTGTGTGACCCTCAGATCCACCACTAAGGCAGTGTCTATGAACTCAGAGTGAAAGACAGAAGAGAATTAGTTCTACTGATAATTAAGCTCAGAAATACACATGCATCAATTATTCAGTTTCCACAAGTCCTCATTAATATAGGCTTCTCAAGTGCAGACAGAATGATAATTCAAAGGAGAAGTAGGACCAAATTTATCTTTGTGTGCTTTTCCAAAAGAGGAAGAATGGCAGTGGGGGAGGGGAGAGACTGGAGAAACAGCTTAAAGTGAGAGCAAAGTGGCAGGCCATGCAGAACTGAGTATTTTCAACTTCAGCAATGCCCATAAAGTAAAAGCTCCATCTGCAAATAACCCCCCATTAATTTCATGCTTATATTTATGCTTTACATATCTCCAAATTTCAAAAGGCTTAAGAGAGTTAAGACACAGAAACTTGAAATTTATATTCATTTGTCTTTGGGACATGTTGCTACATTTAAAAACTAGACTTTTAATTTTATTTTATTTTACAAATTTGTATATTTTTAAAAGACACCTCAATCAATGGGGTTTCATTATGTTCTTGGAGCATGCATTAGGGCACCTGTATTACTAAAATTCACAGTCATCACATTCCTTCACTTTGTGACTTTGCCTATGGATCCTGGATCCTCTTAGAATACTTTATGGAAGGAAAGGTTCAGGGTTTGCTTCCAGCCCTACTTCGGTTAGAGAGTAAGCCATAGTTGTTAGAAATATATAACAGCAGACAATACACAGCATTCGTGTGAGCACTGGAAAATCTAACCCATTCATTTTTACATATTGATACAAGAACGAGAGAGGGAACTCTGCAAATGTTTGCTCAAATGTAAATCCAAGTCCTCAAAGCCTAAGATTCAGCGATTTCTCCCCCAAGTGTTTACCCGAGAGGAGCCTTGCAGGTGTCTGCTCATGGGGATGCCCATGGCCTATAGGGCTTTTCATCAACACAAGGGAAGCGTAGGCTACAACTCAGTGGATCTAATTAGGGCAATGCCATGCACAGATGACTGATCAGGGCAATGCCATGCACGGATGAAGGACAGCTCTGCAGGGAGGAACTTAACCCAAACCCAGGATAAGGAAAGGGGATTGAATTTGAAATTAAGTTGTTAGGGAGTAAAAGACAATTGAAGAGATAACACTTATTATAAAGTGAGAGGTGGGTTAAGTGACTATGCACATTAGTGGTGAGTGTGAGGAAACAGGGTAGTTAGAAAGCAAATCAGAAACGACTACCACGTTTCTCATATGTACATATTAAGAGGAGGTAAATATCTCATAGCATTGGAGACAGATATATTGCACACTAGGACCTAAGTAAGAACTGCTGCAGGAAGTAAGGAAAGAAAGAGGGCTCTGCATTAATAAATAATAAATAATAAATAATAATAAATAAATAAATAAATAAATAAATAAATAAATGGTAGTTCCTTCTGCTCTGTGATGAAGAACATAATCTTCTACAATTCTGAAAGTGGTTTGATAGAGACTGCAGGTATGAGAGACTTTCTCTAGGAAGCCCACTTTTCTAAGCTTATTGCTGGATCTTGACAGCTGATGGTGGTCACCCTTGGGGGTCTTCAGAGTGCTGATGATTGGAGCACATTTGGGTTAGGGTAGAGATCTAGGGGCACAGCTCAGCATGAAGGATGAGAGTGACTTGAGATTTGGGGGGAAGTTGGGGTGCAGAGAGTGCTGATTGAACACCTTCTTTGAAACTAATTCAAGAGGTTTAGAGAAGTAGTCTCATTGAGTAACTGTGGGATGAATGCAGCCGCAGCCAGAACAGATGAGCATAAGAGCTACACACACACATAGACATCTAAAACTGTGTCCAAAGACATTGAGAAAAAAATCTGCCCAAAGCAGCAGAAGAAAACATTGCTTCTGGTTTTTCATAGTGAACAAATAAAACATCTCTAAGGGAATCAAACTCATTGTCCATCCTGACCCCAGAACTGGTGTCTAGCTTTGTATCACAAAGTCAGAATCATGTAAGAAGTGTGTTGGAAGGACCAGAGGAGATGGCTCATTTAGTGAGGCACTTGCATCCCGTCTTTGAAGACCTTAGATTGAGCTGCAGAATCTGTATGAGAAGCAGAGAGTGTTACATTGTTGCCCCTTTAACCTTATTACCAATGCATTATATCTCCCCTCCCTTGAAATCTTCCGCATGTGACCATGAGCCTTTGCTTATTATCTGACCAATGTGGACAATCTAAAGGAAACACACACATCTAGAGACTCAAAGATAACATCCAGAAGTGACAAAAAAACCATGTGCCTGATATATTTCTCGGTTATCTCAGAATGATTCCAGTTCCATTCATTTAAATGAAATTTACATAATTTCATTTTTCTTAACATCTATGCAATGTTCCATTGCTCCAATGCACCACATTTTTATTATTCAGTCATCAGTTGGTGGAAATCTGGGGTCTTTCTATGTCCTACCCATTGTAAATAGAGCAGCAATGAACATGAATGAGCAGGAACAGCAATATTTCTATAGTTGGATATAGAGTCCTTTTGGGCATATGCCCACGAGTGGTATAACTGGACATATGGTAGAAGTGTTTCTAGTTTCTTTGTGGAGCTGCCACAATCATGTCTCTAGTGGCTGCAAAACTGACACTCCCACCAGAAGTGAATGCATGCTCCCCTTTTCCACACCCAGCATTTATCATCATGTGTGATTTTTGTCTTAGACATTTTGAGTAGGGATAAGAGGAAATCTCAAAGTAGTTTTAATTTGCATTTTCCTAAGGGAAGCCAGGGTAAAAGAGAAAATGCAGGAGGAAAAAATAATATGAGCTTTGAAAAGAACACTGAACTATACTGCTATAGAGGGTTCTTAAAATATATACATACACACATTTTTTTTAAAAAAGTTAAAATTGAGTTATCCTATAGCAGAGCAACAATAGTCATACTAGATACCAAAGAAAAAAACAAATTTTAAAAAATTAGTGCCAGGAATGATTTGCATCTTTTGAAGTTGTTGGCCAGTAGGATCCCTAAACATTAAAAACTATTTCCAATGCTTTTGGTTACCCTCTAAAATTGACAGTAAGATGCTCTTGGTGAAGAGGTTGCATAATTGAGTGTAGGAGCATAGAGAAATTAAGGTAATACTCCCCTTGAGGCTTCATTCCTCCTGGCTAATGGTCATGATGCTGCAAATCTTCCTGGATAAGTAACCATCCGTCTTACTCGACAGTCAGCTGTGAGAGCTACAGGAATGACAGGCCTGTCAAGGCATCTCACTGATGTAATAGTGTTAGGAGCATTGTGGTAGTAGCCCAGTCTACAAGATAAAATCCATACCTGAGCACTGGGCACCATTATAAAGGCCACAGATCTCTATATAGTCAGGTCTTAGTCCATAAGGGGTAAACCATCATCATCATCATGTCATTATCAGCTTCATCATCATCGTTTTCATTTCACTAATACTACATACATACATACATACATACATACATACATACATACATACATACATTAAACCAACTCATAATGACATCTCTCATTTGTCATCAGAGAAACTTCTATTTGCAGTAGATGGTCATTAACACAGAGACCCACAACAGGTCCTGGAACAGATAAAAGATGACTGTGAAATTCTCAGCTCCAAATAGGACATCAATATCATAGCACCCCTTCCCAAAGCTCAGGGATCAATATGGGGGAGATGGGGAGAAATATGGTAAGATCCAAAGATGGTGAATGATTGAAAAATAAAACAGTTTTCTGGAACTAGTAGAGCGTTTTCATATATAAATCTACTGTGGCCCTGATAGGATAAAGAAGACACATGCAAATACAAGCCAGACAAAAACCCAAGCGTGAAGAAAGGAAGCGGGCACAAAGTTCCAGTCTTAGATAAGGAGCAATTCATAGCTACTAGAAGAGCCATAGTCAGCTTTTCTTTAAGGGCGTAACCCCCAGAGGATTAGCCACACTCCAGCTGAAGGCCACACATCCAAAAATACATACAAAACTCTTAGGATCCAATGTGGTTTTTTTTAAAAAAAAAAAAAAAGAGGACACAAATTTTGTAGGTAGGATTGGGGGATGGGTCTGGAAGGAGTTGGAGAAGTGGGATATAGATGATCAAAACGCATTGTAGGAAATTCTCAAAAATCAAAAAGCAACGAAGAAAAATAAAGTTGATCATGGAGTCCTATGCTTGTCCTCATCCTTGTGATGCCGGCAAGAAGGGGAAATGTAAGTGTGTGCCTATGGCTTGCTGCCATGTCATCTACACGTCAAAATTCCAGGTGAAACCTGTCTCAAACAAAAGGTGAAGCTCACCTG
Organism: Uromys caudimaculatus; assembly: GCA_028551405.1. Taxonomy (NCBI): domain Eukaryota; kingdom Metazoa; phylum Chordata; class Mammalia; order Rodentia; family Muridae; genus Uromys; species Uromys caudimaculatus. Next base: position 112,794,357 of record CM052703.1, on the reverse strand, counting down.
AGGTAGGGCAAGCAAGCAAGCATGCACACATGCATGAGAGAGAATGTGCATGCATGCATACACACACAGAGCTGTATTGATTACACTCCAGCTTCTGATGTGAGACACCTGGTGGTGGTCAATGCTACAAACGATGTCTGCAGTTTGCATATCAAACCCAATATGAAGATGAACTCTTTGGAGTACCTACAACAGAATCCATTGGGCACAATCAACAGGCAGATTTCAAAGCATGCCTCAGAATTCCTAAGACAGGCTTTGCATTTGGGGAGGCTGGGCACTCACTTGCCTGACAAGCTCTGCAGCAATGCTGATGTGCACCACAGCACTGCAGAAGGTATGCAGAGTGTCTACTGGGAGGCGCAGCATCCCTAAATGAAGCTCTGATGGCTGCTAAAGATACAGGGAAGGCTGCAGCCTTAGTCTCCAGATAAATTAATAATGTGTGCTATTTCCTTAGTAACTTTCATCACAAGAGAAGGAGACCCAAGAACTACAGATGTGTTCTCTGTGGGTATTACTTGGAGGCCTTGCTTCATCAAATAAGGCAGGATGAGGTAGAGCTTGAAAAACATAAAATTAATCTTGGACTGGTACCACTGGAAAGGAAAATAAAATTCTCACTGTGTCTGAAGGCTGGTAAAAGTCAGGCTGGACCACACCATGTGTTCAGAATGAAGAGAGCCTCACCCTGCCCTCCCACAGTCCCCTGGCATTCTCTGAAAGGTTTTCCCTTCACAGCAGTCCCTCAGTCTGCGCCCTGGGACTTAAGAAGCTACAAAGTGATAAATCAATTATGAAATGGAAACCTCGATTACAGCCTGTCTGCTTAATTGTTTGACAAGTTAATTAATCTCTCAAGCAACTGGGCTCCATTCTCCCTGTAAATTGTGGGGAAATAGCCATAGTGGGTCCCTGAGGTCTTGGTGATACAGTATCAATGAGGCTCCTGGAAAACTATGAATAATAAGCATTTAGTGGGGTCAGCGCCTCACCATAGGAATGGGGAGATTTGCTCCAACGCTCACCCAGAAGCAGTTTGTCAGTAATTATTTCGCTACTAACTAATTAGTCTGTACTTGACTGTGCACTTATTTGTTTGTTTTTATTTCTCTTCCAAGGCATTTATTTCTTTCCTTGCAAATAAGAAACTGCTATACAAATAGATATTGTCTCCAGACTATTAGAAAGAACCAATGTGACATCAGGGTCCTCCATCTCAGGACATTGCCATTCTAACTGCTACAAGAGCTTACCTAGGAATTCTGAATGAAGAAATAAGAGATGCCTTAGCTATCTATCTGACTGCAAGTCGAATGGTGGTGTTAAATTTGTGGTGAGGCCACACTAACCTACCATCTATAAGAACACCAGGGGTAGAGAGCGTAGACACATAACTATCTGAAAGACAAAGAAAACGGGAGCAAATAGGTAGTGGGTAGGATAGGTGAGAAGGAAGGACAGACAGGAAAAGGGAGAAGGTGGAAGGAAGTGGGGTGTGTGGGGAGCAGTGATACATTATATGAGTGCATAGAAATGCCTAATGCCACGTAGTAATAGCCAAAGAAACTCCAATGATGGGGTGAAGATGAAAAACTGGGGAGTCCCAGTGTACCCTAACAAACCACCCCTGCACCCAAATCACCTGGAGAGGGAGGGCTTGTCAGAAATTAAAATGAGTAGATCCAACAGAACCTCATCTAAATCAGACTTACTGGTATGGAACTCAGAGCCTTTTAGTGGATTCCATAGACAGACTGAGACTTGCATGCTGGTGGTAGGAACAAAAGACTCAGAAACTCGTATGCTTATACCCTCCAACCCAGAGCTTTTACTCTGCATCATTATGTATGTATATATGTATGTATGCATGTATGTGTGTATATATGTATGTACACATGTATGTGTGTATATTATATTCCTAAGCCATGACATTACTGTATGTGATTTAAAGATTCATTGTGGAAAACCAAGTATCATCATTCAAGTGTCTTCCAGTGACACCTCTTCAGGACATCTTTCCTAACCTTTCTTTCTGGAAGAAATAACTGACGAATCTTTCTTCCTGGCAATTAGCACCTGCAGTTGAAATCTCAATCTTTGTTTATTATCTACCTTCCCCTGAACACTGAAGCTTGCAAAGGGGGAGGATCCCCATCAGCTGCTCACTGCAGCATCTGAAGGGTTAGAAAACTGCCTGCACACAATAAACATTGAATGAGTGAACAACTATAAGCTTGTCATTCGGATGGAGAGAGACAACTCAGCCAGTAAAGTGCCTGCTGTGCACACACGAGAGGCCGAACTTGGACCCCTAGAAATGAAAATAAATGGAGGAAGTGTTGGCTTACACCTGAGATACTGTAGGGGAGGCAGAGACAGAGACATTCATGGAACTTGGTGTCCAGTCAGTCTAGCTGAATTAGTGAGCACTGGGTTCAAAGAGACGCTTAGCCCCTAAACAGAGATGGCAAGCGACAGACATTAACATGGACCTCGGGACTCCATATGCATGTGAATGCCATTGTACCTGCATATCCATGTGCATATGAATCAATACACCCACAATAAACAAACAAACAAGTAAATCAATAAATAAGCCAGGTGTTGTAATTAATAACCATGAAGGGAAAGCCTAGTTACAAACTTCATTTAAAATAGACTCTGACAACAGTATGAAATGCCAGTTTTGATAGCTACATAGGCTACAAACATCAAAGTGTAAGAGGCCAAACACTGGAGATTAACCCAAAGCAGTAGTTGCAGAGAAGTCTGTAGCACTGAATGTACATAGGGAAAAAGAGTAATGAATTGCATCAAGTCAATAATCTAAACTTTCGCCTTAAAAAAAAAAAAAACAAGATGGAGGGAGGAAGTAATCTAATTATGTTTTAACTAAATAAAAAAGAAACAAGGAGATGAGGTAACTAAATCCAAGCAAGCAGAAGAAAATCAAATGCCAAACATGAAAAAGGAAAACCAATGAGGATGAAAGCATAACACATCATAATGTAAAACCAAGTACTGATACTCATTAAAAATACATAAAATTGATATAAATATATTAAGACTGGCAACAAAGAAAGTATATAAATTACCAATTTTGGGAATGAAATAAATATCAATACAGATAGTTTGTACATTAAAGAAACAAGAAAGGAAGATAATACCCAGACCAAGCTCATACTAAGATAAAATGGGCCAACTATACCAAGAATCAGAAAGTGAAAACAAAAACCCACCCAAGATGAAAAGTCTAATAATACTTAAAAGTTTGAGTTTGTAAATGAAAGTCTTCATTAGAAGAAAGCTCCAAAATGGGGTGGGTTTACTGGTCAACCCTGTAACATTTTAACAACTGTATTGTAATTAGTAGACCATGCAAACATGGCAAGAAGTAGAATACAGAACCTGAGATTACACAGCTCACAGACCTGGAGAAAACCTATTACTATTATTCTGCTAAAGAAAATTACAATAAATTGATTCCTAATAACATATTGCTATACCCACAGAGAACAATGTGCCAAGGATGAGGGACTCTGGGGGAAGTCAGGTTTAACTGAGATGTCTTATCAAACTCCCCTACTCAAGGCTCAGGGATCTATGCAGAAGAGGAGATGGAAAGACTGTAAGAGACAGAGGTGATGGATGACTCCAGGAAGGCAGTGTCATCCAGACACAACAGGGCAGATGTTCGCATGAACTCACAGAGACAGGAAAAGCATGCAGAAGACCTGCTTGGGCTAAAACCAAACAAAATTCCATCCTAAAGAAGGGGAGGTAGACACAAGGTCCTACTCCTAACCAAGAATCTATTTATAATCGATACCTACCAGGAAAGGAAAAATTAATTTTTTTCTAATGGGCTGTCATTGGGTATATCAACTACAGTCCAGATTAGGCCTCAGCCCAAGAAGTAGTTAACAAACACAGAACAGACTCCACGATTCCATGTTTCTCCACTTGTGGTTTTTGCAGAGGGAAAAGGGGGGTCTTTTTGGTTGCGTTGTGTTTTGTTGCTTCATTGGCGTTTTGTTTCTTTGTTTTGACTTTTTTATTATATGGAGTATTTTGAGAAATTGGGTAGGTAGAGAGGTGTGGAGGATCTGGGATGGGTTGGTGATGGGGATAGAATGTGATCAGAATATACTATATGCAAAAGTATTTGCAATTTATTTTTCATTTAAAAACATTTTAAAATATAAATAAATTATCTGTTTGCCTTTATGGCCTATGTTAAAAAATTCTAAGAAATTTCAAAACATTACTTTCAGAAATGATAGTTTGGCAGTGACAGTGGTTACAGGATCCATAATACAGCCATAATTTTATATCATACTAATATACAATTGGAAAATTAACATTTTAAAAATAGTTTCAAACCTCAAAATATTTGTATAATCCCCCACAAAAGAGAAAAGGAAAACATATTTAAAATCCCTAACATAAAAACTATAAAACTTTGATTTAAATAAAATCTAAATAAATAGAACAAATGAAATGTTTGTTGATGGGAAGACACAAAATTGTAGAAATAGCAAAATAAATATAGATTTAATTCAGCCAAAAGCCCAGGAAGATAAATTCTACAAATATGGACATGCTGATTTTAAAACCTGTTTGAAACATGAATGTATTAATTTAGCACAAACAAGTTTTCTTTTAGCAAACAAGAATTACATCAGAGGAAATATGTTATTCAATGTCAGGAACTATAGTAAGCTACATTCCTATAGGAAACCATACTGATAAAGGGACCACCATCTAGAACAGGAAGATGGACTGGAGACTCCAGACAAGTAGCCACATAAACATAATCATCTGATTTGGGGGTACAGCATAAGAACATTTCAATAGAGCACTGTCATTTGATAGTTTTCTTCTTGGTTTAAATGAATAAATGAGGCTCCACATGTAAAAGAAATGTTTTTTTGAATATTGCTCTCAACCTAACATCCCTGCTTTAAATGCATTATATATTTAATTGAAAGTTACCAACCAAGTTTTTAACATGTAAGGAAATCTCCATGGCTTGAAGGAAAGCAAAGTACCTTAAATAGTCTACCACAGCCTGAAATGGTAAGTTACAGTACAGCAACATTTAAGCCTCTTTCTTTATGAAAGATAGTGAAATTTAGAGAAGGTTCCCACATGTCCTGAAGATTAGAATGGATAGTGCAGCATTCTGAGTTCAGTTAAAAGTGGCTAAAGAATAAAATAAAATAAATGAAAAGATGAAGGAGAAAACACACACATATAACAGATTTAGCAATGATTATTGTAGCATAACATAACATGGAGATATTTACAGAATACAAAAAATTAAATACCATGTGCTAAGGCAGATATGAACAACCAGAGCACACACATCTTTCCTCTCTGAATTCGAAAGGGTATTACAACACTCTGAAAACCTATTTGCTTTCATGCTATAGTTGAACACAAACTTGCCATATGAACCTAGAGAGAATAAAGTTAGAAAGTTTAGCTTTTTATACATAAAGTTATAGATAGCCATATAATTCCTGTTCATAATCAGCACAAACTGGAAAGAAACCAAATACTTTTCCATGACTAAGGGCCAGAGTGTGGCACAGCCATGAAAATAAATACTGCCTATCAATAAGATTGCAGAAGACTACTGATCAATGTATAATTCTTAGAGATTTAGTGAATAGGTCTCAGAGATTTTTATACAACACACATATATGTAGACATCACATTTATATAGCATCCTTGGACATACAAAAATGTAGTGATGGTTAGTACAGCGGGGGTGAGAATATGGTGGGAACAGATACGTGTTTCTTGAAGTGATGTGACTGTTTTATCATGGTGGTGGTTACATGGCTTAACATTTTCCAAATGTACACTAGACATTTCATTTTATACTGTGATAAATCACAAAGCATAGGGGCCCACTTAAAGAACAAATGAGGAGAGACTCTCTAGGGGAATTCATTATCCAGGAATGGATCTCACAATGGAAATATTTGCCACAGTAAGGCATGGACATCTGGAAAGACACTGAAGCAAGGATGTGTTTGTAAAGGAAAACTGGGTCAGAGACAAACTGTCTTAACTCACTGATGTTGGCTTATGAGACCTGCCCAAAGAAATACGAGTCCAAGGTAGGGCAGTCAGGTGCCAAACAGAAACCTTGCAGAAATATGTTCTACAGAAAGTTTATGTCTTTGGCTGAGTCTTTCATTACAGATCTAGTAATCAGGAATACACAAGATTCTACTACTCCTTAACAAGAGGTCTCTGTCTTAGGATGTGGTAAAAGCCAAATCCATTTTGAGTCTAACAACTTACATAGAGAAATAAGAAAGAGTATAATAGAAAATTTAGATTCAGAAGACAAAAGGAAACTGTCATTGGTTCTCTTTTGGCAGCAGTGAATAGTTAAACTATTGTCCCATTAGTCCCTGACTGTCATCTAGGTATGACAACAGAGCTGATGCTGTAGCTTCTAACATGGCAGGTGCCTGAGCTGGGGATGCAGGTTCACCTAGGGTTTTGGAGCCTCACTTAGCTGCCTGCTTTCCAATGCACTTGTCACTGTGGTTTGTGTTACTTATTTTCTCATCTCTAGACACAAACTTCAAGCAATTTCAAGATCAGAGAATACCTGCCCTAAATCACTATTAGAGTAAACAAGTGATTTTTAAACATAAATACAGTCAGGTCCCATCTCTTAAACTCAGGACTGATGTCCTTATTAATTACATTTTCTCTGTATAAGTCTTGCTAGAAACCTTTGAACTCTTAAAGATGATGTAGGTTGCTCCAGTGAGGTTAAGAACCAATCACATTCCTTAGTATTCTGACCTCTAAGGTACTGATTTCAGTGGCCATCTCTAAATGAAATATTAACAGCAAAAATTCCCCTTCAGTTCCAGGCTTGAGTTTGGTGGGAGGGCATCGGCCAAAGGTTAAGTAAGAATCATGTGATCAGGCTTCATGACACTGTGTGGAATTCTATATGCTTGCAACTGTGAGGGTCCCAGCAACTCATCCTCAGAACCTGAATGGGAGGAGAGAGTGCTTGTCCAAATATCCAACAATTCTTTATGATCCAGCACTTTCCATCTTCCTGATTTCATTTAACTTTCTATTCCTGTATGAAAATAGCAACCATCAAGTCAAGCAATTGGACCAAGAAGCCAAGATATTTCAAGAGTAACTGATGAGACTAGCTAGCATTTATAACGCTAATAGCTGTAACCATTACTCAATTCTAAATCCAATAAGGTAACACAAGATGCAGAAGAGTTGTGGAAACTGGGAGTCCGGTTATCATTTTAGTACTTGTTAAGTATGACTGTGGACAATTAGTTTAATCATGTTAGCCTTGCTTCCCTAATCTGAATAAGTGAAGATAACTATGAGATAGGAAAAGCAATAAATGACTTAGAAGACACAAATGCCACTCCAGAGATGTTTCTTTTGCCTTTCTAGTGTCCTAAGTCTACCACTGGCTTCTCAGAAGTTAACAGGGTCATAACACAGCATCCTGAAGTTTCTGTAACAGTGACAGCTGTTTACATCACTCCACAACTACAGAGCTTTTTATTGTGTTTGATGAATGGTTTAATCACAGTTAAACCAAATTATACCAAAATTCTCTCTCCCTCTCCCTCTCCTCCCCCCCTCTCCATTCCTCCTCCTCCTCCTTCTTCTCTCTCTCTGTCTCTCTGTCTCTCTCTGTCTCTCTCTGTCTCTGTCTCTCTCTCTGTCTCTCTGTCTCTCTCTGTCTCTCTCTCTCTCTCCATCTCTATATTCTACCCTGTGCATCTCACCCTCCCTCCCCTTTCTCTTCCTCCATCCTAATCTCCCCTCTCTCCATCCTCCATCTCCCTTTCTCCCTCTCTTTCCCCTCACTCCCTCCTATTCCTCTCTCTCTCTCTCTCCCCTTCATTCTCTCTCTCCATCACTCCCAAGTCTCTCTTCCTCTCAAACACATCTACTCATTCAACTTTCCAGCCTTCCAGTTTCAGTTCCAATGGCACACACACTGCTCTGAACACTAGCAGCACATGACACTCTCAGCTCCTCTGCCATTTCACATTCATATTCATATCCAAAGTCACATCTTTTCCAGGACCAGTTCTCCACTCCAGTGTCATTCCCAATCAGCAGGAGACCCCAGTTCCCACCTGAACCTGTCTCTGTGAAATAGACTCCTGGAAAGCTGTCACCTCCAATTATTGAAGATAATAGGATTAGTCTATCTGTATAATGATTAATATGTTAAATATAAAGAAAAAGGAATATGAAACCACTTAAAAGGTGCCATTTGGTAGCGATACATTATTTTCATAATGAATAATCACAAGAGATATTATTCTGGATGCAGTTCCCATGCATGGAGGTGAATAAAATGCATTAGATGACAAATCGTATTATGAGTAAATGAATGCACTGGTGAAAATGTATTGCCACCCATTAATATGTATTAATTCAGAAGCAAATGCCATCCAGATCTCGCCTACACAGGTTTGAATGGCAGGCAATGATTTCAAAGCTGGAAAAAAAGAGGTTTGGGTTTGGTTAAACAGACTGAGAAATAAAGGGGGGGTGTGAGCAAGTGAGCAAGCCACTATGGCATTGGCAGAGCAGGCTGGCAATACACCTTCCCACAGCTGCTTAATTGATTTACCTTTCACTAAGTAGTGCTGGTATATATTAACATTTCTAAACAGGCACTGTTTTCCATCTCTCACAATCTACAAAGAAAATGAAGGTAAGCCTATACATTTTTCTGATATGGTAAATTCTGGAACATTTCATTTTACTTTCCCTTTCTGTTCCAGAGTGCACGACAGAATCAACTGTCACACTTGATGTCTTCAAGGTGAGTTGTCCATGTGGAACTGCAGGGAGCCTCCTAAGCACAGAACTCCAGTAAGGTCTCCTCTTTCAGTCTCCTGTAGTAGAGGCAGAACTTGAATTCATTGTGTGGTGCAAGCTGACTTTGAACCTCTAATCCTCTGTCTCCATTCCCTCAGTTGTGGGATTATAAGCATGCACCATCATAATGGAATTGGATTCCTTCTTAAGCAGCAATATTTTCAGTTATTCCTCTCACCACATTTTAGTGTGACCCACAGTACTCCATGGACATGGAATGTCTTAGTGACCAGAGGGTACATCCCAAGTGTGTTGGTTTGAATATGCTTGGCCCAGGGAGTGGCACTCTTAGGAGGTATGGCCTTGTTGCCATTGGTGTGGCCTTGCTGGAGAAAGTATGTCACTTGGGCATTGGCTTTAAGACACTTCCTCCTAGCTTCCTGGAAGCCAGTCTTCTCCTAGCGGCCTTCAGATAAAGATGTAGAACTCTCAGTTTCTCCTGCACCATACCTGACTGAATGCTGCCATGCTCCCGCCTTGATGAGAATGGACTGAAACTCTGAACCTGTAAGCCAGCCCCAGTTAAATGTTGTCCTTTATAAGAGTTGCCTTAGTCACGGTGTCTGCTCACAGCAGTAAAACACTAAGACACCAAGCAAGTATCAGTCTACCTACCCTAAGCAAATTTATTTTTTAAAAAATAATTTTAAGCCTGTCATTGAATGACACCATAGAGTGAAAAGAGAAAATAATCTTTATAACACATAACCAACAAAATTTACTATCTATATATTATAAATGAATAAGTTCTTTTTAAAAGACACAAGTCCAATAGAAAAATTAAAGCATCCCTGAGAAAGTCTAGCACAAGATTCTCACAAAGAGGAGGGAGGAGGCAGAGAGGGAAAAGAAAGAAAATAAAAATTACAAATATTAAAAATAAAACAGAGGGAGACCTCTGTCTGGGCCACCAGGGTTCCATAGTCAAGTAGCACCAGGAGAAAGCTACCCTCCCAGGAGCATGGAAAAGCTGTGAGTGGGGGATAAGACAAGCACCACTGCTCATTGGGACCCGCCTGGAACCCGCAGGACAAAGGGACTGAGGAAAAGTCGAGGACAAGAAAATTCCGGTTTCCATCTGTGACTGGAAACCTCAGTCTGGGCCACAGGGCTCCAGGAGAGAGCTGGTATCCCAAGAGTGCTGACACACCTTCAAACACAGGCAAAACCACCACTTCTGTTCAAATTCACTGGATCAAAAGGGACCCTTGCAGAGCCATCAGGACACAGGAACCAAGGGACAGCTGTGGACAAGATCCTTCTGGTTTCTGTCTGCACCCCAGAGCTGACCCTGTGGCACAGCTCTCCAAACCCAGATACCTCTCAGAGCTGGTCTTCAAGGAGTATTGACACAGAGGCCTGCAAGAGGGACAAGTCACAACCAGACAGAGTAAGACCAGCTAACATCAGAGTTAACAAGATGGCAAAAGGCAAGGGCAAGAACATAAGGAACAGAAACCAAAGCTACTTGGCATCATCAAAACCCAGATCTCCCACCACAGCAAGCCCTGGATACCCCCAACACACCAGAAAAGCAAGACTAAGATTTAAAATCATGATAGAAGAATTTAAGAAAGAAATAAAGAACCCCCTTAAAGAAGCACAAGAGAACAGAGGTAAGCAGCTAGAAGCCCTTAAAGAAGAAACACAAAAATCCATTAAAAAATTCCAGGAAAACACAATCAAACAAGCAGAATTATAGGAAAATACAACCAAACAGACAAGGAAATGAACAAAACCATCCAGGAACTAAAAGTAGAAAGAGAAACAATAAAGAGATTACAAAGGGAAACAACCCTGGAGTTAGAAAACCTAGGAAAGAGATCAGGAGTCATTGATGCAAGCATCACCAACAGAATACAAGAGACAGAAGAAAGAATCTCAGGAGCAGAAGATACCATAGATAACATTGACACAACAGTAAAAGAAAATGCAAAATGCAAAAAGCTCCTAACCCAAAACATCCATGAAATCCAGGACATAATGAGAAAACAGAACCTAAGGATAATAGGTATAGAAGAGAGTAAAGATTCCCAACTTAAAGGACCAGTAATATCTTCAACAAAATTATAGAAGAAAACTTCCCTAACCTAAAGAAGGAGATGAACATGAATATGCAAGAAGCTTACAGAACTCCAAAGAGATTGGACCAGAAAAGAAATTCATCCCGTCACATTATAGTGAAAACAGCAAATACACAAAACAAGGAAAGAATATTAAAAGCAGTAAGGAAAAAAGGTCAAGTAACATATAAAGGCAGACCTATCAGAATTACACCAGACTTCTCACCAGAGACTATGAAAGCTAGATCCTGGGCAGAACTCATACAGACCCTAAGAGAACACAACTGCCAGTCCACACTGCTATACCCAGCAAAACTCTCAATTAACATAGATGGCAAAACCAAAATATTCTATGACAAAACCAAATTTACACAATATGTTTCCACAAACCCAGCCCTACAAAGGATAATAGATGGAAAACGTCAACTCAAGGAGGGAAACTACACCCTAGAAAAGCAAAAAAGTAATCTTTCAACAAACTCAAAAGAATATAGCCACACAAACATAAAAATAACATCCAAAATAACAGGGATGAACAATCACTATTCCTTAATATCTCTTAACATCAATGGACTCAATTCCTCAATAAAAAGACGTGGACTGACAGACTGGATCCATAAACAGGACCCAGCATTTTTCTGCATTCATGCAACACACCTCTGTGATAAAGACAAACACTGCCTCAGAATAAAGGGCTGGAAAACAATTTTCCAGGCAAATGGTCCCAAGAAACAGGTTGGAGTAGCCATGCTAATATCAGATAAAATCAACTTTCACCCAAAAGTCATCAAAAAAGATAAGGAAGGACACTTCATAAACAACAAAGGAAAAATCTACCAAGAAGAACTCTCAATTCTGAACATCTATGCTCCAAATGCAAGGGCACCCACATTCATAAAAGAAACCTTACTAAAGCTCAAAGCACACATAGCACTTCACACAAAAATAGTAGGAGACTTCAACACCCCATTATCATCAATGGACAGATCTTGGAAACACAAACTAAACAGAGACACAGTGAAACTAACAGAGGTTATGAACCAAATGGATTTAATAGATATCTATAGAACATTTCATCCTAAATCAAAAGAATATACCTTCTTCTCAGCACCTCATGGTACCTTCTCCAAAACTGATCATGTAATCTGTCACAAAACAAGCCTCCACAGATACAAGAAGATTGAAATAATCCCATGCCTCCTATCAGATCACTACGGTTTAAGGCTGGTCTTCAATGGCAACAATGACAACAGAAAGCCCACATACACATGGAAGTTGAACAATGCTCTACTCAATGACAACTTAGTCAAGGAAAAAATAAAGAAAGAAATTAAAGACTTCCTAGAATTTAATGAAAATGAAAGTACAAAATACCCAAACCTATGGCACACAATGAAAGCAGTGTTAAGAGGAAAACTAATAGCTTTAAATGCTTCCAAAAAGAAACTGGAGACAGTATACACTAGCAGCTTAACAGCACACCTGAAAGCTCTAGAACAAAAAGAAGCTAATGCACCCAAGAGGAGTAGAAGGCAGGAAATAATCAAACTCAGGGCTGAAATCAACCAAGTAGAAACAAAAAGAACTATACAAAGAATCAACAAAACCAGGAGTTGGTTTTTTGAGAAAATCAACAAGATAAACCCTTAACCAGACTAACCAGAGGGCCCAGAGACAAAATCCAAATTAACAAAACTAGAAATGAAAAGGGAGACATAACAACAGATTCTGAGGAAATTAAAAAAGTCATCAGATCCTACTACAAAAGCCTATACTCAACAAAACTGCAAAATCTGGATGAAATGGACAATTTTCTAGACAGATACCAAATACCAAAGTTAAGTCAGGATCAAATAAACCATCTAAACAGTTCCATAATGGCTAAAGAAAAAGAAGCAGTCATTAAAACTCTCCCACCCAAAAAAAAGCCCAGGACCAGATGTGTTCATTGCAGAATTCTATCAGACCTTCAAAGAAGACCTAACACCAATACTCTTCAATCTATTCCACAAAATTGAAAGAGAAAGAACATTACCCAATTCCTTCTATGAGGCCACAGTTACACTGATACCAAAACCTCACAAAGACCCAACAAAGAAAGAAAACTTCAGACCAATTTCCCTTATGAATATCAGTGCAAAAATACTCAACAAAATTCTCGCAAACTTAATTAAAGAACACATCAAAGTGATCATTCATCATAATCAAGTGGGCTTCATCCCAGGGATGCAGGGATTTTTCAATACATGGAAATCCATCAATGTAATCCACTACATAAAAATACTCAAAGAAAAAAACCAGATGGTCATTTCATTAGATGCTGTAAAAGCATTTGACAAAATTCAACATCCCTTCATGATAAAAGTCCTGGAAAGATCAGGAATTCAAGGCCCATACATAAACATAATAAAAGCAATATACAGCAAACCAGTCCCCAACATCAAACTAAATGGAGAGAAACTCGAAGCGATCTCACTAAAATCAGGGACGACACAAGGCTGCCCTCTCTCTCCCTAACTATTCAATATAGTAATTGAAGTTCTAGCTAGAGCAATTAGACAACAAAAGGAGGTCAAAGGGATACAAATTGGAAAGGAAGAAATCAAAATATCACGCTTTGCAGATGATATGATCGTACACTTAAGTGCCCGAAAAACTCCACCAAAGAACTGCTACAGCTGATAAAGAACTTCAGCAAAGTGACTGGATACAAAATTAACTCAAGCAAATCAGTAGCCTTCCTATACTCAAAGGATAAACACGCTGAGAAAGAAATTAGGGAAATGACACCCTTCCACAATTGTCACAAACAATATAAAGTATCTTGGTGTGCCTCTAACCAAACAAGTAAAAGATCTGCATGACAAGAACTTCAAGTCTCTGAAGAAAGAAATCGAAGAAGACCTCAGAAGATGGAAAGATCTCCCATACTCATGGATTGGTAGGATTAATATAGTAAAAATGGCCATCCTGCCAAAAGCAATCTACACATTCAATGCAATCCCTATCAAAATTCCAAATCAATTCTTCATAGACTTAGAAAGAGCAATTCTCAAATTCATTTGGAACAACAAAAAACCCAGGATAGCAAAAGCTATTCTCAACAACAAAAGAACTTCTGGTGGAATCAGCATCCCTGACCTCAAGCTGTACTACAGAGCAGTGGTGATAAAAACTGCATGGTATTGGTACAGTGACAGGCAGGTAGATCAATGGAATAGAATTGAAGACCCAGAAATGAACCCACAGACTTACGGTCACTTGATCTTTGACAAAGGAGCTAAAACCATTCAGTGGAAAAAGACAGCATTTTCAATAAATGGTGCTGGTTCAACTGGTGGTCTACATGTAGAAGAATGTGAATTGATCCATTCCTATCTCCCTGTACAAAGCTCAAGTCCAAGTGGATCAA
>CM052703.1:112766398-112779863 GCA_028551405.1 Uromys caudimaculatus | reverse complement strand
AGCACCTAAAGAAATGTTCAACATCCTTAGTCATCAGGGAAATGCAAATCAAAACAACCCTGAGATTCCACCTCACAACAGTTAGAATGGCTAAGATCAAAAACTCAGGTGACAGCAGATGCTGGCGAGGATGTGGAGAAAGAGGAACACTCCTCCATTGTTGCTGGGATTGCAAGCTGATACAACCACTCTGGAAATCAGTGTGGCAGTCCCTCAGAAAAATGGACATAATACTACCTGAGGACCCAGCTATACCTCTCCTGGGCATATACCCAGAAGATGCTCCAACATGAATAAAGGCACGTGCTCTACCATGTTCATAGCAGCCATATTTATAATAGCCAGAAGCTGGAAACAACCCAGATGTCCCTCAGTAGATGAATTTATACAGAAAATGTGCTATATTTACACAGTGGAGTACTACTCAGCTATTAAAAACAATGACTTCATGAAATTTGCAGGCAAATGCATGGAACTTGAAAATATCCTGAGCAAGGTAACTCAGTCACAAAAGGACGAACATGGTATATACTCACTGATAAGTGGATATTAGACCAAAAATTTTGGAATACCCAAGTTTCACTTTACATTAACTGCTGGACTGAGAGTGAGGTCCCAGATGGAGGAATTGGAGAAGGGACTGAAGGAGCTGAGGGAGTTTGCAGCCCCATGGAAGAAGCAACAGTGTCAACTGGCCTGACCTCCCCAGTGCTCCTGGAGGCTGAACCACCAACCAAAGAATACACATCAAGGGACCCATGGCTCGGACCACATATGTGGCAGAGGAGGGCCTTGTTGGCCATCAGGGGGAGGAGAGGCCCTTGGGCCTGAGGGTTTTAGAGGCCCCAGTAAAGGGGAATGTCAAGGTGGGAATACGGGAGTGGGTGGGTGGGTGGGTAGGAGGGGGAATACCCTCATAGAGGCGGGAGGGGGGGAGGGGAAAGGGGGGTTCCAAAGAGGAGTCCTGGAAATGGGAAAACATTGGAAATGTAAATATAGTATCAAAAAAATTTTTTAAATTAAAAAATAAAACAGAGATTAGGTAATAATAAAAAACTAAAGCGACAATAAAACATTTTTGCACACTTATCAGGCTGGTATGAGAATAATAACTAATTAATTAATAGTAAATAGAATTGAACTATAAAATGAGAGACCTTCTTAGACACTGCTGGTAAAAGTATGAATTAGTGAAACATTCCCCTAAGCTGTGAATTGTTATCTGCCATAGGCAAAGTTACGTATGATGGTTACATGGCTATTCTCCTAGGCAATCACCCTAAACACACATACATTTGTGCATGAGCATTCAAAATATTTCCCCAAGTCACCTCAAGCTGGAACCTGCCCAAATCCCTAACTCAAGCAGAATGGACAAAGGCCATATATAATCCATTCACTCCATTAAAGTCTACATAATAAGAATAACCAAGTTTGAACTATCTGGAGCAAGACAAATACCCCAGTTATATTCCTGAGAAAACAAAATTTCAAAAGGCACAAAAGCTAATTCTTTTTATACTGTTCAAAACCAGGCAATCTAAGATTTATTGTTTAAAGTTTCACTGGCTGTAGTAAAAGTACAAGGAAAATCTGGCCAGTGTGATCCCTAAGTCAGGGGCATTGTAGCTACCAGGCTGAATGAATGGCACAGAGCCATGATTCAGAAAGCTGAATGAGAACACTTGTCAGGCATTTGCCTTGAAACTTGTTGTTCAACTACATACAGCTCCCTCCTGCTCTTTTATTCATGTTTCTGTATGATACTCTACAGTAAATACTAATGGGGACTTGTAAGATAGACCATAAAGATGTCTATTACCAAGCCTGAGTTTGATGTCTGGGACTCATGTGATAGAAGGAGAAAACTAAGTCCCCAAAGTCCTCTTCTGACCTCCATACATGTACCATGTCATGTGCATGTCACACACACACACACACACACACACACACAGCAGTGTGACTGAAAAGTTAATATTTAAAGACTGAAATTTCAATGACATAATTCCTCGGTCGACTGGTAGGTCCCGGAGCATCTAAGTGCTGTATCCCTCTCTCACCTTTGATGTGTATGCTCAGTGGGCTAGCCACCCAGCTATCGGCCTCTGCCTTGGCTGTTTCTGCTTTCACATCATTAGCAATCATTTTGCTCTCATAGCAGAAAGAGTACTGCAGAGAACAGCCAGCTCTGCCCTCTTTACTGAGACGTGGTCTCCTGACCTCTGTGATGCCATATATGCATACACTGTTCTTTCTCATCTCCTTCATGGTGCTGTTCCCACCTTGGCCCCTGGAAATACTCGAGCAGCCAGGGCTTGGCTCTGTATACCACATTTTTCACTCTCCCATTACTTCTCCCTTTTCCCTTCTCCAAATTTGTTTTTTTGCTTCCTGAGTGATGTCATCTAGCCTCACATTTAAATGCATGTTTTATACCCACTGGTTACAGTATGGCTTCTATGCTCCAGTCTCTGCCAACTTAGCACCTTAATTTGTGGTCCCAATACGAATATCAAGTTTCCCATATCCCAAATAGGAATTCTGATCCCAGTAGTCTAATGATGACACCATCTCCCTTCCTCCAATCTTCTTACTTAGGTAAATGGTCGCTTCATTAAGCTGGGGTCCAAGTGCCAAACACAAGATCCACATCCATGTCTGTCTGTCTTTATCTTCCTTCTTCTAGTCTATTGTGGGTCCAATCACTGTTCCAGCAAGGGTGTGTTGAATCTGTCTGTCCCTGGACTCTGTCTTTACCATCTCTCCTGTAGTAGATTCCAGCATCCCTTACTCTGGACTTAGACTCAACACTCTTTCCATTACAGGCTCTCTAGCTTTCACTCTACCATTCACTTTCTCCCTTGGACATCATTTTAAATTTTTCATTTAAATGGAGCCAGTTACATATGTATGGCATGTCTATCTACTGCATGGTTTTATTCAAATCTCCAATCTCTTCAGAGCAGCAACCGAAACCTTTACAAGGAACAACAAGCACAACCCAGTCATCAACTTGAGCAACTCTGCCTTTACTCTTGGTACTCCTTAACTTGGCTTGAAAGACCCATGTCGTCCCCTCTGCCAAAACTAAGCTCATCTCAAAGAATTGCTTCCCTTTACTGTATGAACAATGTTTGTTACGATCCCCAAGGGGAAGAAAAGGACATTAAGGATCTTGTATTTCTTGCATTTTCTTCCTGGAATGTATTTGTTGCTACAGGACCTTTTCTTTAGCCCTTCAAAGAGCCTCTCCCTGATTAGATATTTGTTTGGACATCAGTCTCCTGGTACTTTTCTGTTCTGTCCCCACTTTTTTCTGGTCTTATATTAGTACAGTTCCTAGACATTAAAACACAGACTGATACTCAATAGCTATCCATAGATTGAATGACTGGTGGTCAGCCCTACCTAACTGTACATCTTGGCCTTACATGGCATTCACTGAGTTTGTTATGGTAAACGGGAGCTGATTTTCATAGCTCAGGGTTCAAAGTCTACGGAAAATGTTGACTGAACTGTTTAAGAAGTGCTGTGACTGTTAAAATATAATTATTACACTCTGTATCATGGATGCATGTGAATAAAAATTTATGTTTACTGCAGGTAAATGAATAACATCAGAATTTTTGGAAATTTTAAGGATTGTTCCACCTAACTATCAAAAGGTTTTCAAAGGTGTAGATGGTTAAACCAATTGCATTTTATCTGAAGTGTGGTAGTGGTGTTACAAATGAATATGTATGAATAATCACGGTAAATGAATAACATCAGAATTTTTGGAAATTTTAAGGATTGTTCCACCTAACTATCAAAAGGTTTTCAAAGGTGTAGATGGTTAAACCAATTGCAACCACATCTAAGATTTTATCTGAAGTGTGGTAGTGGTGTTACAAATGAATATGTATGAATAATCACAAGACAAAAACAACATTCCTGAAAACAAATTTAAATTTGCAATAGGCAGCAGGTGGCCTAATGAACTCTCCAGAAGACTGACTGTTCTGTAATAGTTGAAACTATTATAAAACGATTACTTAATGTCTTTGTAAGTTGATATTTTAGTGTGTCAAGTGTACTTACAATGTTATCTTAACTTTCATCAAAGAGAAAAACTGTGATATTTGAATACATGCAATTACACCTAATGACAAGGTTGAACACGCACATGGCACAAGGTAAGCAGTGGGCAGAATAATCATGAGTCACTATCTATATTTCAAATTTTCCTACAATGAACTGTATGTTCCAATTTATAAAAACAACAATTTGTCAAGCTTTGAACATATATAAAGAGATAAAAATGACTCATATGCCCCTCTATCAAGAATGTTGTCAAGCTAGGCATAGTAGCTTACTTACATCTTTAATCTTTTAACACTTGCGAGATGGATGAAAGAAGGGTATATCCAGAATTCAAGAACACTACTTCCCAGCTACAGAGAAGGTTCATTCCAACCTGGGTTGCGTGAGAATCTGTCTTTAAAATAATAAAGTCAGGCTAATAATAAGAACAAAAAATAAATGAAAACTGATTGTGTCCCTCTGTTCCTTACCCCCTACCCCATCTCTCTTCCTCACAATAGTCTCTGCTGGTTCTGCTTAGTGTGTAGATTCTCTCTGCCCAAGTGCCTTTTTATTTTGACAATGGCTGGAAAATACTGAAGTGTAAGGGAGTGTCATGATTTAACTATTTAAATAACGATTGGTATTGGATGGCTCTAGTTTTGTTTTTTTTTTTCTCTCTTATGATAGATGATGAAGGGCAAAAAAAATCTGAGGCTTAATTACTGATCACAAACTGTGTACCTATTAATACTGTGATGAATATCATGACATTGATCCTCCCCAAAAACAGCAATTAAATGATCTTAGAGATCTGCCATGGGGTATCCCTTATGTTATGACGATATTAAATAGAGGGTGTTCTATTCACTCATTTAACAGATAAAAGAAATCCAAAGCCATTATGGAATCTCAATTAGATGATTCCCAACGATACCACTAATGTTCATGCTTTCAGCGTCCTCATATTGTTTTCCCAGACTCAAAGAAGCATGTTCAACTGCACAATAAAGAAAAAATATAAAGAAGAGGAAAATATTAGAATAAGAGCTCTGGCCTTGGATTTGGGGCTTGTGTGTGTGTGTGTGTGTGTGTGTGTGTGTGTGTGTGTGTGTGTGTGTGTGTGTGTGTAGGCATGTGACATGGGGTGATTGTATCCTTGAATTTGAGGAGAAGATCCATTGTCATTCAGAGATGACCTCTGGATCAAAGGACTGGGTTCCGTGTGCAGCCCACAATGGTCCTGTATTGAGAGACCACAATGGATATCACGCAAGATCCATATGAGTGACGGTGGAATGAAAGAAAGGTTATGACGTGGCCATGTGGAGTCCATTCTGTGCCTCAGCCATTGTATTATATGGGGTATGTAAACTTAGGGGCAGTAGGTCATTGACACTGGAAGCATGTGACATTCACATGAAAAATTCCTAGCAGATGAGTTAATTACAAATGACCTCTTTAGCATTTCAAAGTTCAACATTGGGTCTTTTCTGCTCAAGTAAGGTGACATGAGCCACTAGCATGTCTGCTGAATATTACCCTCAAAAACACTCACTGGAGAGGTCAGAGGAACTCTTCATTTCATTAGCCTGAATTCCTTACTTTCTTAGTACAAATTGGATTTGCTTATTCTATCTGTTCTAGGGTATGCCTGAATCTCAAAGTAGTTTACAATTTTAATAAACAGTTTGTTGGTTTTGCTACTCTTAAAACAGCCATTTATAGAATGAAATATATTTAGAGCATACAATTCCATGTAATTACTTAAAAATAGATATAGTAAAGAAATCTTTGTTGGGCTGAAGCCAGAGTTTTGGGGGTTTTTTTGTTTGGTTGGTTGGTTTTTTTTTGTTTTTGTTTTTTTTTTTTGTTTGTTTGTTTTTTGGTTTTTTTTTTTTTTTTTTTTTTTTGCTTTTTGATTTTTTAAATGAAGACAGTAAGATTCCTCTGGCTTGGGATACCACTATCTTCTTGATGGAAGAAACTGGTTAGTTATTTGTTTAAATATTAAAATTAGCCTTGAGAATAAATACACTAACTCTTAGAGTCCTGCTGATCAGGAGGAGAGGAAGATATGTTGTGGATAAAAAGGGCCCAGTAGCAGCTAGCTTAATGTCTCTAATGAATGAATGTGAGGCGAAATAGCAATGGATTATAGCACTGAGGTTTGTCATTCCAAAACTGGAAGGTAGTCACCATGACAGCTGGAGTAACCTAGTGTTAGTCCCAAGTACCAAGCTAAACTCTTTATGCACAGTTCCTGTAACTCTAATAAAAAGTATTTGATGTGCTTACTATTTTGTGTTTATTTCAAAAATAATAAAACAAAATCAAATGAAGAGATTGCAGTTTCCCACAGCTATGTAGCCAACACATAGTGGTACCAAGCTTCATACCAAGATAGCCTAATTAGAGAATTTATTGTTTTTATAGAAATTTTTTCATAGACTTTTATACATATAGTCTTTATAGACGTTATAGAATCCTTACCTTTAATCAGTTCTGCCTAGGAATTATGGGAGTAGGAAATTCAAAAGCCTTGGGGAAGTAGTCATATCTGGTCAGTGTGTTATGTGAAATATTTCTCCCAAAGACTTTAATGTTGATTTTGCCAAGTATAAGATTTGTGGCCCACTCAACTGTGGCGAGCTCTAGTTTTCTCATAGATAACTTGAATCTGACACAGGTAGACCCTAATGAATTTTATTGCCTTCCAAGTAGAGCACTATTGGTGAGAAAGGATTGTCAGTCCCAAGACTATACTTTCAAGAAATACTACCTTCTACCTAGGTGCAATTGGGTGACTAGTATGTCGAATGAATATAAAACACAATTCATGTCATTTACAGGTGAAAGATGGTAAGGATCTGTGTGTCTGCATACACTCCTCTTCTTTATCCAAAGATGACAGTGTCTTTTGGCTTATGACAGCTGGATAACTGAGTGAGTCACTGCTCAGCAGACAGCTAGGGGCCATCTGTTGCCTAAGCATTGCCTTAGTGGGAAATTCACAATCAATGTGCTTGGCCCCTGGAACCTGAGACTAGTTATAGCACTTAGCCCTACAAGCTTGATTTGTAATCGAGAAGTGTTTTAAAAGTGAAAACGAGTGCGAAGCACATATGAGGAGGCTGTCAGCAACTTCTAGCCAGTGTGCTCATCCCCCATCTCCCTAGTTGTACTGTTTAACCTCGTTTCTAACAGATTAGACAGGAGGAGTGAGACGAAAATTGATATGTAAAGAGAGTTACACTGTGTCTTTCATGGCGGACGTGAAGAAGATTGGTTGGGATTTTTCTTTTGTTTTTTTGTTGTTTGTTTGTTTTGAGGTCCCAGGGATTAAACAAATGCTGCTATTAAACTACATTCCCAGCAGTGTTTACAATTTCTTTATAGTATAAGTGTGTGTGTGTGTGTGTGTGTGTGTGTGTGTGTGTGTGTGTGTGTGTCTAACCCAGTTAAAAACCTCAGGTGCCATTATGCATGTGTGATAGCATATTTCCCTTTCCTTTTGAGGTACAGTGTTTCATGGGCCTGGAGCTTCCCAACTAGACTAGGCTCAACTGTGCTGACTAGGGAGCCCCTGGGATCTGTCTATTGCCAGCTCTCCAGCACTCAGATTTCAAGTGTGTGCAATCATACATAGCTTTTGTAAACATGGATGATAAATATCAAACTCATACTCTCCTGTTTGCAAGGGGAGGATTGCCAGCAGCTGTCTCCAGTGCTGCAGAGTGACTCTTTCAATCCTGTAGCTTCTGTCTCACTCCACCCTGGGTAAGGGCCTTAACTTAACTGGCTATTTAGGACTCACATTCTCCACTCTGCACTCCCTTTCTTTCTTTCTTTTTTTAATGTAAGTAATAAATATTTAATAGCTTCCTTTGTAAAGTGAAAAAAATTTCCCATGATCCAAAATAACACCGTGATTTCCTACATTAAAGACTAGACATAAATAGTAACATAAGAAAAATTAAGACTTGGTAAGTTGGAATCATTAAGAATGTGTTTTCCACCACCACCACTACCCTCGCACACATGTAGCAGATGTGCGGCTTGGTATTCATGTAGATTCCCCAACAACTGGAGCAGGAACTGTCTTTGACTCTGTTGCATGCCTGTCTGTGGATCCTGACCTTTTTTATTTGTTTGTTTTTGATTTTCTGATACTTTATTTACATTTGAAATGTTTCCCCCTTTCCAAATCTGCCTTTGGAACCCCCTCCATTCCCCCTCCCCCTTCCTCTATGAGGGTATTCCCCCACCCACCCAACCACTCTCTTATTCTCTCCTCGGCATTCACCTATATTGAGGCATCTAACACCCTCAGACCCAAGGTCCTCTCCTTCCCCTGATGGCTAACAAGACCTTCCTCTGACACATTTGTGGCCAGTACAATGAGTCCCTCCATGTATATTCTTTGGTTGGTGATCCCATCTCCAGGAGCATCTGGAGATCAGGCCAGTTGACACTGCTGACCCCTCCATGGGGCTGCAAACTCCCTCAGCTCCTTCAGTCCCTTCTCCAACTCCTCCAACTCGGACCTCACACACAGCCCAATGGTTTCTGTGACGTGAATCTTGGATATTCCAAACTTTTGGGCTAATAACCACTTACCAATGAGTACATACCATGTTCATTCTTTTCTGACTGAATTACCACACTCAGGATGATATTTTCAAGTTCCATTCATTTGACAGTGAATTTCATAAAGTCATTGTTTTTAATAGCTGAGTAGTATTCCATTGTGTAAATGTACCACATTGTCTGTATCCATTCCTCTGTTGAGGGACATCTGGGTTGTTTCCAGCTTCTGGTTATTATAAATATGGCTGCTATAAACATAGTGGAGCATGTGTCTTTATTACATGTTGGAGTATCTTCTGGGTATATGCCCAGGAGTGGAATAGCTGGGTCCTTAGGTAGTATTATGTCCATTTTTCTAGGGTCCACCAAACTGATTTCCAGAAAGGTTGTATCAGCTTGCAATCCCACCAGCAATGGAGGAGTGTTCCTCTTTCTCCACAACCTGGCCAGCATCTGCTGTCACCTGAGTTTTTGATCTTAGCCATTCTGACTGTTGTGAGGTAGAATCTCAGGGTTGTTTTGATTTGCATTTCCCTGATGACTAAGGATGTTGAACATTTCTTTAGGTGCTTCTCAGCCCTACAAATTTCCTCAGTTGAGAATTCTCTGTTTAGCTCTGTTCCCCATGTTTTGTTAGGGTTATTTGGATCTCTGGAGTCTAACTTCTTGAGTTCTTTGTATATATTGGATATTAGCCCTCTATCGGATGTAGGATTGCTAAAGATATTTTCCAAATCTGTTGGTTACCGTTTTGTCCTATTGACAGTGTCCCTTGCCTTACAAAAGCTTTGTAATTTCATGAGGTCCCATTTGTTGATTCTTGATCTTAGAGCATAAGCCATTCTGTTCAGGAACTTTTGCCCTGTGCCCACATGTTCGAGACTTTTCCCCACGTTCTCTGCTATTAGATTCAGTGTATCTGGTTTTATGTGGAGGTCCTTAATCCACTTGGACTTGAGCTTTGTACAGGGAGATAGGAATGGATCAATTCACATTCTTCTACATGTAGACCACCAGTTGAACCAGCACCATTTGTTGAAAATGCTGTCCTTTTTCCACTGCATGGTTTTAGCTCCTCTGTCAAAGATCAAGTGACCGTAAGTGTGTGGGTTCATTTCTGGGTCTTCGATTCTATTCCATTGATCTACCTGCCTGTCACTGTACCAATACCATGCAGTTTTTTATCACCACTGCTCTGTAGTACAGCTTGAGGTCAGGGATGCTGATTCCCCCTCTCCCCGAAGTCCTTTTATTGTTAAGAATAGTTTTTGCTATCCTGGGTTTTTTGTTATTCCATATGAATTTGAGAATTGCTCTTTCTAAGTCTATGAAGAATTGAGTTGGAATTTTGTTGGGGATTGCATTGAATCTGTAGATTGCTTAAAGCAGGATAGCCATTTTAACTATACTAATCCTGCCGGGCAGTGGTGGCAAACGCCTTTAATCCCAGCACTTGGGAGGCAGAGACAGGTAGATTTCTGAGTTTGAAGCCAACCTGGTCTACAGAGTGAGTTCCGGGACAGCCAGGGCTACACAGAGAAACCCTGTCTCAAAAAACAAAACAAAAAAACAAACAAACAAACAAACAAACAAAACTATACTAATCCTAGCAATCCATGAGCATGGGAGATCTTTCCTTCTTCCGAGGTCTTCTTCAATTTCTTTCTTCAGAGACTTGAAATTCTTGTCATACAGATCTTTTACTTGTTTGGTTAGAGCCACACCAAGATACTTTATATTGTTTGTGACAATTGTGAAGGGTGTCATTTCCCTAATTTCTTGCTCAGCCTGTTTATCCTTTGAGTATAGGAAGGCTACTGATTTGCTTGAGTTAATTTTGTATTCGTCCACTTTGCTGAAGTTGTTTATCATCTGTAGCAGATCTCTGGTGGAGTTTTTCGGGTCACTTAAGTATTCGAACATATCGTCTGCAAATAGTGAAATTTTGATTTCTTCCTGTCTAATTTGTATCCCTTTGACCTCCTTTTGTTGTCTAATTGCTCTCCCTAGAACTTCAAGTACATTGTTGAATAGATAGGGAGAGAGAGGGCAGCCTTGACTATTTCCTGATTTTAGTGGGATTGCTTCGAGTATATGTCCATTTACTTTGTTGTTGGCCACTGATTTGCTGTTTATGTTGCTTTTACTATGTTTAGTTATAGTCCTTGAATTCCTGATCTTTCCAAGACTTTTATCATGAAGGGATGTTGAATTTTGTCAAATGCTTTTTCAGCATCTAATGAAATGACCATCTGGTTTTTTCCTTTGAGTTTGTTTATGTAGTGGATTACATAGATGAATTTCTGGGTATTGAACTATCCCTGCATACCTGGGATGAAGCCTAGTTGATCATGATGAATGATCGTTTTGATGTGTTCTTGGATTCGGTTTGCAAGAATTTTGTTGAGAATCTTTGCATCAATATTCATAAGGGAAATTGGTCTGAAGTTTTCTTTCTTTGTTGGGTCTTTCTGAGGTTTTGGTATCAGTGTAACTGTGGCCTCATAGAAGGAATTGGGTAGTGTTCCTTCTGTTTCTATTTTGTGGAATAGATTGAAGAGTATTGGTGTTAGGTCTTCTTTGAAGGTCTGATAGAATTCTGCAATGAACACATCTGGTCCTGGGCTTTTTTTGGGTGGGAGAGTTTTAATGACTGCTTCTTTTTCTTTAGGCATTATGAGACTGTTTAGATGGTTTATCTGATCCTGACTTAACTTTGGTATTTGATATCTGTCTAGAAAATTGTCCATTTCATCCAGGTTTTGCAGTTTTGTTGAGTATAGGATTTTGTAGTAGGATCTGATGATTTATGGAATTTCCTCAGAATCTGTTATTATGTCTCCCTTTTCATTTCTAGTTTTGTTAATTTGGATACTGTCGTTGTGCCCTCTGGTTAGTCTGGCTAAGGGTTTATCTATCTTGCTGATTTTCTCAAAGAACCAATTCCTGGTTTTGTTGATTCTTTGTATAGTTCTTTTGGTTTCTACTTGGTTGATTTCAGCCCCGAGTTTAATTATTTCCTGCCTTCTACTCCTCTTGGGTGCATTAGCTTCTTTTTGTTCTAGAGCTTTCAGGTGTGCTGTTAAGCTGCTAGTGTATGCTTTCTCCAGTTTCTTTTTGGAGGCCCTCAAAGCTATTAGTTTTCCTCTTAACACTGCTTTCATTGTTTGCCATAGGTTTGGGTATGTTGTACTTTCGTTTTCATTAAATTCTAGGAAGTCTTTAATTTCTTTCTTTATTTTTTCCTTGACTAAGTTATCATTGAGTAGAGCACTGTTCAGCTTCCATGTGTATGTGGGCTTTCTGTTGTTATTGTTGCCATTGAAGACCAGCCTTAATCCATAGTGATCTGATAGGAGGAATGGGATTATTTCAATCTTCTTATATCTGTGGAGGTTTGTTTTATGACTGATTACATGATCAGTTTTGGAGAAGGTACCATGAGGTGCTGAGAAGAAGGTATATTCTTTTGATTTAGGATGAAATGTTCTATAGATATCTGTTAAATCCATTTGGTTTATAACATCTGTTAGTTTCACTGTGTCTCTGTTTAGTTTGTGTTTCCAAGATCTGTCCATGGATGATAGTGGGGTGTTGACGTCTCCTACTATTATTGTGTGAGGTGCAATGCGTGCATTCAGCTTTATAAAAGTTTCTTTTATGAATGTGGGTGCCCTGGCATTCGGGGCACAGATTCAGAAATGCGAGTTTTTCTTGGTAGATTTTTCCTTCGATGAGTATGAAGTATCCTCCCTTATCTTTTTTGATGACTTTTGGTTGAAAGTAGATTTTATTGGATATTAGAATGGCTACTCCAGCCTGTTTCTTGGGACCATTCACCTGGAAAATTGTTTTCCAGCCCTTTACTCTGAGGCAGTGTTTGTCTTTAACACAGAGGTACATTTCCTGGATGCAGCAAAATGCTGGGTCCTGTTTATGGATCCAGTCTGTCAGTCCATGCCTTTTTATTGGAGAATTTAGTCCATTGTTGTTAAGAGATATTAAGGAATAATGATTGTTGCTTCCGGTTATTTTGGATGTTATTTTTGTGTTTGTGTGGCTATCTTCTTTTGAGTTTGTTGAAAGATTACTTTCTTGCTTTTTCTAGGGTGTAGTTTCCCCCTTGAGTTGGTGTTTTCCATTTATTATTCTTTGTAGGGCTGGGTTTGTGGAAACATACTGTGCAAATTTGGTTTTGCCATAGAATACTTTGGTTTCACCATCTATGATAATTGAGAGTTTTGCTGGGTATAGCAGCCTGGGCTGACATTTGTGTTCTCTTAGGGTCTGTATGAGATCTGCCCAGGATCTTCTAGTTTTCATAGTCTCTGGTGAGAAGTCTGGTGTAATTCTGATAGGTTTGCCTTTGTATATTACTTAACATTTTTCCCTTACTGCTTTTAATATTCTTTCCTTATTTTGTATATTTGGTGTTTTGACTATAATGTGGAGGGAGGAATTTCCTTTCTGGACCAATCTATTTGGAGTTCAGTAGGCTTCTTGTATACTTATGTTCATCTCTTTCTTTAGGTTAGGGAAGTTTTCTTCTATAATTTTGTTGAAAATATTACTGGTCCTTTAAGTTGGGAATCTTCACTCTCTTCTATACCTATTATCCTCAGGTTCTGTCTTCTCGTTGTATCCTGGTCCTAGGTTTTCTTTTTTTCTTTTTTTCTTCTTTTTTTTTTCTTTTTTCTTTTTTTTTTTTTCTTTTTTTGATACTTTATTTACATTTCCAATGTTTCCCCTTTTCTGGGTCTCCTCTTTGGAAACCCCCTATCCCCTCCCCCTCCCCACCTCTGTGAGGGAATTC
>CM052703.1:112635092-112765898 GCA_028551405.1 Uromys caudimaculatus | reverse complement strand
TGAGGATGTTAGAGGCCTCAGTAAAGGGGAATATCAAGGCGGGAAAATGGGGATGGGTGGATGGGGGGGGGGAGGTGGAATTCCCTCCTAGAGGCGGGTTGGGGAGGGGATGGGGGGTATACAAAGAGGAGACTCAGAAAAGGGGAAACATTGGAAATGTATATAAAGTATCAAAAATAAAAAAGGAGGAAAAAAAAAACAAAAAACAAAAAACACACACACAAAAAAAAAAAGATGCCAAAACTACTAAAGCGAGGACTTTGCATTGCTGGGACTATTGATGCTGGTTGGCTGGAGCTGGGAAATTAGTGGTGATTAAGAAGAGACCAGCATCATTGAGGTGACATCTTCTAGGAAGTGATTTCTGATAGCACAAAGAGGCTGTGTTCCAGAGATAGCCAAGATTGTACCTTGTGCTGTGGGAGGACTTGGTAATGTGTAAGAGTCACCCAGGTGGTACTGGTTTTGAAGGCATGAAGGAGTCTTGAAGAGCAGCTGAGACCTGGCACTGTGAGAGGCCATGGAAGGCCATTGGTGAAGGTGCAGCCTCAGTTGAATTGACAGCCCAGGATTGAAGGGGTCATGCAAAGGTGAGGCTTGGCACCATGAGGAGAGCCTATGAAAAGCTGTTTGTAAAGCCTAGTTGCAGCGGAAGACAGCAGTGTTTTGGAGATGCCAGTACCATGAGATGACCACCAGGAACAGCAGCAGCAGTGGAGTATGGGCATCTGGAGCCATGTGTGCTACAAAGGGCAGAGCTGGAGAAGTGACTCAAGCCCTTGGATGAATTCAGAAGATCGTGAGTAGATCCCAGACACTGGACGGTAGGAATTTGATTTTGCTTTTGATTGTGACTTTACCATGATATATATTCCCTCCTGAAGAAAGAAGGTATTTTAGTGGAGCCCACAGTTAAGAGACTTTGAATTTTTAAAGACTTTGAATTTTAAGAGAGTAGATGTTTTAAAGTGACTGAAATGTTAATATGTAAGAAATTGTAAAGACTGTGGGACTTGTAAAGTTATTTAGATCTTGGGGATGAATAAGAAAGTAAGGGTTGAGGCTTATTGGTGATATGTTTGTGTGTCAACTTGACACAAGCTGAAGTTATCACAGAGAAAGGAGTTTCAGTTGAGAAAATGCCTCCATGAGATCCAGCAGTAAGACATTTTCTCAATTAGTGATTAAGGGGGGAGGGCCCCTTGTGAGTGGTACCATCTGTGGGCTGGTAGTCTTGAGTTCTATATGAAAGCAGGCTGAGCAAGCCAGGGGAAGTAAGTCAGTAAGCAGCATTCCTCCATGGCCTCTGCATCAGCTCCTGCTCCTTGACCTGCTTGAGTTCCAGTCCTGACTTCCTTTGGTGATGAACAGCAGCATGGAAGTATAAGCTCAATAAACCCTTTCCTCCCCAACTTGCATCCTGGTCATGATGTTTGTACAGGAATAGAAACCCTGATTAAGACAGTATTGTACCTGCTTCTACCAGATGCTGGATGAGGCCTCTCTGGTAACAATTGGGCTAGGCACTAATCCATGAGTATAGAAGAATATCATTAGAAATCATTTAATTGACTTTTTGTTTGATTCAATTCTAGATCTCTTAATAACGAAATTATTATTTTTTTTTTTTTAGAATATAGATGAACTGGAGACCTAGTGAAATAGGTCTAAAAAGAGAAAGGTTACATATTTTGTCTCATTTTACAGACTGAATTTTATGTAAATATATAAAAGGATACACAGACATGCATATATATATATATATATGTATGTATTTCTATAAGACATGCATATATATACACATTTGTATAAGTAAGGGTGTTATTGAAGGAAGGAAGGATGGAAGGAAGGAAGGAAGGAAGGAAGGAAGGAAGGAAGGAAGGAAGGAAGGAAGGAAGGAAGGGAAAGGCACGAAGGGATATATATGATCAGCGTAGTTAATATACTTGAAAGAAATTGTCTTTATTGAAACTTCACTATGTATAATGAACATAAACCAATAAAACATTAATAACCATGATGATAACACCAAAAATCACAAAGGGCATGGGCAACCACAAGGGCCACACATTTATGCCAGTGTTTCAAGGAACCAGGGATGTCTTGCCAATGGGTCAGAAAGACTTTGTGGAAAATGGTGCCAGAGCAGAGTTGGGAAAAACACAGCTTACTTAGAGGACCACATATGAAAATAAGTAATAGATGAAGAAATATTAAAAAGTAAATAGTCAGACTATCAAATCAATACTCTTGCCAGCACTCTTTTGTGACTTGTAAAAGTACTAACATATTGTGTGCTTCTTGTAATTTTATTTATTCCTTAAAGATACGAATCTGATGCATGTTCTAGGTTCCAAGAAGGAATGAGCCCATTTCATGCCAAGGGATGCTGGCAATGATTACTGGGTATCCATGAAGGAGAGGATCCTGTGACCGTGTTCACCAAGGAGGATCCATTGGAAAGTAGAGCCAACCTCTGAGCATGTGCTCAGGTGACATAGGCTGTGCAGGGCTCTCCTATACCCATCTTTCTACTGATGCGCACTACAGCTAAAGACCCAGCACAGCCTGGTGTCTCTGTATTCCACTTACTGACGTCTTCTGCTTACCCCTTTTGAATATGACAGATAAGTGGGAAACTGGCACCAGTGTATCGGGTCTTGTGTGCATACTGGAAATGCACAGTTCCCCATGAATAAGGCTTCTTGGTTGATGCCTTCCTATAGCATAGAAAACACACAGTAATGTGCAGCATTCCCAAGGAATTTTCTTGTACAGATAAAGCTAAGGCAGAGGGTGGAAGATAAGGCACAGAACAGGTCTGCATCACTCATACCAAATGCCTCTCCATCTGGCCTGAACCAGAGATACAAAATCCAAAGTAATAAGGTTACATGAAGTCACCATATCAGTTCTGCATCCATGAGCCTCCCACGAGGCATGGTGGTGTTAATGGCTGATTTTAACAGGTTATGAATATACTGTTGTGAGCCTGTTCTTTTTTCCCCCTAGGATTGCTGAAAGTTGCTTCTCCACCTCCCTATACATCTGGTTTTTCTTCCCAGTTTAGCCTGGTGACTGATAATAGGTTGCCTTGCCTCACTTGCTGGTGAGCTCAACACTAAGACCTCATATGGTATTCCCTAAAGAAAGGCGAATCTGCCCTTTAGTAGATCTTGTGTTCTTCTCATCATTCCTCCCTCCCCTCTCAGAACAACTCCAACCTCCACCTGCAGTTCCCAAGTGTGCATGTTGTAAAAGTACCACTTCAACACCCTGCTCCTAAGAGCTCTTCTGAAATGTGCTTTATGCCCTCCCACCTGCGGAAGCCCAGAAATACTAAATTCGTTGCTTGGGAACTCTCAGCAGACTCATGAATATCACAAAGATATATCCTAGCATCTTTCTACCCCAGCCCCCAACAACTTGATACTCAGCACACGTTCACAAGGGAAAGGCCAGTAATTGGTTTTGCTGGGAGAACAACCTCAGAGATAAATGTTCTGTGTACAGCCATTTACCTTCCTTGGGTGTGTGTGTGTGTTTCTGTCTCTGGTGCCAAGCCCTCTCATTGCTCACTCCCTGCACCCAGAGTGCCATTGCGGTGATGGAGGGGCTGTCAGAATTGTCACCGAACAGCTTTTGGGAAAGGTGTATCATTTGGAGATGAGGCTTGCTATCCTGGCTCAGGCAGTCGGGCACGTGGCTCCCAAATCAATTGCTCCTCCTTCACACAAGCCTCTTTCTGTTATCATGCCAGAAAGCAGGCTTTAAAAAGAAGGGCTATTTGGCAATATTAATTCAGTGGAGTGGGTGTGAAGATGGGAAACAGCCAGGTGCATTCTGCACCCTCCTTTCTTAGAGAAGGCAATCATGCTGCTTTGCATTAGACATAGAGATGCTGTTTTCTGGTCTCTGTCTCTCTAGTCCCTAAGGTTTCCCTCAACAATAATCACCTGGTCTCACCATCTACCTAGAGGCAGCTCCCTCCAGCTTTCTTTCAATTCTATCGTGTGCCAGGCATCAACTCCACCTTTGTGTGGAGCATGTGTTATTTCTTCAGCCTAGAGTGTGGCTCTAATCTTAGCTGTCTTTCTATACAGCTTGGTCTGTTTGTTCTGTTCTAGAACTGGAGTCTTCTTTGACCTGGGTCAATTGCTGTCTGGCTCTGCATTTCTCCAAGCACCTGAGTCCTGCAAACACTAGCTGTGGAGTCTCGTGTGATGATGGGTGGCCTGCTGCTTAAGATGTTTCCCTGCCTTCCCATCTTGGAGGATAAGTACCTTGAGAACATGACAAATTGCACTGATAAGGACATCAACTGTATCCCGTACTCCTTGATAGCCATGATAGTCTCTTCATTAACATAATGGTGTTACAAAGCTTCAAGTTCAAAACTTCCATCGGGTCATTACTAATGGTTACTGTTGCCAAGGCGTACAAGAGACAGGATTTTGCTTAGATTTGAAATTCTGTTTTGTTTTTTGTTTTTTTTCTTTATTGAAGCCCATACCCATTCTAGCAATGTGACTTTGGTGAAACTTCTCATCTTTCCCTCATTAGCCCATTAAATTTTATCCCAAGAACCCCAAGGAACAACTAAACCACCTATGAAGCTTGCTAGCATTTTTCTGCTAATATATGAGCTAATCACCCTCCCTAGGTGCGTGATATTTGCAAACGGAGAGAACCAATAGTTTTCTCATCTATAAAATCTAGACAGTGACACTGTTATCATTGTGTGATTTTAAGCAATGTGTGAAGCATAACAGCACATTTGTGTGGATGTGGGTAAACAAGTCTGCACACATCTTACGTATACCTGTGTGTGTATATCTACATGTCTGTGTGCAGGTTATGTGTGCATTCTATGCATGTTTGTGCATGCACATGTATGTAACTATATTTTACTGTCCCAGCATTCCAACACTGTTCTTTTTATCATGGCTAAATGCTAGTACTCAGCATGGAAATTACGAGGTAAATAAATCTCCCTGAGGAATAGTCTGCCATTTGTTCCTAGTATGCACCACAAACTGACTTTCTATCTGTGGTGATTTGAATGTGTCCTCCATATTGTGTTGTACTATAAAGTTAAATGCTGAAAGTCCTTGGAGGAGGAGTCTAGTGGAGGTAAGTGAGATTAGCTGTAATTATGAGAGTGGGCCCTTTTATGGCATCTTTGATTTTGCTACAAAGAGTCCAAGTTAAGGCTTCTTCAGTTTCACCACACAGTATCCACAGTCATGTTATGGTGCAGCCTAATAACCCCTCTCCTGCCCTATGCCTGGGGTCTTCAGCTTCTAGACCAACCAGCTAACCCAATCTCTCTTTTCATGTTTTATAAGGTATGGTATTCGGTTATGACAATGAAAATATACCATGACACTTGGTTTCTGTTGAGAATTCAGAAGACAAATCCCGACCCATCATTATTTCAGAACCTCCAAGCATCTCCAGTCACTCCCCTGATGACCCATCCTAGGGCCAGGAGGAGAGCAAATCAATCACTCCACAACCACTTGTCACTCTGAATGGCAGGTTTCTGAGATTCTGTCATTTATTCATCATGTGGTACTATGCACCCAGCCATAGAGAGTCTGAGTAGGACGGGACAAATGTGTCCTAAGCTCAGAAAGTGTCAATAATGCCCATGTTGCACAGTGTTGTGTTGCTGATGTTATTATTTTTCAGAAATGACCAACCAAGCTGAAATACAGTGTGCTTGAGCCCTTCATGAGGCATGCCAACACTTTTCTGAAAAGCCACAAGCTAATCAGACTTTCTGGGTATCCTGTATCTCCAAAGGGAGGCTGTCATCAAATGAGAGGAGTTAAAAACACTCAAGCTGTGAGCGTCATCACCCATAGCAACCTTGACTTAGAATCGGAGAGGGCTCAGACATCGCCTGTGATGCACTGCCACTGGAGGAAATTAAAAGAGGAACAGAGGAAATGAAGCTGGATCCTAGGGACAAAAATGCTGAGTTACGGCCAGAGCAACCTTCCTCCAGCATTTCAGTGCTTGAGGGCAGAAATGCAGTGCTATCTATGTCTCCAACCCATTGCAACAAAGTGGCCAAAAATGAGTCCTGGGCACAGAGCCCAGGTCTGGGTGCATTCAAGACTCTGGCCAGAGATTTGTTACACAACTTCACCAGGTCATTTTCTCTGACTGTGATGTGAAGACCCGTTATGCCTTTACAAACTTTTACAGGTGGCTCTCAATACCCATGGGTTTCACATGAAGATTAAAAAAGTAAGAGCAAAAAAAAAAAAATGGACTTCTATTGAATATGTACAGCTCTTGGCATTCTGTGAACAGTACAGCATTCCTTGTTAACTTTGATTTACTTTGCATGATGTATTATATCTAGAAATGACTGGTGACATGAGGGGAGGTCTGCACATGTTATAAGCAAATGCTATCATATATTATAAGAGATTTATTTTCATATCTAAGGGGTCCTGAAACCTAGTCCCCATGTGTACCAAGGGACACCTACATGTTAAAAATAATAGCAGTCTGATCTACAGTGGGAGTTCAGTCATTATTTAAAATCAGCTACACTGTGGCCGTCATTAGGGTGACCCTAATGCAAAGTCTGATATAGATGACAGGTTGCTGCCATCCTCAAAAGAATTCTGCTTGAGCCAATCATATCGCACGAATTCTGCCTTGTTTCCCAGTTCTGTATTTCCATTCCACCAGAAACTTAGAGATATCCTGATATCTGGTGCTTGTCCCTTTCTTGTCTTGTGACATCAAAAAGCATTGTGGCTATGTTTAAGACATAGCGCAAATTGTAATGATTGGTGCCAGCGTTTAGTTTCCTGTCACTCTCCACCCACAAGTGCAACACCATTCAGCCCAAGGGGAACAGATGGTGCGTGGACAACCAGAAAATAGAAACAGAATAAAGAGGACTAAAAAGAAGCCAGTCCTCAGCCCTCTTTCACAGGCACCAGTGCAATGGACATAGTGAAGTGTCGCAGGATTTTCTCAGTCCAATTACATTAGGGCAATAGGAGCCCTGTGATTGGACAGGGAACAGGGAGGCGGAGCTAAAGTTGCAGAGACAGGAGCGACTTGGAAGAGAGGAAGGAGGAAGATGGCAGAGGAAGTGAATCTGCATGGCTATAACCAGTCACAGGTTGTTATGGTATCATAAAAGTTAGATATTAGGATACTTTGTCTAACCTAGGTGGGCAGGTTTCATCATTTTCAATTGGCTCTGAAATTATTATATTGGCATCTTATAAATTGTGTTTTTATTGATACATAAATCTTATTGGTTAACTATATGCTTAAGAGTTTTAATTCTACCGGGTAATTGGGTGTTGAGATGGCTGACCGTGTGGTGGGCAGTTATTGTGTGGGCCTGGTGGCAGAGATTCATCAAAGGACTCAGCTCCAGATCACCCGGAGGGAGCTCTGAGGCCCACCACCACTAACGCGGGAACCAGCTGGGTTCGTTTTTTAATATTTCCCACAACAGTGAAGGAGCATGTATTGCAGAGCTATGGAACCTGAGTAGCTCCCAGCACGTATAGAATACTTAGAAGATGTTCATTGTAGGCACTATATAGCTCTGTGCTAGTGCTTAGAATTCACACAAATGTTTGATTAACAGTAAGCAGTAGCCTTCATGTGAATTTTCAGGGAGCCCCAGAAAAAAGAAGGTACCAGAAGGAGCTGTGCATTTTGTTCCAGAGCTGTGCAGGAAGCTCAAGCAATCACACAGAAGTGGTGAGTCAGATTTTTGTCTTCTAGAAAGAAAGCTCAGTCCCAAGGATCACAGAGTCAAAAATAATTAGATTTTTATAATTCTTACTAATTCTAAGATGATTTAATTTTATTAAATTTCACTATTGGTACCAGCTAAAACCAGCTCTTCTCTGACTAGTGTGTTGCTATTGCTAATCCTGACTGTTTGATAGCAAGGACAGCTTTTCGGGAATAAGCAAGTGTGAGAGCAAATATTGCCAGGCAGGCCTCAGATGTATTAGC
Organism: Uromys caudimaculatus; assembly: GCA_028551405.1. NCBI lineage: Eukaryota > Metazoa > Chordata > Mammalia > Rodentia > Muridae > Uromys > Uromys caudimaculatus. The sequence continues at coordinate 112,757,888 of CM052703.1, read as the reverse complement.
CTGTGAACTGAGAGGTTCTCATGGGCTCTGCCTGCCTTCACTTCCCCAAACAGCAGCCATTTTAAAGAGCGAACACTCTGCTCACAGTATCTAGGATCCTTGTGGCACTGCATCAATATTCTCTACTACTAATTATACTTTAAGTTTTGATGTTTTAGCACTGGGTAGTCAGATAATTTTTCATGCTATAGGAGGGAAATAAATCCCAGAGCTGACTAGACATCCCATGGTACCAAAAGCAAATTGAGGCCAAAACATCTTCAATCATTCTCCTCCTGGCTCTGTTCCTCTTTCTGTTTTAATCTCCCTCATATTCTCTCCCACCCCCCCCCTCTGCCTTTCTCTCTCTAGCATCTCCCAAAATATTTTCACTGCCTGCTATAAAGCCCAAACCAAAAGACTCTTGCTTATACAAATGAACATCCAGAACCCCAGACAAGTACTGATATTAGACATGGCTCTAATTGTTCTCTTATTGATAATGAGCAGGTTGGCTGAATCAGGCCAAGGCACCTATACCACTGGAGCCGCATATAGCGGGAACGGTTACTGTGATGTAGCCCCGGTTCTGCTGTGAAGTACTTGGGTTTCAGAGTTTCACACAAGCTGAAGCACACAGTCTGAGTTGAATGAATCATACAGTCATTGGTAAAGCACAAGAGAAAATAAAGCCAGCAGGGAGCCTTCTCTATCACAACTTAAAAACTCTACTTTTACCCATTCAGAATCAGTGGCTTGTCCCTGTCAGCAGCCACAAACATGATGAATCCAAAGATATGTAAGATTCCAACCCTGTTCTCCAGAGTAGGTTTGGCGCTAAAACGACAGACTGAATGCCATTTGGACCACAGGTGAATCAAGCCAATATTTGTCATTCATGCTGCCTAAGTAGTTTGAAAGTTTGAGCTATTACCTCACCTTTTCAGTATCCATTCACTAGACATGGAGTAGCCATTAGTTCTGGTCAACATCAAGAATTCATCAGTTTATTTCTTCTCAAAACTAAAAATTATAACACAACCTCCAAAGATAGAAACCTACAACTAAATGCTAGGTAGGGAACATGTTTGGATCTTATTTAATATATAGCAATCAGTACAGACTCCAGACCCAGAAGCAGGGCATCTAAGAAGGATTCATGCAGATTCATGGGAAAGTATACTAAGGGGTGGATGGACCTGGATGGATGAGGTAGAGTTAACAGGCGCAGAAGTTTATAAAGAGACTCTAAAATAGAGGTACTACTAGACCTCCATGCCCACATGTGCATACATCCCCTATTTTAAATCTAGAGTCTACCTGTGAGAGAAAACATGGCATCTGTCTTTCTGAGCCTGGTTTATTTTGTCCAGTGCAGAGATCTCCAGTTGCATCACATCTAAATGTCCTGTGTATTTTCACTACATGAGGGACTCACCTTCTGTAAGCATGCTTACAGTTACCTTTCTCGCTTCAGACATAATGTCCTCTGGACACATATTAACCTTTCTCTGTCTTCTCACAGCCACAGTCCCAGGAGGACATGACAAACAATTAATCACATCTCACCACAACACTGGAATCCTCTCATGACAGTACGCACTTTGGGAGGTAAAAAGAGGTGACCTGCTCTCAACCATTTACTTTACTAAGCTATCTCTTTTCTCTGGGGGCCTGAGAACACTTCTACTGAAGGCTAGAACACTGCTTGTGTGGACAGCATGCCAGCCCACTCCTTCCCAGTCTGGTTTTAATGCTGGGACCTTAGTAACCTCTCTGCAAAGCACAGGAAAACAAAAAACAAAAAACAAACAGGCCACATGATCATTTAATTAGATGCTGAAAAAGCATTTAACAAAATTCAACATCCCTTCATGTTAAAAGACTTGGAAAGATCAGGAGTTCAAGGCCCATACCTAAACATAGTAAAAGCAATATACAGCAAACCAGTAGTCAACATCAAACTAAATAGAGAGAAACTTGAAGCAATCCCACTTAAATTAGGGACTAGACAAGGCTGCCCACTCTCTCCCTATCTATTCAATATAGTAATTGAAGTTCTAGCTAGAGCAATTAGACAACAAAAGGAGGTCAAAAGTATACAAATTGGAAAAACAGAATTCAAAATATCACTATTTTCTGATGATATGATAGTATACTGAAGTGACCCCAAAAATTCCACCAGAGAACTCTTACAGCTGAAAAACAACTTCAACAAAGTGGCAAGATATAAAATTAACGCAAACAAATCAATTGCCTTCCTATACTCAAAGACTAGACAGGTTGAGAAAGAAATTGGGGAAAAGACACTCTTCACAATAGTCACAAACAATATAAAATATCTTGGTGTGACTCTAACCAAACAAGTGAAAGATCTGTATGACAAGAACTTCAAGTCTCCAAAGAAAGAAATTGAAGAAGACCTCAGAAGATGGAAAGATCTCCCATGCTCATGGATTGGTAGGATTAATATAGTAAAAGTGGCCAGCTTGCCGAAAGCAATCTACAGATACAATGCAATCCCCATCAAAATTCCAGCTCAATTCTTCATAGACTTAGAAAGAGCAATTCTCAAATTCATTTGGAACAACAAAAAACCCAGGATAGCAAAAACTATTCTCAACAATAAAAGAACTTCTGGGGGAATCACAATCCCTGACCTCAAGCTATACTACAGAGAAGTGGTGATAAAAACTGCATGGTATTGGTACAGTGACAGGCAGGTAGACCAATGAAATAGAATTGAAGACCCAGAAATGAACCCACACAATTATGGTCACTTGATCTTTAACAAAGGGGCTAAAATGATCCAGTGGATAAAAGACTACATTTTCAACAAATGGTGCTGGTTCAACTAGCAGTCAACATGTACAAGAATGCAAATTGATCCATTCTTATCTCCTTGTAGAAAGCTCAAGTCCCAGTGGATCAAAGACCTCCACATAAAACCAGATACACTGAATCTAATAGAAGAGATAGTGGGGAAAATCCTTGAACACATGAGCACAGGGGGAAATTTCCTGAACAAAACACCAATGGCTTATGCTCTAAGATTGAGAATCGACAAATGGGGCCCCATAAAATTTCAAAGCTTCTATAAGTCAAAGGACACTGTCAATAGGACAAAATGTCAGCCAACAGATTGGGAAAAGATCTTTACCAATCCTACATCCGAGAGAAGGCTAATATCCAATATATACAAAGAACTCAAGAAGTTAGACTCCAGAAAACCAAATAACCCTATGAAAAAATGGGGAACAGAGCTAAACAGAGAATTCTCAACTGAGGAAATTCGTAGGGCGGAGAGGCACCTAAAGAAATGTTCAAAATCCCTAGTCATCTAGGAAGTACAAATCAAAATAACCCTGAGTTTCTAACTCACATCAGTCAGAATAACTAAGACCAAAAACTCACGTGGCAGCAAATGCTGGTGAGGATGTAGAGAAAGAGGAACACTCCTCCCTTACTGATGGGATTTCAAGCTAGTACAACCACTCTGGAAATCAGTTTGGCAAATCCTAAGAAAATTGGACATAGTACTACCTGAGGATCCAGCTATACCACTCCTGGGAATATACCCAGAAGATGCTCCAACATGTAATAAGGACACTTGCTCCACTATGTTCATAGCAGCCATATTTATAATAGCCCGAAGTTAGAAACAACTCAGATATCCCTCAACAGAGGAATGGATACAGAAAATGTGATACATTTACACAATGGAATACTATTCAGCTATTAAAAACAATGTCTTCATGAAATTCGCAGGCAAATGGATAGAACTTGAAAATATCATCCCATGTGTGGTAACTCAGTCATAAAAGAACACATACTGTATATACTCACTCATAAGTAGATATTAGCCCAAAAGTTCAGAATATCCACGATCCAATTCACAGACCATATGAAGCCTAAGAAGAGGGAAGACCAAAATGTGGATGCTTCAGTGCTTCTTAGAAGGGTGAACAACATACTCACAGAAGGAAATATGGAGACAAAGTGTGGAGCAGAGACTGAAGAAAAGGTCATCCAGAGACTGCCCCACCTGCGGATCCATCCCATATACAGACACCAAGCCCAGACTTTATTGTGGAAGTTGGGAAGTGCTTGCTGATGGAAGCCTGATATGGCTATCTCCTGAGAGGCTCTGCCAGAGCCTGATAAATACAGAGGCAGATGCTCCCAGCCAACCATTGGACTGAGTGCAGGGGTCCCTGATGGAGGAGTTGGAGCAGGGACTGAGGAAGCTGAGGGGGTTTGCAGCCCCATGGAGGAAGCAACAGTGTCAACTGGCCAGACCCCTGCAGCTCTGAGGACTGGACCACCAACCAAAGAATACACATGGAGGGACCCATGGTGCTGGCCACATATATGGCAGGGGAGGGCCTTGTTGGACCTCAGTGGGAGGAGCGGCCCTTGAGCCTAAGGGAGTTTGATGCCCCAGTGTAGGGGAATGCCAGGGCAGGCAGACAGGAGTGGAGGGGGGAGCACCCTCATAGAGGCAGGGGAAGGGGGGTAGAAAAGAGGGTTTTGGAACGGGAGACCTGGAAAGGGGAAAACATTTGAAATGTAAATTAAGAAAATACCAAATTAAAAAAAAAACGAGCAATTAAAAACAAACAAAAAAGAGCTAGTATCAAGGGCTTGGTTCTGCAAATCCTATAATCTAGCCCATTGACCAAATAAGTCCTGCCACCTGCCTGAGATGATTCCCGTTCAAATAAATATCTGCATGTTTTTCACGCAGGGCTCTGTTCCTTAATGAAATCCCAAGTCTGTTTTGTCTTGATACTGAAAGTAAATTCTGACAGCGAATGAAAGATTTCTTGGAGAGATGACAGTCCATATGTCTAACTCATTGAGACAATTATGTGTGTTCTTGTGAGCTTTGTGGATTGGCAGGTAGGAAGAGAAAGGGACATCTGCAGCTTTCACTCTCACCTACTGAAGTGACCCACTGAAAAATGAGATAAAGATCATAAGACATCATCCTCGTGTGAAGGCACAACCGACACAATTTGTCTCCTCTAGTATATAACCAGAAACACCTCACTTCTAAGAAATATATTTAATTCGGCATATAGTTTTATATATTCTAATAGTGTTTTATATATGTATTATTATTCATTTTCTTGATGTGTGTGGCCATGAGTACATGGTTATATGCATGCAGGTATACATATGTGTTCAGGTATGCATGCACCCTCGCGTGTGTGCGTGAGTGCGTGTGTGTGTGTATGTGTGTGTGTGTGTGTGTATATGTGTGTGTGTGTGTGTGTGTGTATGTGTGTGTGTATGTGTACATGTGGAATCCAGTGAAAAACCTCAGGTTTCTCAGGTGTCATGCAACATTTTTTTAAAGTCTCTTACTGGCCATTATTTGAGTGGATGTGATAGGATGGTGGCCGTGGACCAGTGATGCTACTATTTCTGCCTCCCAGCACTGTGTCCCTGCCACCACACTCACATATATGCGAGTTCTGGAGTGTGAAAGCAGGTTTTCATGCTTGTGAAACCAGCGCTTTACTAACCAAGCAATCTCCCTAGTCATTTGTTGCACATATAATTATTATCTATGTTTCTTATCTCTAAAGTTGTAAGAATAATGTTACCCTTGCCATCTAGTCCATGGGCTAATTAAATGAGCTATAAAATTCTAAAGATAGTCATGACATAAAATAGCATCTCAAATAAGTTCGAAATTGTTACTATCAGCACTGCCAATTTCAAGCAATGCTAATTCATTATGCTTATAAGGAACTTTCAGCATGCTGAAAGTTTTCATGTTCACTACTGGTTATTGTCTCCATTTATAGAGCATGAAAAAGTTAAGTGGCTTGCTCCAAGGCTCAGGGTAAAACTGGCTTAGCTGAGAAGTATACAATAGAATGGTAGTGAAGAGCTTGGCTGTTGGCTTCAGACTGGAAGGATAGAAATCTTAGCCTTACTACAATTTTGCTATGCAATATTGGTAATATTCCTCAGTCATGTTATGCTTTCAGTTTGTTACTTCTAATAGATTGCTGTGCAGTTAAGATAAGATAATTGATTAAAGATACTGGGAGCTTCATCTGGCCAAAAGCATGAGCCCAATAAACTGTACGTATTAATCATTGAGCTGGGATTCTCAGAGTCCAGAGCTCTTTCCACTGTAGAGCTTAAAAGATAGCATACAGAAACTCTGCCTTAAAGTTAAAATTAACTGGAAATTGGGACTATAAGTCTACTCACATGTAAGAGGTGGTGATAGTAGACACTTGGTAATATATTCAGATCACATCAGAGATATACAGACTATGCTACTACCCTGTGTGCCTACACACTCCAGTGTTATGACTGGTTTCTCCTTAATATAGGTTATTAAATAGACATAAAAATGTAAAGAGAAATCTCAACTCTTCAAGAACTGCTAGCATTATAATTCTGATATAAGCAGACTGTCATGTAAGCCTCCATCCTCTTTTCTAAGAGCAAAAGGAAAATACCATGAATGGCATAAATGGAAGAAGAGACTGGTGATATAGAAGAGACAAAATCCAGAAAGAATGTTACGTGACTATCACGTGAAGCTTGAAATTTGAATTTGGCTTTGCTTCACCTTCTTGGTCTATATACATTTACTGGTATTCTGAATTTTCTTTTCAATTAAAAAACAACAGATATGCAAGTCTCTGCATTGCTTATAGCAATTGCTAGAACTAAATGTTAGGAGATGCCGGTGAGGGATCTGTCACAGTGCCAGGCACATAGTGGGTACTCAGAGTCACATAGTGCATACTCAACAGATACTAACTTACTTCTCTTGGATTACAAGCATTATAGAGTTCAAAGAAATGAGAAAAAGTCTCCCACATGTGGCAGTGCAAGAGAGCATATGGCTAAAACTAGGCAGATTTCAAGAAGTGAAATTTTGATGTGTGACGATTATATGACAAAGGAAGAAATACTGTTCAAGTATGAAGAGACACAGAGAGGGTTCTCTGACAAGCTCAGATTGCGGAAGTCCATTGAAACATCTATAAGAATCACGTGAACAAGGAGAGAGCAAGCAGGTACACTGCACAGCCATGCAGAGATAGCTGGGAAAGTCTCCACCTAGGTCAAAAGGATACTCGAAATTACTGCAAAATAAAACAGCAGAGGCTTAGAGCTTTTCTGTGAGCAGTTGACCAAGGAAACTAGATGCACTCTGTACGAACAGAGATGATACATAACTAACCACGGGGCAGACCTTGGCAAATCCATATAATCCTTCTCTTCTTACCTCCCCTGAAGTCAGAAAGATCATTCTGAAAGCCTAAAGACCAAAGCAATAGCAGTTTGTCAAATATGACAGGAAGAAGGTGGAATGAATGCCTAAGCAAAAATTAAATGAACTCACAGTTGCCAGGACCAAAGGGGTACCAGCTACCGTAACTGCTGGTACCCAGCTCCTCCAGGCTGGTGTCACAACATTGCGGTGGTTCCTGGATTGGAAGGAGATGGAAGGAGGGCAAAGTTGATATCCAGATGAGTGACCACGTAATGTCATACTCAAAGCTTCTTTAAAGGAAAAGCAAGACATCCAGACAATAGTGGGAACATTTTATTATGGAAAAAGTCAGACAGAGAATAATAAGAACATGAAAGTGAAGTCAAAATCCACCAGGAAACCAGATCATGCCTTTTCTAAGATCATTTTTAAACTATTATATTTATAATTTGAGATTATAATATGACATCATTTTCTACCTCCATTTTGTTCATCCAAAGCCTCCTGTATGACCCTACTTGCTCTCTTTTAAATTTATAGCCTCCATTTTAATTGTTGTTTTACACACGTAACACAGACACAGACACATACATGTATATATTCTTAAATATATAAATACAACCTTCTCTGTTTATAAAATGTGACTTTTTAATATATGTCTTCAGTGTGACAATTTGGTATTAAATAACCAATTGATGTCCTCTTCCCTGGGGAAGACTATTTCTTCCACTCTCCCCAATTACATTCTGAATACTTGTCTTTATACACACAAATAAATTCTCACAAATAGTTCTCACCCTTCATCAAAGAAACTTCTCTTTGCAACAGACTGAGACTATTACAGAAAAATCCCAACACGCTAAATAATTGTAGAGCTCAATTTGACCTGCTAAAGATACAACATAACTCCTGCATCTAAGTCTATGGAAACACTACAGAAGACACATTGGAAACATTTTAAGAGACAGAGGAATCAGGGAGTTTGCTGTGAGATTGTGTCCTCTAGGCATGTATAAAAGCTACACCTCTAAAGTCTCCCCAACACAAATACCTAAAACATAACCTGAACAAGAATAACATCAGTTGTGATGCTAAAATGAATGGTGGAAAGTTGTAAGTTTGCTTTTTCCAACACTCTTTGGACCAGTGAGAAGCAAATGCAAACTTTGAATAATTCAGTATTTATCTCTAATAATTAAAGTCTTATTTAAAACGTAGCTATATTATTGCTTTCATATCTGAAAAGTATAGCAGGTCCTTAACATCATTAAATATATATATATATATATATATAAAATCAGCATTCAAATGTATTTCATCTTAATTGGTCCTGTGAAGGCTTGATGCCCAGTATAGCAGGATGCAAGGGTAGGGAGGTAGGAGTGGGTGGGTGGGTGGGTGGGTGGAGAAACACCATCATAGAAGCAGGGGGAGGAGGGAGGGGATGGGGTTTCTGGGGGAGAAAGGGCATAACATTTGAAACGTAAATAAAGAATATATATATACACACACACACATATATATATATTCTGTTTTTATAATTTTCTTTGAAGATCTGTATTTAAACAAAGTCTACAAATCGCATTTTGTTCATACCCTTCAAGGCACCAAAGCCTAGAGTTTCTTCCTCCCTATTGTAGAATTTTCCTTAATTTAAAATTGTGGTTGTTAGTGATGTAGATTTTCCTACAGTGTAGCTTTTGTTAGATGTATCTTGTGGGTTTCTTACCATGTTTCATGGTCTGTTTACCCCAGTCACATAAGCTGGCAATGACAGATTCTTGATTAGGCTTTAATTTTTAGAAGACTTTAGATGATGAGATATCTGGATATCCTTTCTATGAAGATTGAGTGCTCAATTAAAAGGTTATCACTCTGCTCCATCAAAATTGTCCCTTCACATTTATATCCATGTTTCTAGAGGATATCAAGAAGCATAGCATTCATGCAATAATTCATTTAAGCTTAAAATAGTGATATTGGGAGCTGGGGAGATAGGTCTGAGGATAAAGTGGTAGCTAAGTAAATATAAGGACTCGAGTTTGGGTGCCTATAAAAGCCAGGCATGATAGAAAGCACTGGGGAAGTGGAGACAAAAAGATCACTGGGGCTTCTTGGACAGCTAGTCATGTCCAGTCGTGAGCTACAGGTCTAACGAGAGACCTTTTCTCAAAAAATAAAATATTGTTCTTGCTTGAGTATTATTTAGGGACCTAACCTCTTCATCTGTTTCTTGGCCACAATGAAACTACTTCTACCTTCTTGTCATGGCTTACTAACATGTGACAATGGGCACAAAGCAATGGAGCCAAGAAATTGAGCTTTCTAAAATGTAAACCAACATACACACAGCGAGGGAAGGCAAATACCCATTTAGCTACATAACAGAACCATGCAGTAGCACGATTCTCTACAAATTCACCTATATTAGTAGATCATTATTCTTCATTGCCTCATTGCTGGGTAATATCAGATGGTATGGAAACATTTGTGTAAATATGTACCTTTAGAAGGACATCTGGGCTGCTTCTCATTGGTGAATATTCTTAGGAGAGCTTCTGTGAAGATTTTTGGGGAAAGCGCTGTGTGAGGAAAGATTTCAGTTACCTAGAATATATGTTCAGGAACACAATTGCTGATTCATGCAGTAGTTACATGTTCAATTTTAAAGAAATTTCCAGGAAGGCTTCAGGGAGGTTTATGCCATTTTTCATTCCCAGCAGCCCCATGTGAGGAAACCAGTTTCTCTGCACCCTCACTGTCATCGTTTGGGTTTCTATTTTCTTTTGTGTCTCTGGCTGTTTAAATTTCCTCAGCACCATTTATTGAAAAGTTATTCTAAAACCATGGAATTGCACACAGTTGATAAATGTCACAGGTCTCTGAAACACATTGTTTATTATGTTTCTAATCTATTTGCTCTCTGTTCTTCATTACTCGCATACACAACTATGCTCCCCATTCCGCCTTTAGGGACTACTTCCAGGAAAATTTAGGGTTCTGGCATACTATCGTGGCTTTGCTCATACTAGCATAAAAATGATGAGTTCCTCAGGAGCTTCTACTTGATAAAAGGTGGGAGTAAGAGGCAAAATAACAACTAGGTGGTCCTGGATCCCTCAGTCTCCACTGTGCCTCCTCGGACAGATCCCACTAAGCACAAATAGGACTTACAACATCACCCCCAGGTAGAGTAGAACCTAGCCTGTGGGTGTCCTTCCCATTCATTCACCTTACCCAGGGGGGTGGGGTGGCTTTCCTGCTGGGTTCTTTTGTTCATTTTTTCTGCTCTCCTAATCAGCAGAATGATTAGGAAAGAGCCAGCCTAAATCTCCCACTGGAACATTGCTGAAATGGGTGTGTGTGAGGACAGAATTGTTTTTTGGCTTTTGTCTGAGATCTCATGTCTATTGTCTAGAAAGTTTTATATTCCTTTGATGCTCATTTCCCATTCATCAGGATATGTATAGAGGACAGGATTTTGAGGGGACCTTTGGTCTGTCTTTATGAACCTGCCATTACCCTGTTTCAAATCCACTGTATGTGAGGCAAGCGGAAATTCTAAGGAGGTCACCAAGGGTTTTCTCTGTATTCTGGAGCTCAACAGTGTTTTCCTCTTCATTTTTATGCATCTCATGTTTGTTGTAAATACAATGTCCTCTTGGATATTTTACTTGTACTTAGAGCAAGAGGAAGTAGAAAACAGCAAGTACTACATATTCCTCGAGGCAGAAGTCTTGTGTTTTATAGGGGTTAAAGTGAAAGCAGTCCTCCATTACATAAACTGTGCAGTTGAGTCTCTTGAATTTGGGGGAAAACAAACATGAGCATTTTGGGAGTACAATGGATAAACCTTGCCCTGAGACCACCACTTTCCTAATCATGTTATCTCCCCTGCCAGGTAAGTATCAGAAGTCTATGATTAATGCCCAAAATGTTCACTATTTTGATGGAGTAGAATCTTTCATCTGTCTCCACTCCCCATCTGTCTTGCTGTATTGGCAATCATTGCTAGTGCCCTTGGTTTCTATATAGACTGGTGCTTTACACTCTTTGTTTTACAATCTATGTGTGTGTGTGTGTGTGTGTGTGTGTGTGTGTGTGTGTGTGTGTGTGTGTGTGTTTTGTTAAGACAATGCTGCGCAATGATCACTAGCAATGTGTTTCTGGAAACACTTTAAGTTTGGTGATTCTTTTGTTTTTATGGTTTAGGCATTTCCACTGTGTACATTGCATGTAGCATTTCAAATCCAGTTGAAGTAATTTTAGTATCTATAGTTGTGTCAAAATTGCTATGCATGCAGTATAATTTAAGGCTCATTTGTTTCATTCTTCTTTGAATTTTAAGAATTTTATTCTCAACTTGATTTTGGATGTGTTTCATAATTATATAGGATAGAATACACTTCTAAGTTAAATACATGACATAAGGTGTATATACAGATGTCTGAAGATTCCCTGCTTCTTTGTTCTTCTTTCAGAAGTGACTTGACACATTAAGTTCATTGCATAAAACTTATGATGGGAAATGCATCTTGTTTCTGACTTTTGATTCTGTCATTGTATTTTTGCTGTGTGTGCAGAGGATGGGGAGGGGCTTCTGTATCCATTTATCCCTAGATGTATAAAGTGCAGACCTACCCTGTGAGCTTTCAGAGCTGTGGTCTCACCTGCCAACCCATTTTGGACTTTCTCTTTGTTCTTAATCTTTTCAGATCTTCCTTGAATATCTCTCTCTCTCTCTCTCTCTCTCTCTCTCTCTCTCTCTCTCTCTCTCTTTCCCTCCCTCCCTCCCCTTTTCCCTTCCCTTCCCCTCCCCTACCCCCTCTCTCCAATAGCCTCAGCTCTCAGTCAACATTCTTTCAATCTGCTGGTTCTGTTACCCAGTTACTCCCTTTGTAAAGACCACAGGTGTCACTGCCTCCTGGATTAAGACTATCACCTGATCTTCAGATCCACACCTCTACCTGCAAGCCCAGAGAAGTGAAAACCATGAGGGACCACCACCTCTGACTGAATGCCTGGAGGTCTGTTGCCACCAAGGACAACCAACTCTACCTGCAGCCACAGAGGCCTGCTCCTATCAGAGACTATTTGGCCTACCAACACCAGGGACACACAAATGGTTAAAGGCCAGGGCAAGAACACGATCAACAAAATCCACGGCCCTGTAGCACCAACCAAGCCCTAGAAATCCTAACACACCTGAATGGCAAGAAAGTGACCTTAAATCTAATCTTATGAAGATGATAGGGGTCTTTAAAAAGGAAATGAATAAATAAATCTCTTTTTAAAAATACAGGAAAATGCTAGCAAACAGGTGAAGGAAATGAATAAAACTGTTCAAGACCTGAATATGGAAATAAAAACAGTAAAGAAAACGATAAACTGAAACAATCCTGGAGATGCAAAACCTAGGAAAGAGAAAAGGAACTACAGACACAATCATCACCAACAGAATACAAGAGGTAGAAGAGAGAATCTAAGGCATGGGAGATTCAATAGAAGAAATTGATGCATCAGTCAAAGAAAATGCTAATGCTGAAATTTTACTAATACAAATCATTCAAGAAATTTGGGACACTATGAAAATACAAAATGTAATCGGAATAAAAGAAGAAGACATCCAAATCAAGAGCCCAGAAAATATCTTCAACAAAATCATAAAAGAAAGTTTCCCTAACCTAAGAGAGGGATGCCTATAAATGTACAAGAAGCTTACAGAACAACATATAGAGTGGACCAAAAAAGAAAATCCTCCAACCACATAATAATCAAAACACTAATTATGCAGAACAAAGAAAGAATATCAAAAGCCACAAGGGATAAATGTCAAGTAATATATAAAGGCAGACCTATTAGAATTATACCAGACTTCTCAACAGAGATTTTAAGCCAGAAGGGCCTGGGCATATGTCTTATAGTCTCTAAGATATCACAGACTTCTATACCCAGCAAAAGTTTTAATCACCATAAATGGAGAAAACAAAATGTTCCATGACAAAACCAAATTTAATCAAGATCTTTTCACTAATCATGCTTTTCAGAGGATAGTAGAAAGAAAACTCAAACATAAGGACAGTAACTGCACCCACAAAAATAGAACAAGTAAGTAAATCCACACTAGCAAAACCAAAAGAAGAGAATCATACACACAGTACCACCACCACCATCAAAAGAACAAGAATTATCATTGGTCTTAAATATCTTTCAATATCAATGGACTCAAATCCCCAATAAAAAGACACAGGCTAACATGAAAGAGTGGATGTGTTAACATGATTCATCTTTTTGCTACATACAAGAAACAGAGCACAGCAGCAAAGATACACATTATCTCACAGTAAACACATGGAGAAAAGGTTTTATGAGCAAATGAACCAAAGAAACAACCTGAAGTAGCCATTCTAATATCTACTAAAATAGACTTCCTACCACAAGCAATTAAAAGAGATGTGGAAGAACACTTCATACTCATCAAAGGAAAAATCCACCAAGATGACATTTCAATTCTGAGCATCTATGTCCCAAATGCAAGGGCACCCATATATCTAAAAGAAACATGACTAAAGCTCATACTACATGTCAAACCTCACACAATGAAAGAGGGAGACTTCAACGCCCCACTTTTACCAGTCAACAGGCCATTGAAACAGGAACTAAACAGAGAAATAATGAATTTAACCAACATTATAAATCAAATGGATCTAACAGATATCTACAGAACATTTCACACAAACATAAGAGTATAACTTCCTCTCAACACCTCGTGGAACCTTCTCTAAAATTGACCATGTAGCTGGTCACGAAGCAAGCCTCAACAGATACAAGCAAATTAAAATAAATCCTTGAATCCCATCAGACCACCATGGATTAAAGCTGGATTTCAACAACAAAAACAACACAAAGCCTACAAACTCATGGAAAATGAAGAACTCTCTACTCAAAGATCACAGGATTGGGGAAGAAATAAAGAAATTACTTTCTAGAATTCAGTTAAAATGCACAACATACCAAAACTTATGGGACCAAATGAAAGCAGTGTTAAAAGTTCATAGCATTAAGTGCCTTCATAAAGAAATTGGAGAGTTCTCATACTAGCAACTTAAAAGTATACCAGAGAGAGAGAGAGAGAGAGAGAGAGAGAGAGAGAGAGAGAGAGAGAAAAGAAGAAGAAGAAGAAGAAGAAGAAGAAGAAGAAGAAGAAGAAGAAGAAGAAGAAGAAAAAGAAAAAGAGAGGAGGAGGAGGAGGAGGAGGAGGAGGAGGAGGAGGAGGAGGAGGAGGAGGAAACACAAGCAAAAGGAGTAGAAGATAGGAAGTAACTAAACTCAGCGCTAAAATCAATAAATTAGAAGCAAGGAGAACAATACAACCAAGGAAACCAAGAACAGGTTCATTGAGAAAATCAATAAAATAAACAACCCTTAGCCAAACTGCCTAAAAGCAGAGAGACAGTCCCCAAATAAAGAAAACAAGAAATGAAAAGGGAGACATAACAACAGACACTGAGGAAATTCAAATAATCATTAAAGTAATGCAAAAGCCTGTACTCCATAAAATTGGAAAATCTTAATGAAATGGATAATTTTCTAGACAAATACCAATTACCAAAGCTAAATCAAGATCAGGTAAACTATCTGAATAGTCCTATAACACCTAAGGAAATAGAAACTGTCATTAAATCTCCTCCAACCACCCTCCCCCCAAAAAATCCCATGGGGCAGATGGTTTTACTGCAGAATTCTATAAGACTTTCAAAGAACAGATAATACCAATACTCCTCAATCTATTGCACTAAGTAGAAACAGAAGGAACATTTCCAATCTCATTTTGTGATGCCAGTCACTCTGACAGGTAAACCACAGAAAGACTCAGAAAAGAAAGGAAATTTGAGACCAATTTCCCTAACGAACATTTGTGAAAAAAATAAAATAAAATACTTGCAAACCAAATTCAAAAACACATTAAAGACATCATCCACCATTATCAAGTAGGCTTCATTCCAGGGATGCAGGGGTGGTTCAGTATATGAAAATCCATCAACTTAATCTGCCATATCAAAAAACTGAAAGAGGTCTTCCAGTTTCCATCTGTGGCAGGAGACCTCTGCCTGGGCCACCAGGGCTCCATAGACAAATAGAGCTGAGAGAAAGCTAGCTACCCAGGACTGTGGAAAAGCCCATGAGAGGGGGTAAGAGGAGCAACACTGCTCAGCAGGACTCGCCCAGAATCCTAAGGACACAGGGAATGAGGAACAGCCAGGTGAAGGAGCCTTCTGGTTTCCATCTGTGACTGGAGACCTCTGCCTGGGCCACCAGGGCTACATAGCCAAAGAGCGCCAGGAGGAAGCTAGACTACCTGGAGTGTGGGCAAGCCTGTCTGCTCATAGGGACCCACCTGGAATCCCCAGAACACAGGGACTGAGGAGTGGTCTTCTGATTGCTTTCGGTGGCCGGGGAGGGGATCCTGTGACACAGGGCTCCATTCTCAAATAGTGCCAGGAGAGAGCTGGTAACCCAGGAGTGCTGATACACCTTCAATCACAGGCTAGACGACCACTTTTGTTCAAATTCACTGGATCAAGAGGGACCCTTCAAGAGCCATTCGGACACAAGAACAAAGAGACAGCTGGGGACTAGATCCTTCTGGTTTCTGTCTGCACCCCAGAACTGACCCTGTACTACAGCTCTCCAAACCCAAATTCCTCTCTGAGAGAACTGGTCTTCAAGGGGTATTGACACCAAGGCTTGCAGGAAGGACAAGCCACAGTCAGAAAGAATAAGACCAGCTAACACCAGAGGTAACCAGATGGCAAAAGGCAAGGGCAAGAACATAAGGAACAGAAACCAAGGCTACTTGGCATCATCAGAACCCAGATCTCCCACCACAGCAAGCCCTGAATACCCCAACACACCAGAAAAGCAAGACTTAGATTTAAAATCATTCCTCATGATGATGATAGAAGATTTTAAGAAGGAAATAAATAACCCCCTTAAAGAAATACAAGAGAACACAGATAAACAACTAGAAGCCCTTAAAGAGGAAACACAAAAATCCCTTAAAGAATTACAGGAAAACACAACCAAATGGGTGGAATTATAGGAAAACACAATCAAACAGAGGAAGGAAATGAACAAAACCATCCAGGAACTAAACAGAAATAGAAACAATAAAGAAATCACAAAGGGAGACAATCCTGGAGTTAGAAAACCCAGGAAAGAGATCAGGAGTCATAGATGCAAGCATCACCAACAGAATACAAGAGATAGAAGAGAGAATCTCAGGTGCAGAAGATACCATAGAAAACATGGACACAACAGTCAAAGAAAATGCAAAATGCAAAAAGCTCCTAACCCAAAGCATCCAGGATATCCAGGATACAATGAGAAGACAGGACCTGAGAATAATAGGTATAGAAGGGAGTGAAGATTCCCAACTTAAGGACCAGTAAATATCTTCAACAAAATTATAGAAGAAAACTTCCCCAACCTAGAGAAAGAGATGAACATAAATATACAAGAAGCCTAAAGAACTCCAAATAGATTGGACCAGAAAATAAATTCATCCTGCCACATTATAGTCAAAACACCAAATAAACAAAATAAGGAAAGAGTATTAAAAGCAGTAAGGGAAAAAGGTCAAGTAACATATAAACGCAGACCTATCAGAATTATACCAGACTTGTCACCAGAGACTATGAAAGCTAGAAGATCCTGGGAAGATCTCATACAGACCCTAAGAGAACACAAATGCCAGCCCAGGCTGCTATACCCAGCAAAACTCTCAATTATCATAGATGGTGAAACCAAAATATTCTATAACAAAACCAAATTTGCACAGTATGTTTCCACAAACCCAGCCCTACAAAGAATAATAGATGGAAAACACCAACTCAAGGAGGGAAACTACACCCTAGAAAAAGCAAGAAAGTAATCTTTCAACAAACTCAAAAAAAGATAGCCACACAAACATAAAAATAACATCCAAAATAAAAGGAAACAACAATCACTATTCTTTAATATCTCTTAATATCAATGGACTCAATTCCCCAATAAAAAGTCATAGACTGACAGACTGGATTCATAAACAGGACCCAGCATTTTGCTGCATCCAGGAAATGCACCTCCATGTTAAAGACAAACACTACCTCAGAGTAAAGGGCTGGAAAACAATTTTCCAGGCAAATGGTCCCAAGAAACAGGCTGGAGTAGCCCTTCTGATATCAGATAAAATCAACTTTGAACCAAAAGTCATCAAAAAAAGATAAGGAAGGACAATTCATACTCATCAAAGGAAAAATCTACCAAGAAGAACTCTGAATTCTGAACATCTATGCCCCAAATGCAAGGGCACCCACATTCATAAAAGAAACTTTAATAAAGCTCAAAGCACACATTGCACGTCACACAATAATTGTGGGAGACTTCAACACCCCACTATCAACAGTGGACAGATCTTGGAAACACAAACTAAACAGAGACACAGTGAAACTAACAGATGTTATGAACCAAATGGATTGAACAGATATCTATGGAACATTTCATCCTAAATCAAAAGGATATACCTTCTTCTCAGCACCTCATGGTACCTTCTCCAAAACTGACCATATAATCGGTCACAAAACAAACATCAACAGATGTAAGAAGATTGAAATAATCCCATGCCTCCTATCAGATCACTACAGATTAAGGCAGGTCTTCAATGGCAACAATAACAACAGAAAGCCCACATACAAGTGGAAGCTGAACAACGCCCTACTCAATGATAACTTGGTCAAGGAAGAAATAAAGAAAGAAATTAAAGACTTCCTAGAATTTAATGAAAATGAAAGTACAACATACCCAAACCTATGGCACACAATGAAAGCAGTGTTAAGAGGAAAACTCATAGCTCTGAAAGCCACCGAAAAGAAACTGGAGAAAGCATATACTAGCAGCTTAACAACACACCTGAAAGCTCTAGAACAAAAAGAAGCTAATACACCCAAGAGGAGTAGAAGGCAGGAAATAATCAAATTAAGGGCTGAAATCAACCAAATAGAAACTAAAAGAACTATACAAAGAATCAACAAAACCAGGAGCTGGTTCTTTAAGAACATCAACAAGATAGATAAAACCTTAGCCAGACTAACCAGAGGGCTCAGAAACAGTATCCAAATTAACAAAATTAGAAGTGAAAAGAGAGACAACAACAGATTCTGAGGAAATTCAAAAAATCATCAAAAGCCTATACTCAACAAAATTGGAAAATCTGGATGAAATGGACAATTTTCTAGACAGATACCAAATACCAAAGTGAAGTCAGGATCAGATAAACCATCTAAACAGTCCCATAATGCCTAAAGAAATAGAGGCAGTCATTAAAAGTCTTCCAACCAAAAAAAGCCCAGGACCAGATGGGTTCAGTGCAGAATTCTATCAAACCTTCAAAGAAGATCTAATACCAATACTCTTCAGTCCATTACACAAAATAGAAACAGAAGGAACAATACCCAATTTATTCTATGAAACCACAGTTACACTGATAACAAAACCTCACAAAGACCGAACAAAGAAAGAAAACTTCAGACCAATTTCCCTTATAAATATCAATGCAAAAATATTCAATAAAACATCAAAATGATCATTCACCATGATCAAGTAGGTTTTATCCCAGGGATGCAGGGATGGTTCCATACCCAGAAATCCATCAATGTAATCCACTACATAAACAAACTCAAAGAAAAAAACTATATGATCATTTCATTAGATGCTGAAAAAGCATTTGACAAAATTAACATCCCTTCATGATAAAAGTCTTGGAAAGATCAGGAATTCAAAGACCATACCTAAACATAGTAAAAGCAATATACAGCAAACCAGTGGCCAACATCACACTAAATGGAGAGAAACTTGAAGCAATCCCACTAAGATCAGGGACTAGACAAGGCTGCCCTCTCTCTCCCTATCTATTCAATATAGTACTTGAAGTTCTAGCTACAGCAATCAGACAACAAAAGGAGGTCAAAGGAATACAAATTGGAAAGGAAGAAATCAAAATATCACTATTTGCAGATGATATGATGGTATACTTAAGTGACTGGAAAAACTCCACCAGAGATCTGCTACAGCTGATAAACAACTTCAGCAAAGTGGCCGGATATAAAATTAACTCAAGCAAATCTGTAATCTTCCTATACTCGAAGGATAAACAGGCTGAGCAAGAAATTAAATAAATGATATCCTTCACAATTGTCACAAACAATATAAAGTATCTTGGTGTGACTCTAACCAAACAAGTGAAAGATCTGTATGACAAGAATTTCCAGTCTCTGAAGAAAGAAATCAAAGAAGAACCTCAGAAGATGGAAAGATCTCCCATGCTCATGGATTGGCAGGATTAATACAGTTAAAATGGCCATCGTGCTGAAAGCAATCTACAGATTCAATGCAATCCCCATCAAAATTCCAACTCAATTCTTCATAGACTTAGAAAGAGCAATTCTCAAATTCATATGGAATAACAAAAACCCAGGATAGCAAAAACTATTCTCAACAATAAAAGAATTTCTGGGGGAATCAGCATCCCTGACCTCAAGCTGTACTACAGAGGGTGTTAGATGCCTCAGTATAGGGGAATGCCAAGGAGGGAAGACGAGAGTAGGTGTTTAGGTGGGTGGGGAGCACCCTCATAGAGGCAGGGGAGAGGGAGGGGATGGAGTTCCAAAAGGGAGATTTGGAAAGGGGGAAACATTTGAAATGTACATAAAGTATAAAAAAAAAACTGAAAGAAAAACCCAACATGATAATCTCATTACATGCTCAAAAAGCTGTTTACAAAATCCCACGCCCCTTCATGTTAAAAGTCTCGGAGAGATCATGGATACAAAGCACATACCTAAACATAATAAAGGCCATAAACAACAAGCCAATAACCAACGTAAAATGAAATGGAGAGAAAATTAAAGCAATTACACTAAAATCAGGGCCAAGACAAGGCTGTTCATTTACTTCCTATCTATCCAATATAATACTTGAAGATTTAGCTAGAGCAATAAGACAACAAAAGGAGATTAAGGAGCTGCAAATTGGCAAAGAAGAATTCAAGGTATTCATAGATGATATGATAGTACACATAAGTGACCCCAAAATTCTACCAGAGAACTCCTACAACTACAAACATCTTCAGCAAAGGTGCTGGATACAAAATTAACTCAAAGAAACCAGTTGTCCTTCTTTTTACAAACAACAAATGGACCTAGAAGAATTCAGGAGATAATATCCTTAAAAATAGTGTGTGTGTGTGTGTGTAACTCTAACCAAATAAAAGACCTGCATAACAAGAATTGCAAGTCTCTAAAAAAAAAAAAAAAAAAAAAAAAAAAAAAAAAAAAAAACAGGATAACTAAAACAATCCTGAACAATTAAAGAACTTCTGGAGGTATCACCATCGCTGACCTCAAGGTGTACTACAGAGCAATAGTAATAAAAACTACATGATATTTGTATAGAAATAGACAAGTTGATCAATGGAATTGAATTGAAGACCCAGAAACAACCCCACACATGTGCAGACATTTGAATTTTTACAAAGAAGTCAAAACTCTACAACAGAATAAGGAGCATATTTTCAACAAATGGTGCTGGTCTAACTGGATGCCTGCATGTAGAAGAATGAAAATAGATCCATACTTATCACCCTGCACAAAACTCAAGACCAAGTGGATCAAAGACCTCAACATAAAACTGGATACACTAAATCTAATAGAAGAGAAAGTAGAGAATAGCCTTCAGCACTGGTGCAGGAGACAGCTTCCTGAACAAAACACCAATGGCTCAGGCACTAAGATCAACATTTAATAAATGGGACTGCAAAAAACTGAAAAGCTTTGTAAACTAAGGACACCATCAAGAGAACAGCATGATAGCCTATAGAATGGGAAAAGATCTTTACCAACCCTGCACCTGACAGAGAGCTAATACACAAAATTTATAAAGAACTCATGAAGCTAGACATTAACAACCCAAATAACCCAATTAAAAACTTGAAATCAGCTGCAGTCAAGGAGGAGCATCTTTAGGACATTCCAGAATCCTGGAAATTGGGAAGGCCCAGGGAGTCTATGGGGGTGACTCTAATGGAGACTCCTAGCAGTGGGGGATATTGAGCCTGAAGTAGCCACCTCCTGATGCCATGGAGGTCTCCAGTGGAAAGATAACTGGAAAACCTTTGACCCAAAATGGGTCCTGCCTACAAGATGTGAAGGGACAAAGATGGGACCAAGACTGAGGCAATGGCTAACCAATGACTGCTCCAATTTGATACTCATTCCAAGGGCAAAAACCAATCCCTGACACTATTAATGACACTCTGTTACACTTGCAGGCAGAGGCCTAGCATGACTGTACTTTGAGAGGCTCCACCCAGCAGCTGACTGAAGCAGATACAGTGACCCACAACCAAATGTTAGACAGAGCTCAAGAGTCTTATGGAAGAGTTGGGGGAAGGATTGAGGGACCTGAATAGGATAGGGACACCATAAGAAGACCAACAGAGTCAACTAACCTGGACCCTAGGGGCTTCCAGAGACTGAACCACCAACCAAATAGCAAACATTGGCTGGACCTAGGAACCCCACACATATGTAGCAGATTTGCAGTTTGGTCTTCATGAGGGTTCCATAACAATTGGAGTGGGAGATTGTCCTTGAATCTGTTGCCTGCCTGTGGATCCTGTTCCCCTAACTGAGCTGCCTTGTCTGGTCTCAGTGGTAGAGGATGTGCCTAGTCATGCAATGACTTGATTGCCTTTCTGGGTGATATTGGGGTTGGGGGTGGGGCTCTCCCTTCTTAGAGGAGAAGGGAAGGGGTGGAGGAGGGTCTGTGGGAGCAACAAGAAGGGGGAATAGCTGTGATCTGTATGTAAAGTGAATTAATTAATTAATTAATTAATTAATTAATACCCTATCAGCCTTTCCCTGTCAAAATTCACATCCTCTCCCTGCTTTCTGTGATATCTATCTTCCAGTCAATTATCCTTCATCAGCCAGGATATTAGACCATCAACACTGATGTGAATTCACGATGGGAGAATTTGCCAACTCTAAAAGTATGGTTAATGTTGGACAGCTAAAGATTAAACAACAAAAATCTTCATCACAGAAGATAAAAAGCACTTGCAGATAAAATGTTTCAGTCTTGAAAGTCTGAGAAAGTAAGAACAGTGGGGAGAATATAGGCCTGGAGACCAAATCCCTAATTTTATAATTTCCAAAAGATAGCAAAGGTACTATTATAAACCAGGAGCTAATAAACTTCGGAGTGTTGGCAGCAAGGACCAGACTGAGGTGAGGAATCAAGACTGGTCAGCATCAAGGTCAAGCAGGGAGTTGGTCAGGCAATATTCTGAAAGTCTTTATTCAATGGCTCATCTGCTACCAATGAAATACTGTAGTGAACAGGAGTTAATGCTTTTAACTATGAGATTATAATTCAAAAAGAAGTTAAAAGCCAGGAATCCTGGGCCAAACACACTGAAATAAATGGAACAAATGCAATTGGAGCAAACATGAAATTTTGCATGTAAGTGATGGCTCAGAAATGCAATGATATAAATAACATAAAAGATCAAATTGAGGCAACATTCATTTCCAGCCTATGGGTTTGTGCTTCTTTCATTGTGGGTTAGGGTTGTGTTCAATGGCCTCGTTTGTCCATGCTGATGTGAAGACAGCAAAATGTAGGAACACCTCAAGGTCATACCACCAAACAGTGGTAAAACCAAAATTGACACTCATGGCTCACATGGGTCTCCCTTAAAATGCTTAAGAACTGGTAGAAGATCTGCTTAATCTGGCACCCATCCTAAGATTATGATTGGAGAAGCCTTCAGGAAGCATGTACTTAATAAGTCCAAGAACATTTTGCAGTTTCAAAATGAGTAACATAACCCTAACCCACACTGAAAGAAGCAGAGAACCAAAGGCTGGAAATAAATGCTGCTTCAATTTGTGTTCAATCACCCACTCCTAAATAATACTGTTTATTTCTGCCAATCATACTCAAGAAAATTCTATTTAGTTAAAAAAAAAAAAGTACAGAAAGAGGGATGAAGAAGGTTCTGGAACATAACCACAGAAATGGTTGAAGGAACAGTGAATGGGCAAAGAAGCAGGTAAGGGAAGATAGTAGCTGTCAAGTATAATGAAGAACTCTTTAGGGGAAAAAAAAGGAAGAAAGGTTTTCATGTTGCAGAACCAGGATGACCACTGGGTAAAGATGATTAAGCAAACTGCACCATTATTAGGGACTGTGAGCCTCTGTTGGTGGAACTATATAAATAAGACTTCATATTTCATGCGCTGAGTCCATCAGTGAGGGATGTAGACATGTGTAATAGACGCATCCTTTCAACTCTTAGCTTTTTGTGGTTCTGTTACTTTCCTCAACTACTGAGCCATCTCTCCAGCCCCCTCTATTACTTTCCTAAGGCAGACATGACTCTTTTGTTCCATAATATATAAAAGTCTTTGATATTAAGTCCATTATAATCTCTCAGGAAGGAATGACCCTTTCTTATATTCTTGATGGCAGTTTCAGGACCAGAACAATGAAAACTGCACAATCAACACTGGCCATCTGACAGAGCCTTTGATAGTCCTTTCTATTGATGCTCTTTTTGCCACCTTTATTGATCCTGATCCACTTATTGCAGAATCGTGAAGAGGAAATGGTTGCACACATATGCACAATGATATAAGGGTGTCTTCAAACAAATAGAAAAAAATAAGTATTAAGATTTAGGTTTTTGTATAGAACTACTCTCAAACATTTACTTGTTGGGTAATAAAAAGTCAATGGTGACTGTACACCTTATACATAAGAACACACAATATACCTTTGAGTCACCCCTACACTTTCTTTTTCCTCAACCCAGTATGGTTTTCAACAGCTATCTTCTTATAAGGCTGGATGCATGTTATTACAATAAGATGAGGTGGTGGAAGAAGGGACATTTAGAACAGGGCTTCTGATTTCTATGCTGATTCCAACAATGGATCTGTTACTTGAATAGTGTATTCAGTACTAGCCTCTGTCTACTCAATGTAATGCCAGAAAAAAAAATTCTGCATTAACTCTATGTGTTGTCAGGGGAATTGATGAAAAGTCTGTAAGACCATAGGCACTCACCGCAATTCTCTTTGTGTTTGTGTATGAGAATGTCCCAACAAGAGTCATTCCATGAAATCTCAGAGGCCCCCCCACACTATAGGAATTCTCATGACTAATACCACTAGGACTTTCCCACTGTGAATGGAAATTGTGCGTTGACCCATTTGACAGCTCTGTCCAATTGGTAGTGGATGTGCAAAACACTACTCAGAGTGTATTTTAACCACCCAAGACACTCTGGGAAGGAACAAAAGGGAACAGAGGTATTTGTAAGAACCACAGTGGAAAGGTACTAAAAGATGATCATGTCATGGTCTACATAAACCACACAGGAAATGAAAAATGAGCCAAGCTAGAATAGAAATAGGAATTTGAAGTCCTTTTAGTTCACTGAAATTACATTGATCTGGGTTTTTATAACTGTAAAATGATTGCAATTAACAAACTAATGGTGATAATGATGACACTTACCTTTGACTCACTGAAATATTGAAAAGGATGGATGTGAAAGCATTGGAAACCCAGATGTCATGAACGGATACGGGAAGGCAGCTCATCGGGTGCGGTAGCAGAATCAAAATGGCAGAGGAGTCCACTTGGGTCCTCTGAGTATTCAAGAGTTCTGAGGAGAATGGAAAGAGTCTAAAGAGAAAAGAGACGCCAAGCAATCCTACCACACAAAAAATATTACCTCAATATGCCCAGGCGCACTGTTCAGCAAGTGCTACTCTTTGGCATTGGGTGTAAAGGCATCACCTCAAAACAAAGACAAGGCTATTGAGAAAGAAAACCACCATTTCCAAAATCAAGAGCTGTTTTTCTACTCTCTACACTCAGAACAGTGAAGCTGGCAGGTAAAGGCTAAAGCTTCTGGAACTTTTATCCTCCCCAGGGACGCCACCCTTTCGGCTTAGAGAATTTGCAGAGCTGTGTGGCAGACTTTAATCTTTAAGGCAAGAAGGAAATGGAAGTGAAAGCTGCTTCCAATAAATAGTGATAAGGGATCAATTATTCCAGCTGTTTCTTATTTGTTAAGTTCCGATGATGAAGGAGGCACCCAGCTGTAAGGGTGGAAAAGGCAAATGGTATTTACTACAGAAGAGGCCCAAAGAGATTTTATTGGAAAGTGAAATGGGCCAGGTGTGATAAGAAAACACATCCTAGGCAAAGCAGCTTCCCATGAGTAAAGTGAAGTATTATTTGCAAAACCACAAATACACACCAGAGAAGTACTCCAGGTGGAAGGTGGGCATGTGTATGGTGATGCGTGTAAACACGTGTGTCCTGACTCTCCCTGCAGTGATAGAACTGGGGTGGGAACTAAGGGACAAATTGGGAGAAGAGGAATTTCTTCTGAGAATCCGAGACCCCGGGGAGAAAAATGTAGAGGACATCCAAGAAGGTGAACAGCGACAAAGGAAGTCCCTACAACTACAAGCTGTACTAACATCTATGATAACTGATGTGTGGTTTTAGCTTCTGGCATTAGTCATAGGCACCATATATGCCAGCTCTGCTTTATTTAAGCAGATAACACTTCCACAGGCTTCCTGGTTTCTGTACTCCACGTTTTTCTTTAGTGCTCTTTGCGTGACTGCTTTGTCTGTGTTTAAAGGTCTTATTGAATTTTTATGTGTATGAATGTTTTTGCCTGCATGCATGTCTATGTATCATGTGTGTGAAGTCCCTGTAAAGGCCAAAAGAGGGCACTGGGTGCTCTGGAGATGGACTTACAGACCATTGTGAATGCTGGGAATTAACCTGGGTCGTCTGGAAGAGTAACCGGTGTACTTGACTACTGACTCGTCTCTCCAGCTTCAGTTCATTGCCTTCTTGACCTCCTCCTTTCCACCTCTATTACTAACAACTCTTCTTTGTCCTTTGTAATTTTTCTCATTAACTCTCATGGTCTTTATTATCCTACCCAATGATAAATTTGACTCCTGAAGAATTCCTGTAGTTAACATTTAAGTCCTTAAAATATCTCACCTGAGAGGATCCCCAGACTATAGGGCCAGTGAACCTGCATAGAAGGAAACTAGTTGCATTGTATTGTATTTGCTTCCCAGCACTACACAGGTATCTGAAGCAATCAGCTTATAAGGATACAGAAATTATTTTTGCTCACATTTCAAAGGCTGTGGCTCATGATTGGTTGACCTGTTGCTTGGTGACTGTAGCAGTGGATAAGGTTGGGAATATGTGGCAAAACAAACCACTCACCCCATGGCCAAGAAGCTATAACGGGGAAGAAAAAGATGTTGGTGTCCCACTGCATGCATCCATGGTACGACCACAGTGATCTGTAGACCTCTAGGCGTACATCGCTAGATGTAGACCTATACGCAGGTTTGCACATCTTAAAAAGTCTGCTGCACTCCACCGTTGCATGCTGGAGGCCATTCCTTTCACATGGGTTGGGTAAAACATTCCAAACCCAACTAGAGCAGGGTTGCTAGGAACAATGGCGCTGCATGCTGTCATGTGTGACATGTCAGGAAGTGAGCGTTATTTCAGTTTATTCTTACAAATTTATTCTGAGTGGCAAATAATATTGTGTCCATGTGTGTGTGAGGAATATGAGGCTTATAAATATTAAAATGATCTGTCCAAATATATAGATAGTGTAACAGAACTTTGGGGTGGGACATAGGTTTGCTCACTATTCCTTCTCTGTAACAAAGAACGAGAGAAAATTGAGTTAAAGGAAGAAACATTAGTTTGTTTCATGTTCCATTGCCTATGTACTTGAGGTTAGACCAGAACATCACGGTAGAAAGCATGGAGTAGAAATCTGCTCCCTTTATGGAAACCAGGGAACAGATAGAGAAGAATCGGAGATAAGATGTACCCCTCAGATGTACTCTGTCCATGCCAGTAAACTACTTCCTTCAGCTAGGTTCCACCTCCCAATAGTCTACTTACTCCTGTATGAACTTATCGGTGGATGAATCTTTTAATGTATTTAGCGCTTCCATGAGTCAAGTTTCTCTCAGTAGTGCCACCAGGTAAGGCCAAGCCTTTGATACATGAATCTTTGGGTATGTATTCCAGATTCAAATCATAATATAAGCCTACCTAATTTCAAGTTCTGGACTCACATTGACTGTGCTGAAAAGTTTACCGGAGGCTTCTGCTTATCTATAAACTAATAAATCATCGCATTGAATTCTGACAAGCTGACTTTTGAGAGCAAAAAAGAATCCAAATAGAAATACTGTTTTAAGATTAAGAGCAGTTGACTTATTCATAATAGTCAGAAGCTGGAAACAACCCAGATGTCCCTCAACAGAGGAATGGATACAGAAAATGTGGTACATTTACACAATGGAGTACTACTCAGCTATTAAAAACAATGACTTCATGAAATTCTTAGGTTAATGGATAGAACTAGAAAATATCATCCTGAGTGAGGTAACCTCGTCAGAAAAGAACACACATGGAGCACTCATTGATAAGTGGATATTAACCCAAAAGCTCAGAATACCCAAGATAAAATTCACAGACCACATGAAACTCAAGAAGAAGGAAGACCAAAGTGTGAATGCTGGAGTTCTTTTTAGAAGGGGGAACAAAATACTCACGGGAGAAAATATGGAGACAAAGTGTGGAGCAGAAACTGAAGGAAACACCATCCAGAGGCTGCCTCACCTGGGGATCCATCCCATATACAGACACTAAACCCAGAGACTATTGTGGATGCTAAGAAGTGCTTTCTGACAGGAGTATGATATAGCTGTCTCCTGAGAGGCTCTTTCAGAGTCTGGCAAATACAGAGGTAGATACTCGCAGCCAGCCGTTGGATTGAGCATGGGGTCTCCAATGGAGGAGTTAGAGAAAGGACTGAAGGAGCTGAGGGGTTTGCAACCCATAGGAAGAACAACAGCATCAACCATCCAGACCACCCAGAGCTCCCAGGAACTAAACCACCAACCAAAGAGCCAAGAGGGACCCATGGCTCCAGCTGCATATATAGCAGAGGATGGCCTTGTCAGACATCAGTGGGAAGAGAGGCCCTTGGTCCTGAGAAGGTTCAATGCCCCCAGTGTAGGGGAATGCAAGGGTGGGGAGGCAGGAGTGGGTGGGTGGGTGGTTGAGCACCCTCATAGAAGCAGGGGAAGGGAGGATGGGATAAGGGGTTTCTGGGGGGGGGGGACTGGGAAAGGGGATAACATTTGAAATGTAAATAAATAAAATATTCAATAAAAAAAGAACAGTTGAAATAATCATTCCCCACAGCCACCATGTCTGAAAGATCTTTCCACCAGAAATGATTTGCCACATATCACTGTCCCTTCCTAACATGTCAGCTGGCATTGTGCTAAAGCGCTCACATGAGGCTCTATCATCCATTACCATGTTTAGGGGCCAGCATTTTCTCTCTCAAAGTCCCTGCCATTGGTTTGCCTAGCCACGGGCCATTCTTTCCCATCTTGCCCAGACTAGAGGTAGACATACAACTGTGTGAGAAGGTTTACATTAAAGTAGATTTACATAGACACTTAACAAGGGAGGGAGAAGCAGTATAATGAAAGCAAAGTGATTTTAATACCACACAATATTCCTAGTACCATTCTTCCCCATAGTAGGAGGTCTGACCTTACTGACTTTGGAATGACTGGTATGAATCTAGTATCCTAAATCTTGTGTTGTTTCGTAAGTATCTCTGACAGTGTAAAACCCTCACCATGTTGAGGTCATTCTTACGTTCAAAGTGCCCTTGTCATCAAAAATTAGCTACTGTAGGCAAACCAGTGAATTCATCTCATAATTAGCTAGAAAAAAAAAAAACCCTGCCATTTAATCTAATACTAGAAGAAAACATGGCTGCATCTGAGTCCAACAGCGGTGGCTCCATTTCCAGGGATGTGATTCTGAAAAGCCTTTCGTTTGTCTCATGAACTCTACTTGAACTGGGTCTACAGCACATGCCTGGGCAGCAGTGGTGGAGTCCCTGAGGGACTTGACCTACTCAGTGGTGAACATGGAAGTCCCATTACTTCACGTTAGAGCTGTAGTGAGAACGAAGGAAAGCAAAGGACTAGGTATTTCAGATGCATGGTCACTGGGAAATAGGCAATGGCCTAGAACAGCTGACTAGTGAGGCAAGAGCAGAGCAAGTGCTTAAAGGATAAAGTATGATTGCTTTTAAACTAAAGACAGAAAGCTGACGATGAGACTGACCATGTTGTTTCTTCAAGGGTGAGGATTCTCAGCGGTGTCTTCATCACTCCAGGGTCCCACCCTTCTCAGACCCGGGCTAAGACTCTGGATTCATCTTCCATCCTCCATGTTACCTTGCATATTTCCAGCGAAGTTTGTCAGTTTTCCTTTATCCTTGTGTCAAATTAGGAACCACGTCCCCACCACAACGAAACAGCTCTGACCCTGTTCAACCAGACGAATAATACCATTTTCTAATTTCTTAAAATTCTGCAGAAAATCTACCCCTGAGCTATGCTTTCAACCCTTCTAATTTCAAATTTTGATCCAGACTCACAAAGCATTAAAAGCCATTCTCATCAGTTTTGTTTTGTTTTGTTTTTTTTTTTGTCATAAAGCTGAAATTGTGGCTCGTCCTCTGCACGTGGTGCTGATCACAGTCCTCTCCATCACCCACTTCCCCTGTGTCTTTAGCAAAGCTAAAGAGGCATCCTTGTTTGAAATGTTATTTCAGCCACCTTCATCGCCCAGTTTTGTCTTCCTGCAAGGCTGATCCTGGCTTCTATGACGAGGACATCCTCTCCCTAACTTTGTTTCTCATGCTGGGTCACTCTAGCCTTAATTTGCTTTTAAATCATCCCCACTTCAATTTCCTTGTCTCGTATTAATCATCACCGCTTTGGTATTCATGTGTATATTTAGCACCATCTGTTTGGTTAGTTCTTGGCTACTTTTTACTTGATTTCCCCACGGTCTATTTATTGACTACTATTCCTTCCTCCTCTCCTTGCTCCAGATACTGGCAACATTAGCTCCCCTTGTCCCCTGCTATGCTTAAGTGCCACTGTCTCCTCATCACTAGCTGTTTCACTTGCATAACTGTCAATCATGGCTTTCCTGGTGGAATTTCTTCTATTTTCATTTTGGGTGGTGAGTTGAAAAAAGAATACTTTGATGCATCCAGTCTAGAGATAAATTCTACGAAGATGTCTTTAGTTTCATAGGAAATCTGGGAAGCTAACTCTTGTTTACACATATTTTAAGAAAGCAGATATTCAGGAATTAAATAATCTGCCCCAGGCACTACAAGTGGCTGTGGTGTGGATTCATACCCACAGCTTTTGGCCTTGAATAACTTGTACTTTTGATCTGAACAAGATACTATAAAACCAAAGAAGGTGAGCTGTGAACTCTGTGGAAGGAAAAAAAATGAATGAGAACTGTCACAGGAATGATAAGATTCATGTCTGCAATAGTCTTCCTGTGGCATGCCAGAAAATCCAAGTGCTTATGGGTGACCTCAACTAACATCTTGTCATAAGGGAAATTTAATGGAAATGAAATTTTCTCATTTCCCCAGGATTTTGAGGTCATGTGAAAACAGTACTTTCCAAAATCTTTGTAATGTGAAAAAAATTCATAAATATATAGAAAAATAAAATTACATTGAAGTAGCCTCTCAATTCAACATGTACATTTTGCCACATTTATTCAGCTATGTGGCTTCCTGTCTGTTCTATCTTCACATTATTTATAGACCATTTTTCTGTCATCATTCATATTCCCCAAAAGAACCCACTCCCATATGCCCACATAGATTTTTCACGCCTAATAAAATTAACAGCCATTTTCTTATAACATAAAACTATCAGACTATATTCAGATTTTCCAAGTTGTTCTCACAATATATAGTTAAGGATTTTTAAAAGTGCAGAATCCATTTGATTGTCAAATTTGTTAAATTTATCTGAATTAGTTGCCAAATAATGTTTTCCAAACATTCTTCAACAAATATGGTCACTTTTCTTTTGCCATTACCTTGTGGCCTTCATGAAGAACTATCCCTCTCTTTTTAAGTATAAATGCCCTATGTGGGAGATGCCTGGCCATCTTCTCTTAGTATTTTTTAACTTGCTTGTCTGTTCTCTGTATTTCCTACAATCCAGAATGCAGAGCTCAAGGCTTAATTAGTTTCAGGTTAAATATTTCATGGGAGACAGCTCATGCCTGGGAGGGTGCTGGAGTTCACTTTGCATCACAGCAGGACACAACCAATGTCTGTTTGACCTACTCTTAGTGATGCTGAGATTCCAGCATTTTCCATTATCAAACTATGCACATACTATGTCAAAAACAGATTGCATGTGTGGTTGTTATTTAAGCACCAAGCACACAGTTTTGCCAGTCATTCCTCACAGTTCAAGCATATGCTAAAGGCTTTTGCCTTTTGACAGCATTGACACCTCCAGTTAGGTGGGTCCTAGTGGAGTGTTGGGTGCTGAAGGGAGGAGTCTCTGAGTATACATTCCTCATTGTTTTTATCTCAGGACTCAAAGTTGTACTATATGTACTCAGTAGGAAGGCTTTATTTTTTAATGATGTTAAGGCTCTACTTTTTAAATGCAGAATATGGTATAACAGGCACCTTGGAAATCCACAGAAAACCATGTAGCATGAGAAAAATTGGAAGTATAATTGTTCTGGTACTAAAGACTACACCTGGAAATCATCCAATCATGTGAAGAATAACGTGTGTGTGTGTGTGTGTGTGTGTGTGTGTGTGTGTGTGTGTATTGGATTGTAACTACTCTAAGTTCTCGTCTTTTGACTTATTTTAACCTAAACCCTTTGAGTTTATTTCAAGACTGCTAAAGGAATTGTTCCCAGGCCTCCAAGAACCAGTGTTTTAAAGTGTTCTCAGAACAATATTATACACAGTATGGTTTATTCTGACAGCTGATTTGATGGTAGGATGGAGGGCTGGAATGAAGTAACTCCCACTAACACACTGCCCCATTCACAAAATAAAAACATGAGCACTGAATTGTGAGGCACATTATCTAAAACCTATACCTTTAAAAGATCTGAATTTACAGGTAACGCGGAAAGAAATAATTGTCTGTTGCAGAGGAATGCTTCTTTGTTTTTCCAACAGATTGTAAGCCTTTGGAAGCAAGGATTCTGTCCAATTCATCAGTACCTATTCGTCCCATGTGCAAGCATCTCAATACACAGTAACATCAAAAAAAAAAAAAAAAACCTTTATTGATCGGGTTAGTAAGCAGTTATCAATAATCAAATCAATACACAGAGGAATGGCAACATATCATTTTCAACTATCAAATCAGAGATGATTTTTATACTGTTTGAAGTGTCTTATTATATACACCCTATATATAGCTGTATATAATAAGCAGACCTCAAAGGAGCTAGGACAGTGTACATTTCCTAGGGCAAAGAGAAATATCTTAAAATGTTAGCACTGTTACCTCTGAGGGGCAAGATATGTAAGTAATATTTTCTCTTACACTTTATTCCTTTCAGTATTTTCCAAACATAGTTCAACAAACATGTTCACTATGAAGGAAAAGCAGCATTTAAAAACAGCCTCTGTCCTGTTTTCTCATGGAGGATCCTGCCTGTGTGGACTGCAGCTCCTGGGAAAGCAGTGGTTATTATGATTATTCTGCACATATGCTCTCTAGGTCAAAGTGTCCATACGACCTTCATGTAGTGGGCATAAATATGTGTAAGTGTGTATGTGTTTTTCCGTTTTCTTCTCTATTTCTTTCTTCCCCAGCAGGTGTGTTTGAATAGCAGCCCATTACTGCTTGCTTGGTGCTATAAATATTTATAAGCACGCTCCAAGGAAGCTATTGTATCATAAACCAACCAGTGGCATGGCCGGCTGCTATTTCTGCACGGAGGTGTAAGACAGCTTTGGGGGATGTGAACCCTATCCAACATGAAGCACGGGGGCCTCTGAGGTGTAAAGGTGTGGGCAGAGGTTTGTGAAAGGTATAAAATCTGTCTCTGAAGGGATGGCTATGGATTAGGTGGGAGCTATGAACTCAATGCAGAGTTGTACTTGAGAAACGAGCTCCTCATTCCTAAAAGTAAGGAGGCAGTTGCACAGCGCAATTGGCCATTATTCCACATGCAGGGTGGAACGTGTTCCCTCTTGTAGTTTTAAGATGTGTGTGTGTGTGTGTGTGTGACTGAAACCAGCAGTCGTATATCAAAGGATAGTCAAAACTACTCACAACTGTGCTCCAAAGCCGTGGAAACCCCTTGTCCTTCCTGATGTGAATGGATGAACCATGTTGTTTCTACAGACCACAGAAAGTGATCTACATTGAGACTCAGGACCCCACAAATGAAAGAAACATTGAGTACATGGCCCTCAACTAGCCTATTTGGACAGGAAGTGTCAATGACTAAACTCCACACAACTGGGTTAACCATTGCTAACACAAGAATGCAACTGGCCAGTTTCCAAAATAAACTCCAGGTCAGCTCATTGACAAGTCTTTCATCTCAGAAACCAAGGCATGTGAGACTGGTGGACAAGTCTGGGCTATAATTTGAGTGCAAGTCCAGCTTGGACTACATAGTGAGACCTTGCTTCAAAATAAAAAAGTTAAAACTGGAGCTGAAATGTTATTCAAATGCAGAGCATTTGCCAAGCATGAATGAGACCCGGGGCCTGTCCACAGCAGGAAGCAGGA
The DNA here is from genome assembly GCA_028551405.1 of Uromys caudimaculatus. Lineage (NCBI taxonomy): Eukaryota > Metazoa > Chordata > Mammalia > Rodentia > Muridae > Uromys > Uromys caudimaculatus. The sequence goes on along the minus strand of CM052703.1, from coordinate 112,723,835 downwards.
ATGAATGGTGTGCCTCTCCAAGGTTTTCAGACAACGGAAGCCTTCCCATAAGTTTCTCTATCGTTGCCAGGACTTTGACTCCTGGTTAGGTATTTTCTTCACGCCCTAACTCAGCAATCTGAAATCCTCAGCCCAGTCATGTCAACCCAGCATTGTTTTTTTCATCTGTAAAATGCACACGTTGCATTATCTTTTTTGGAACATGAAGTGTCAATGATATTCAGCTCATAGTGAGTGCTTAGCAAACGCTGGTTCTTCTTTCTTTAATTATTACATTTTACCTTGAGTAGACATGTCTTAACTTGGGCTGTACTTCTTCGACTTCCCCTAACCCTCCCACTCAGAGCAGAACTTAAAAACTAGAAAGAAAAAGCTTCTAGCCATTGTGGTTTATTTGGGATGTGGTCCCCAGGAGGAAGAACAGATGACTGATGGGAGAAAAAAAACACACGTGGGAGTTCATTATTCAAGTGCTCCTGCTGCAATGAAGCAAAGCTCAATCTTGCTGGAGCTTCTAAGGAAATGAACGAAACAGATCTCAGCGTGGGCATGGGATTAAAGGAGAAACCATTTTCCACCAGCTTCCTCTGAGGTACTGTCCCCTAGCAGCTTCCTGAAGCTGGTTGAAATCTCCTTGACACTGGTTACCACCAAGTGCTTGTTGCAGGATGGGTTCAAGCAGATAAAGCAATGGCTTAGAAGAATTGTCTCATACCAAAGGCTAGAACTGTTTCCATTTTAGGCTCCAGGCTGTCTATGCATAGCTGAAGAGCCAATGGACCAAAAATACTCATGAGTCTAATTTGTAAGAACTAAGGATTATAGTAGAGAAAACAAATGACCACAAATTTCAGAGCTGACAAATTATCGTGATGAAGGAATAAGACCTGTCTAACATTTAGTGGAAGTGTCACACCCCACTCTAAAGAGAACAATTGTACTAATCAGGGTTCCCTAGAGGAACAGACTTATAGAATGGATGAAAAATATATATGTACAAATGCATATATATACATACACACTAACATCACACGCACACACACACACACACACACACACGCACACACACACACACACACACGCAGAAAGGCTTACAGGCAGTGGTCCAGTTATTCCAATAATGGCTGTCTGCCAATGGAAGGTCCAGAAATCGAGTAGTAGTTGGGTCCACAAAGCTGGATATCTCAGCCGATTTCTATTATACACTGGAATCCCAAAGCAATAGGCTCTAATGACAGCAAAGAAATGAACTTATCAGCAAGAGTAAGCAGGAAAAGCAAGAGCAAGCTTTCTTCTTCCACGTCCTTTATATAGGTTACCAGAAAGTGTGGTCCATATGAAAGGTTGATCTTCCCACCTCAAAGATCCAGATTAGAAGTAGTCTTCCCACTTCAAATTATTTAGTTAAAAAATCCCTCACAAGTATAGCCAATCATTAGTGTATTAGATAATTCCAGATGTAATCAAGTTGACAACAAAAAATAGTCACAACAATGTAGAGAATATGGGTGTGCTATTCACGTGTTAGGTGTCAGAGTAGCACATGAACTATGAGACAAGTGACAGTTCTCTGAATTTCTTGTTGGGATAGGATTGCATCTGCCATCACCTACAGTGCCCACTCCTCATTGTCTGAACCCCAGAGTAAGTGGGAAGGGATGCTGCATTATATGGCAGACAGAATATAGTGGATTTTTCTCAGAGATACAGCATAAATAAAACAGAAGGGTGAATATTGAAACAAAAAGAATAAATGGCTAAGTTGTCTCAAAGAGAAAAGAGAGGGACCTATGATCCATTATTGCTTGTAGTCAGCCAGCCCCTAGAGTGAACATCCATCACACGTAGCTCTCTGAGAGACCCAGGAATGTGGACATCACTGCTTTAAGACATTTCAGAAGGAGAAATCCATGATGCCCTCCACAGAAGGCTGATCCACAAATCCTTTTTCATGTTATTGTTTGACTCTGTTATATCTTCTTGGGTGATACGTGTTTACAGACTCATTTGACAGCACGAAAGAAACTACAAACCTTTGTCACTGTAGGGGAACACTATGCTAGCTCCTCCACTCCTCTCCCGTCTGTGAGCAATATCATAGTTATATCATTATTATTACCTTAAAGCATCATTCAGGTAACATAACCATGTTCAGTGGAAATCTTACTGAAGTCTGCAACACTCGTATGTGTGTGTGTGTGTGTGTGTGTGTGTGTGTGTGTGTGTGTGTGTGTGTGTGTGTTATGTATGCTTCAGTGTTTTTAAAAATGAATAGAAAACCAGTAAATTTTTCATTGGTGTTCTAGAATTTTCATTATTAATATCCATTATCTTCCCTACTGTCATAGAGCATTGATATGTGACAAGCAATTTGTCATTGTTCAGATGGCCCTTCACTTCCATGATATATATTTTTCTTCCTTTGCTATTAGACGGTTATCTGTCACTTTTTTGCCAGTCTTCCTGTTCTCTGCTGTACTCCTAATGAATACAGTACTCATATGTTGTTATGCAAATATCTGGCACAAGAACTAATAGAGGACAGTTACATTTTGGATGTATGTGCTTCTATGCAAACGTTTTGGTGTGAAACAATTTGAAGTAGCTTCTGAGGGCCTGCATATTCAAAACATCTGAAACAGATCATCTGAAATAACAATGTCCATTAGACATCTACACACTCTGATGTTGTAGGATTGAACAGAGCAATATCCAAGTACCTTTTTGAAGAGGCCTGTGGAGAGTTCTGACAATGGCAGCAAGCACATGCAGATTCTGGGGCAGTGCGAGGATTGCTCTGAGAACAGCATTGCAGTCCCGCTCTCTGAGCAGCCACCACAGGGCATGCACTTGTTCGCACACGCTACCTTCACACCTTCTTGGTAATGCACAGTCACGTCTTCCCTTCAGAATCTCATTATTATGTCTGCATGCCAGGGCAGCTGGTAGGAAATTGAAAAAGCCTTCCAAATCCCTAAGACTGCTGATAGACTGAAGACAGGGCTAGGGGATCTGGGTTCTAGTCAGCTTCCTAACTGGGCAAGTCGCTGCCCCTCACAGAGGGATTCTTTCTCAGTTTCAAAATAAGAATCCAGCTCATTTTCTGAAATCTCTTCAGCTCTGAGAACTATGATTAACACTTTGAAAGGAAATGGACCTGCCATTTTCAGAACATGATATTTATTTTGTTGGTTGTTGTTCTTGTTGTTGTATATAACTAGTTATCTGTACCTAGGATATCAATGTGAAATTTTAACAGAAGACTTTCCATTAGAATTCAAGAGCCATGTCGAGTTTGGACATAAGCATTCTTTGTGATTTAACACACTCCCTCTAAGAAGAGGCTAAGCGAACAGGCAAAATAGTTAACCACCAGTAGAGTACAAACTCCAACAAATTAGGACAAATTAGCAACCACTGTGGCTTCACTAAAGTTTGAGCGACAGCAAGTATCTGTTCTGGGACTGTTATTTTCAGAAAGCAGCATGTATTTGCACCTGGCTCAGTGCTTTTCTTGTGAGAGCTGAAAACAAATGCTCACCACGTAAATGAATGGTCATGTATAGTACATGGATGAAAACATGCCCCGAGTGAGTGAGCAGGTCCTCACGTATGACTCTCAGAAAGAAGTACGGTGAAAGAATACCAAGAGACACTGCATTCTCTGTGCAAGATGAAAAAGAAGATGTGTTTAAGGAAACAGAAGGAGGCATGATCAAAATTTTTGCTGGAAGAAAAACAAGAAGGAACAATGTCATGATGAGCCTAGGGAGAAAATTATTCCATAAAGAATTTGGCAAAATGCAGTGCCAAATTTTGCAGAGGGAACAATGTCCTGTTGCTCTTGGCTTGCTCATCCATTTCTTGTTTCCTTTACTTTCCATTGAGAATGAAGTTTAAGAAAATAAAGAGGCTTCAGAAAATATCAGTCGGCCTCAGCCATTATTTTAGTAATGGATGGGAAGAAACAAAAGGCATCCTGGGAACAAAAGAGCATCTTTGTGCTCTCTCTCTTTCCCTCTCTCTCTCTCTCTCTCTCTCTCTCTCTCTCTCTCTCTCTCTCTCTCATACTGTCATCTCAAACACACCAAGGAGAGATTAGTCACTGCAATCAACCCTATGTCACATTTATTGGGTACTAGTCTGTCTGCCTGTTTCTAGCTGGTTGCCAGATGCATGAACAGATGTTCTCCATGTGGGTGTGGATATTTAGATCCTAGTATCATCAGCTTCTTCATGCACATCTTCCAAATTTTGCCAATGATTTCAGTGCAAATTAATTTTAGAAGAGGAAAGAAGAGATGCTCACTAAGGTGGAGTTATGAAAGCCATCTCATGTTCTGCAGGTGATAGGCTCTGGACCTTTCTTTATGATGGTCTGATTTATAACAAGAAGTGATGGGAGCCCATGAGGGACTCAGTCACGGCAAATGCATCCTCTTCTAGGAGATGAGACAATTACACTCCCATTTCTAGAACCCTGGTTATCAGTTTTACCTTCACCACTGCTGAACCCTCTGTTTATTTGTGAACATCTACAAGAGGATCAGCACCTCTCAAGGTATTTCTCCAGTGAACTTCTTTGAATCTGGTCAGAGCTTCAAGTGAGAGTATCTTGCTGAAAAGGTCCAATGCACTGAAAAGTTCACCCTACATACTGTCCAGTTACTCAAACCGATGACACATAATCAGGGCCTTCATCCACGCTTGCAGCCATCTTACAAGAATGAGTTGAACTAGTCACAGAGGCCTGGGAGTATGCCTTAACTATAGTAATTTATCTTCCCTGGAAATATGATAGAGCAAGAGTTTCATCACCAATAACAATTCTCTCCTCTTGCTCTTCTCTCTTCATGCATTCACTGAACCATATGCCTATGTGAAATAGTCCTCAGACCTGTCAGTGAAGAAATGACAGTTGCTATGCAGGGATTTCTATGCAGGGATAAGGACTATGGGAAAAGATGAATGACTCAAGGTTTAAAAAGTAATAATTTGAAGAAAAGCAAAAAAGACTATTCAGAAATTCTAATTTTCTCAGCATTCATATCTATCAGTTTCTATCAGAAGAAGAGCATATTGTTAAAATCTAGAATGATTTTTCTATTAGGGTGAGTATATACTGGCTCTTTTTCTGAGATCGAAGACTACAGAGCCCTTCTAGGCTCCTGAGTCTTATTCTTAGATATTCCATTGTCTGTCACACGCTAACCCTAACGCTAACTCTCCCCCTAATGCTACCCTTAAACCTATATAGTAGAGATTTTTATCATGTTTTAATATGCGTAAATTATATATATATGCACACAAACTACATCTCGAGTTCATATGTATGCATGCTACTTTAACATCTCTGTCTCAAAACTCTTTTAGGGAGGACAGAACAGAACAGTGTCTGAGCAGTGTGTAACATGACTAGATGACCTTGTATTATTTTAGGTGATGTTTGTTCATGAATATTATTTTCAAGGCAGAGTTTACCACCTTTTCTATCTATGAAATCCTCGAAAGGATTGTGTAATAAGTGCTCAGCCTGGCGACACTTCACTTTCCTCCTCTGATTCCATCCAAATCATTATATAAGTATCCCCAAATGTTTGCCATTTTGCCGTATCATTTTGTAGTCACAGAGTAGCTCTTACAGCACCATCCATTTATGAATATATTTGTGCTATTGCTGTCTTCATGGAGGAATCAGGCCTATGGAAGTGTCCACAGGTAGTACCAACCTCACCACTTCATAGCATCCCTGGTGATGGATTCTGGCTGCATCCAAAAAAAAAAAAAAAAAAAAACTCCACATGCATCCAGACTCTGAGTTAAGCTCTGAAGTTTCATCTACAACAACACTATGCAACAATGTTTTTATCATGTCAAGAACTTTATAACTTCACATCATTGAAAATGTTAAAGAGAGAAGTCACATGCAGAACCTCTAACTTGTGTCAGATGTGAAAACTGTAGCTGACAAGAGTCTTGCTCTGTATAGCTTGTTATCTAGGAGAAGACACGAGACTAAATCATTGGGAAAATGTAGACAACTATATTTCTGTTAATATTTTTAAATGTTCTGTGTCCTTGAGAATTCCATGCAATGAAATGTGACCATATTTCTCCTATACACTCATCCTTCATCATCACCCCCCAAACCTCCCAGGAAGGAGAGACATTTTGTCCTCTCTATAGCACCAGTAACTAAAACACTACCCTCCTACATAGAAGAAAAACACAGGAAAATTGGAAACTTGTGAGAAGGAAGACAGACTGACAAGGGATTCCAAGAAAGGACAGTGGGTGGATTTCATGAGATTTGTTTTGCTCTCACATTTGCCAATGTTGGGATGAAATGATTGCCAATCAAGAAATTCCAGAAAACCTGGGGAGGAGGTTTGTAATATAATATTATTATCAAAATCTAGTTTTTAACAGGAATAAAAATGATGTGCAAATTGCACACAGAGAATCAATAGAAATTATCTCCAAGGACATTTTGATTTTGAATTTATTAAAGGCTACAAATCAACTACTAAATATTTTTTTAAAAAAACTTTTGAGAGGGTTTTAAAAATTAAATAAATGTAAAAGAACAAGGTCTTTATAAAAAGAGTGTATTTTAAGGTGATATATACTTTGAAAAGAACCAAGTGGAAATACAAGAGTTTCAAAGAAAGAAGCAAGGATGAATGAACAGGAGAAAGTAAAGAGTTGAGGAACAAATGGAGGTGAAGGAAAGGAGAAGAGCTGAAGAGAAAAGAATAGGAACAGAAAAGAGGTGAGAGAGAGAGAGAGAGAGAGAGAGAGAGAGAGAGAGAGAGAGAGAGAGAGAAGCAGTATCATGCCACACTCATATTATGGAGGACAATTATGCCAACCAACAATTCTCCTTCTACCCCAACTTTTGTAGTGTTGATAAATGTTCATTAAGGAAAAGATCTTTCTGCTCAAGAGAATAGCATCCCTGGGTTGGGTCAAGAACTAACATTCCAGTTGGGTCATGTCAATCCACCTACCAAGGGGCCACCCCTAGGAAGACAGGCTTACCTCCTGCCATGCTGAAGACCCAAGCAGAACAGGTTTCCCTTTAGTGAGATACTGTACTTTTCCTTTCTAAAATCACCTCTCCCTAGCATATTCCCTACAAGGCACCATGAGAGAGGACTGGTCTGCCTGGCTTTCTGAGACTTAAAAATTTGAGAAAGGCTCAAATTTTTCTTTTTCTTTTCTCTGATGCTCACTTTCTTCCAGATGTTGTCAAGAACCTAAATGTGTGTTTTTAGTACTTAGGCATCATTACTGTTCTCTTAACGTTTCCCTCCACACCATGTAATGGACATATTTCTTTTGAAAAGTAATTTAATAGTTCCTCAAAACCTCTAAACTCTTTGATTCATAAACTGTCTCTTAGGTATATACTTAAGAGATTTTAAAAATATATTTATGTGACCTGAATAGATTTGAGATTGCTATGTCTGAGGCCACCAGTGAATGAAAAAAGAAGTAGATATAGGCACGCATACACTAAAGCTGGGATCAAATGGTTCCTGTGGCCTGGTGGATGTTCAGTGCACTTACTGATTATATACAGCACAGGAATGAGGAGATGGCTTAGCTAGTCTTAGTGGAAGCCTTTGTAGGGGAGCAGTCTCAGGATGCAGCCAAAAGGAGGAAGCTGCTAGTCATACTTTCTACTGAAGGTTTTTAGCTAAGGTCAACTGTTCAACAACAGCAATTCTTGGACTAAGGGAGGGCTTGACCGTTCCTCCAGCCTCACTAAGGGAAGATTTTGCCATTTCCATGGGTTTGAAGCATTAGAGTTCTTAGCAGGGCCGTGCTCATGTCAATAATACACATTTACTCAAGACTACATTTATACCCCCCACAGTTTATATGTATTTAAATTTGTAAATGACTCCATAAGGTCCTATTATTCTGAATAAGTAACAAGCAAAAGTAGTCCATATATTTCAAAACATGGACAAAACTTATATCATACAATGGAGTATTATGTGGTCATAAAAGTATAAAGTTTATGATGTATGTTGCAGTACAAACATCACAACCATCATTCTAAGGAAAAATGGAGATATAAAAAGATCGCATGTTATATTCTCTTATTTATGAGAAATAATTCATAATATACACATTCAGAGACATAGAACAAGTAGAATAGTGGCTGCCCAGCATTGGAATAAGAACATATGTAAAAACTGCTAAAGAGAGTAGAGGTTGCTTTTAGGATGGTATAAATACTGTGAAATCAGACAGTGAAGGTTGTATAATCTTGTAATATAATAAAAACCACTCAGCTGTAAACCTCAGGACGGCTAAAATTATAACACAATATGGAGTAAGTGTTTTAATAGCCTTACAACTGTTAAGAAATTAAATACATAATTTTAAAAACTCTCCAAAAGAAATCTCCTGGCCTAGATGGCTTCACTGGATAATTATATACCCTATCAGGGACTCAATAGTACCACTTTTATACAATTTCTTCCAGAAAATAAAAAGAACACTTACCAATTTATTTTGGTAAAGCCAGTATTATGCTGATACCTCAAATAAGAAAAAAAAACAATATCAAGAAAAGAAAAAGAACATTACAAGTCAGTAACCTCATCAATGTAGACCTAAAAATCCTTAAAATATAGGCAAGCAGGATTCAGAAATATATAAAAACTATTTTATCCCAGACTCAAGAGAGGTTTATTGCAGAGATGTAAGGCTGGTTAAATATTTGAAAATAAATCACTGTAAGCCCACATATTAACTTACCAAAGAAGAAAAAGCATGTGTTTATACCAGCAGTACAGAAAAAAAGATTTTTTTTTTAAATTGAGTATTCAATCTTGGGTCAAATCACTCAAAAAAAAAAAAAAACTAAACTATAGCATCTTACATCTAAAAGATCATCTAAAAGTGACTTAAAACTAACTTGCTAATGATGATTCTGTTTCTGGAATCAGGATCAAAAAAAGAATATTTATAGCTACCACTTGAATTATTAAACAGCATTGGGTCTTCTAAAAGACACAATATGGCCAGAAACAGAAATAAAAGTCTCACATATCTGAAAGGGAAACTAACCCTACACCCCTTTACAGGTAGACATACTATTGTATGCAGGCAACATTAAGAAATATATAAAATATCTTCTAGAAAGAACACTGAGTTCTTCAAGTTCTCAGTTACCTTTCACCGTCAGTACAATGTCATTTACTGTTACCAATGTATTAAGATATTAATACAATATCTTAACATTCTCAGTTTCAGACTAATCTTGCATCTTCAATACAATGTCATTTATAATTGGGTAAAGACACATTAAGCAGAAGTCTGACAAAACGCAAACCTGACATAGACATTGAAATATGCAGAACATTAACAAAACAAAGAGGGTCAAATAAATACGGGAACATACTATGTTCATGGATTACAAGGCTCATTATAACACTGTGTTCATTTTTTAAAGGTAACTAACAATTTTGCAACTATTCCTGTCACGAGTTCAGAAAGATGTTTTGAGGACATAAGCAAGAATATTCTTTAATGAGTAAGAGCAAATTAATTTTTTTAATTCTTTGATAAGTAAAATTAGAGTTGGAGGAGAACTCTGTGTACTTCATATGGAGACTTATTATATAGTAATCAAGAGTAAGTGATATCAATTAAAGGAAATTTATAGTAATCTTAGTAATCAGTAAGACGATGTAAAAATATTAGAACTATATCCATGGAACAATAATGTGCAGCTGGTTCATCAAAAAGGTTTAAAAACAAACCAGTAGAAGAATGGATTCACTGTTAACAGGGAGTGCTAAGAAAATAGATATTCGTGAAGATTTTAAAAGTGGATAAAGCTTGGGCTGGTGAGATGGTTCAGTGGGTGAAGGTGCTTGCTGCTAACCCTGAAAACCTAAGTTTGATCCCCAGAACCCACACGTAGGAGGAGAAAACAGACTCCTGCAACTTCCAACACACACAGTGGTAAATGTGTATGTGTTCAGATGCGCGCGCGCGCGCACACACACACACGCGCACACACAATCTCTCTCTCTCTCTCTCTCTCTCTCTCTCTCTCTCTCTCTCTCTCTCTCTCTCACACACACACACACACACACACACACACTCTCTCTCTCTCTCTCACACACACACACACACTCTCTCTCTCTCTCTCACACACACACACAAATTAAAAAATAAATGTAATAATTAGAAAATAATCTCTATTTTATACCAAGTGACTCAAAATGGATCATTGAATTACATACAACTATAAAAACTGCAGGAAAACAGTAGGAGAAAAAAATATTCAGGCTCGCGGCTAGGCAGGGTTCATGTATTTTAGTTCTACAGTAATTAAAATCACCATGACTTTATCTGTAACAAAACACATACTGGAACTAATATCCAACTAAAATTTTGATGAAAGTCTGCACTGAGAAAATGTGCAATAAATAAATAAATACATGGAATCTCTCTTCGTTGCTGCTTGCAACTCTGTGAATCTACAATGTTTTTAAAATTAAAAGTTTAATTTTAAAAGGCAAAAGAAGTGTTAACAGGGGATCTGACTTGATGAGGACTGGGGCATTGGAAGAGGCTTCTCTGAGATGCAAGACCTCAGTGATGAGGAAGCACTTTGTAGCAAGTTGGGAGAGGAGAGAATTATCCAAGCAGAGGGAATGGTCCCAATTTAAGATTTTCTTACCAGATAGAAACTGAAAATAATTCTGAAAAAGTATGTCACATAATTGGCTTTTTATCACTATTCTTTGTTTTTGATTATTTGATTGAAGCCCATAATACCATATTTCCTGTTCATTTCAGTGGGTATCTTAAAATGCCCCCATCTAAGAGTATAGATATCAGTCACTCTAAGTTTGATGTCTAAATTAATTAAAGTTAAGTACAATTAGAAATTGAACACCTTAATCATATCTAGCAACATTTTCAAGGTCATAATTCAACATGTCCTGGACAGATCTGCAAAAGTCCTCACCATCATGAAACGCTGGTCTTTTAGCTGTTAGGGAATAGCACAAATACATTAGATGTTTGCTAACTGCCTTACTCATACTGTTAATTTTGTTTATTTTTTTGCTTTTGTTTTTAGTTCTATCATTTGATGCGATTGATTGATTGCATCTCAACTTCAGTTTTTACTTCCTTCCCTGCCCACATCTCTCCTCTGTCCCCCATCTATACTTCCTGTATCTCTTCAGAAAAGGGCAGCTTTGAATATCAATCAATTATGGCATATCAAGTTGCAGTAAGATAAAGCATCTCCATTCATATTGAGGCTGGACAGGGCAATCCAGTAGGAAGAAAAGGTCCCTAAAGCAGGCAAAAGACTCAGAGAAAGCTCCTACTTCCACTGTTAGGAGACCCACAAGAAGACCAAGCTAGACAACTGTTATGTATGTGCAGAGGACCTAGGTCAGCCTCATGCAGGCTCCCTGGTCATCTGTTTGGTCTCTGAGCCTCTATGAGCCCAGGTTAGTTGATCATGTGGGTTTTCTCACAATGTGCTTGGCCCCTCTTCTTCCTACAATCCTTCCTTCCTGCTTCCACAGGGTTCCCCAGCCTCTGCCTCAAGTTTGGCTGTGGGTCTCTGCATCTGTTTCTATCCAATACTGAGTGAAACCTCTTCGATGACAACTGGGCTAGGCATCAATCTATGAATATAGCAAAATATCATTGGGTATCATTTTCTAACCTAGGTCTATAGGTCATGCAGCCTCTGGGTCCTGTTGCTCTAGGCAGTGTAGTGGGGGGCTGCTTCCATGAGGGCCCCCCCCTCTCTCACAGCTAACTGGATTAGTCATTGTTTGCCCACTCTCACAATTTCTGCACAACTTTATCACAGTACATCTTGTAGATAGGGAAAATTGTAGATTAAATATTTTGTGGCTGGGTTGGTGTCCCAATTCCTCCACTGGAAGTCTTTCCTGATTACAGAAGATGGACAGTTATAGCTCCATACGCCCCACTGCTAGGAGTCTTAGCTAGTGTCACTTCATAGATATCTGGAAGTTCCAATGCACTAGGTTTCTAGCCCATTCCAGAGATACTCTTCCCTGATTTGATTACATTGATCAACCTGTGTGTTGTTATGCCAGTACCATATGGTCTTTATTACTGTTCTGTAGTAGAGCTCAAAATCAGGGATGATGATGCCTCCAGATGTTCTCCTAACTGTACAAGATTGTTTAGGGTTTTTGTTGTTGTTATTTTATTTTGTTTTTCTATATGAAGTTAAGTATTGTCCATTCAAGATCTATAAAGAATTGTGTTGGAATTTTGATGGAAATTTCAGTGAATCTGTGGATTGCTTTTGGTAAGATGGTCATTTTTTACTGTTCATTCTACTGATCCATGAGCTTGGGAGATCTTCCCATCTTTTGATATCTTCTCCAGTTTCTTTCTTCAAAGACTTTAAGTTCTTGTCATAAATGTCTTTCACTTGCTTGGTTAGAGTAACACCAAGATATTTTATATTATTTGTGGCTATTGTAAAGGGTGTGTTTGCCCTGATTTCTTTCTCAGTGCCCATTTATCATTTGTATATTGGAGGGCTATTGATTTTTTTTAATTAATCTTCTATCCATCAACTTTGCTGAAGCTGTTTATTAACTATAGGAGTTCCCTGGTACAATTTTTGGGGTCACTTACATATGCTATCACATTATCTGCAAATAGTAATACTTTGACTTCTTCCATTCCAATTTGTATCCACTTAATGTCCTTTAGTTTTCTTATTTCTCTAGCTAGAACTTCAAGTACTATATTGAATAGCTATGTAGAGTATACAGCCTTAACTTGTTACTGATTTTAGTGAAATTGCTTTGTTTCTATCCATTTAATTTGATACTGGCTATCAGCTTGCTGTATATTGCCTTTATTTTGTTTAGATATGTCCCTTGTATCCCTGATCTCTCCAAGACTTTTACCATAAAGGGGTGTTGAATGTTGTCAAAGGCTTTTCAGCATCTAATGAGAGGATCGTGTGTTTGTTTGTTTGTTTTTGTTTTTTGTTTATACAGTGAATTGCATTGACAGCTTTTTGTATGCTGAAACATCCCAGCATCTCTGGGATGAAGCCTACTGAAGATGACCTTTTCGACATGCTCTTGGATTCTGTTTGTGAGTATGTTATTGAGTATTTGCTTCAATGTTCATGAAAGAAATTGGTCTTTCTTTGTTGGGTCTTTGTGTGGCTTGTGTATCAGCTTGATTATGGCCTCATAAAATGAATTTGGCAATGTTCCTTCTGTTTCTATTTTGTGGACTAGTTTGAAGAGTATTCTTCTTTAAATTCTGGTAGAATTCTGCACTAAAAACAGTTTGGCCCTGGGCTTCCTTTGGTTGGGAGACTTAATGACTGCTTATATTTCTTTAGTGGTCTATTTATATTGTTTATCTGATCTTGATTTAACCTTGGGAAGTGGTATCTATCCAGAAAAATTATCCATTTCTTTTAGATTTTCCAATTTTGTGGAGACAGGATTTTGAAGTATGGCCTAATGATTCTTTATATTTCCTTGGTGTCTATTATATATTGTTATGTCCTCCTTTTCATTTCTGATTTTCCTAATTTGGATATTCTTTTTCTATCTTTTAGTTAGTTTGAATAATTGTTCATTTATATTGTTGATTTTCTCAGAGTCTTTGTATTGTTCTCTTTGTTTCTATTTTGTTGATTTCAGCCCTAAGTTATTTCCTGCCTTCTACTCCTCTTGGGTGCATTTGCTTCTTTTTGTTATAGCACTTTCAGGTGTGCTGGTCAGTTGCTAGTACAAGATCTCTCTAATTTCTTTATGAAGGCACTTAACTATGAACTTGCCTCTTAGCACTGATTTCATTGTGACCCATAAGTTTCAATATGTTGTGCCTTCTTTTTTATTGAATTCTAGGAAGTCATTAATTTCTTTCTTTATTTCTATCTTAACCCAGTAATCTTTCAGTAGAGATCTCGTAGGCTTTTGTTGTTCCTATTCCTGTTGAAATTCAGCTTTCTGTGCTGGTCTGATAGGATACAGGGGGTTATTTCAATTTTCTTATATCTGCTGAGACTTGCTTTGTGACCAAGAATGTGGTAAATTTTGGAGAAAATTCTGTGAAATGCTGAGAAGAAGGTATATTCTTTGTGTTTGGGTGAAAGGTTCTGTACATATCTCCTCTTTTTGCTTTTCACCACAGACACTGTGTAGAACTCTTATGACTGAAAATCACTGATGCTTTAGATCGATCCACCTGCTTGGCCTTTGTCATCACTCTCTTACCTTTGATAATATAGATGTCACTTTGGTAATATTTTCTTCTGTTCCTGAAGTACACTACAGAGTTTCATTAGTAGAGATGGTTACTAGTAAACTCTATTTCAGTTCATCTGCAAATATCCCCTAGCTTTCTTGGGCTTGAAAGAATGCTTTTTAAAGGGATGTGCTTTCTTTTAACTTTGAATATAAAACTTACTTTCATTCTAGCTCCCATTATGTCTGAGAAATCAACAGTGTTGTAAACATCGCATAGTAATATTATGTCTTTATTCCCCTTTTTTATATCTGCTTTAAAGAACATTTCCTTTTCTGTTACATAAAAGGTATTATAAGATAAATTTGATTTTATTTATTTTATGGTATTATTATTGGTCTTTCATAGTTGGTGATTGGTATATTTTAATCAATCAAAGAGTTTAACCATAGTGATTCAAATACTACCTCATTTTTATTTCATGTCCCTTTGGGACTCTAACTACACTTGTATTGTACTTTCTTGTTCTATCCTCTACTTCTCTCAGACTCTAGTATTTCCCAACTCTCTGACTTTTTGTGTAGTTTCTATAGGTCTGTTTCCCAAATTCTTTTTCACCAAATCTTTAGTGTCCTACACTATAGTAACTCTCCATCTTTCTGTGTCTAATCTGTAATAAAACTCATCTTCTCTGACTGATAAATATTTAAGTATAGAGTACATACCATTCCTTGGTCTTATTTCTCAAGAAACTCTTAATATACTATCTTTCATCACACTTTCCATCTACTTCAGTACAAATTCTTTGTATTTCTTAGACATGTTTTTAATGTTCCCTAGCTCACTTCCAGTGTAAGTGTAATGGTCTGTTTATGAAGTTGTGTTTTGCTTTCTCTGTCTCTATTTCTCTCTCTCTCTCTCTCTCTCTCTCTCTCTCTCTCTCTCTCTCTCTCTGCTTGTGTGTGTGTTTAATTATTATCTTCCCTGTGAAAATTCACTGAAATATCAACTAGTGTTCCACCATATAAAATTTGCTTTTTTTCCCCCTTATGCAGGTTCAATACTGAATGACTGACCCCAATTGCCTTAAATATACATTTTAAATCATAAACCTAAAATAAAATCTTTAAGCTCTCCTTCCAGTTTAGTAGCCATGAAAACCCCTTGCATAAATCTTCATAATCTCCCTCAGATTTTTTTCTTAATTTATTTCACAGTAAATTTCACTATTGGATAGCTTTATTCTGAACCTCTCTTTCTACTTCCTATCTGATGCTGGACCAGGTTTTCATTGAGACTCAGAGACTGAACTGTATAACAAGAGACAGATACTAAAGATTAGTCCTCCTGTTTCCCCAACTATTTCTAAGAATGGATTCCCCACCTCTGTCCTCAAATCAGCAAGAAAGTTTATTTAGTTCCACGATGAAAAGAAATCATGGTCTCTCCATCTGCCACACAGTTCAGATCCCTAAAAGATCCCTTCTCTCTCAACTGGAGAGTTCAAATTAAACTGAAATTCAGAGTAGACAGGCACATGTGTTAGAGGTTATTGAAATAGCCTCAGCAAGCAATCTTGGCTTCGTGTACTAGATACTTATGTTTTCAGAAACTGATAATACACAGATTTTAGAGATATTTAAGAAGAAGAATTTGCATCACTTATGGTGAAAGAGATATATGAGTTGAAAGTGTATTCAGTATAAGGCCTATATTTAGAATTATGGACAATTTATATAGTTGGATGGATGATAGAGCTAATAAAGAAATCAGCTTGAACTCACTGACATTTTATGTAGAGAAATGTGGCTGACACAGACATGGCTGGAATCATGTACACAGAGGACCTAGGACCACAAAAGGCCTAGGAGAGAGCCTTGAGGATTTTACCCTCTACTGTCCAAATAAAAGAGGAAGAATCTACACAAATGATCACTAAAGCTGAGAAAAACTTATTTTATCTCATTTTTGTTGAATTTCTAGAATCGGCCCTACCTATTGACCTCTCAAATATTGCATACTTGCTTTGATTTTTCCCTTCAGTTTCCATTGGAATGACATCACCATCGTCGTTCTCAAACCCTGCCCTAACCCATCTTAGACTAAAGTGTTCATCAAGGTCTGTAGTCCTTTTCCCTCTCCTGATGCATGCACCAATTCAATTACCAATTGCCCTACGCCACCCTGAATTCCTAATTGGAAAGTCAATGTCTTGCATACTGCTCTTTATTCAGTGCCTGAGACAGCACCCTCCTTCTTCCCCTCCACCAAAGGTCATTGCCCTGTGACATTTTCTCTTCCCATCATACTCAAGGCTCGCCTTTAAGATCTTGAGATGTGTATGGGGAACACTTCCCATGATTTATCTTTATTCCCATTACTTTCTAAGCAATTCCCTATAAATAACAACATTGAACAAGTTGCAAGAATTTAAACTAAGCAAACTAAGGAAATATCTGTCATGAGGATTAATGAACCAACATCAGGGTGAGTGCCCTTCATGAGGTAGCCAGATAAGTAAAGGAGGTATGTGGGATAACTGGGCTATGATTAATCTGGAAGATTAGGGAATCAATCAGGTTTAGAGACGAATTCTTAAAGAGATTACATGATGACAAGCTGACGGGAAAGACAAGGAATGAGGGTGTCTATGGTTAGTAATAGTTAGTAATGGTTTGTCAATATGGAGACTTATGGCCAAGGACAGAACAATGGATTCTTAAGCCTTCAGATGGGGAATGTCCCATCTCTACTAATATAGAATTAAAAATGGGTCTAGGAAGAAGCTTTAAGATTGTTTGGGTTTTCTTTCTGTTATTAATGCCTGTTACGACTGAAATAAAATGACAAGCAGTTTATTTGTCATCCACCCATAAAAAGTTGGGACAATGACAGCAGTCTGAAGCAGCTCAATGGAATATGTGGGAAAATGTCATACTGAGGTCAGTTGTACCATGAGTGACAGACATACATGAAATTGTGACAAATAGGTATCTATCAGCACACAACAGCTGCAATACCCAGCCTCATATACGAGGCTTAATGTTGAACTCTCTATTGTTTAGTTACACATTTCCACTTGCTTCTCATTCCCCATTATTTCCTAAAACAATCCCTGTTTTCCTGTCACACACAACCGCACATAGGTCCACAAACAATCTACACCTAGTATTTCTACTGTACCTTTATGCCCTCTTTTGTACATCGACAGTTTTATACTGATCTATTCATATAAAGTTTCTTCTATTGCCCGATTCTAGATATCCATGCGATCTACCTTCTTAGTTGGCAGAACTGCAGTCCAGTTCTATCCTAAAATCCACCCTCTTTGTAACATCCGAAGACAGATGTGTCTGTGTTAATATCTACCTATCCTGGACATCAGCTGTGTGTCTGGCAGCTCATGGCAGAACCAAAATAGCACAATAAACCCATAGGTGAGTGAAAATCTGGGTCTTTCACAATCTAGCCCTTAAGGGTGTTGTTTAGTCTTTCTGTCTTTTTTCAGTATTTTCATCTGTTGCATTTACATCATAAGGATGTTGTAATTTTAAGCATAAAACATATATGAAATACCTTAAATATTCATTATAGTTCCCATCCCTCAGCTAGAACTCCAAGTACAATTCCTAAATGTGCCTCTATCTCCTTTCCCCTCTCTCCCTTCCTCTCTGCCTTGCCCCTCACTCTCTCATTCTCTCTCTATATATGTGTGTATCTCTGTCTCTGTCTCTGTCTCTCTGTTTCTCTCTGTGTGTCTCTGTCTCTATCTCTATCTCTGTGTGTGTGTGTTTCTGTGTGTGTGTTTCTCTCTCTTTCTGTGTGTGTGTGTGTGTGTGTGTGTGTGTGTGTGTGTGTGTGTGTGTGTGTGTGTGTGTGTCTTAGTCAGGGTTTCTATTCCTGCACAAACATCATGACCAAGAAGCAAGTTGGGGAGGAAAGGGTTTATTCAGCTTACATTTCCACATTGCTGTTCATCACAAAAGAAAGTCAGGACTGGAACTCAAGCAGGTCAGGAAGCAGGAACTGATGCAGAGGGATGTTTCTTACTGGCTTGCTCGCTTCTCCTGGCTTGTTCAGCTTGCTTTCTTATAGAGCCCAAGGCTACCAGCCCACAGATGGTACCACTCACAAGGGGCCCCCTTGATCACTAATTGAGAAAATGCCTTCCAGCTGGATCTCATGGAGGCATTTTTCTCAACTGATACCTTCTCTGTGATACCTCCAGCTTGTGTCAAGTTGACACATAAAACCAGCCAGTACGGTGTGTGTTTTGCATAGGCTATACTTTTTTCCTTCTTTTTATCTTTATCTAGAACTTTTCACTCACTAAGAAAATGAAAAAATAAGCAAATACATGAATAGAAGAAAATACCACCAGGCTATTTCAGGTTTGTCCGAAATGCTTCCCTGAGCAGCAGGAATTGTGGTGTTTTAAACAAAAACAAAAGAAAACTCAAAACAAAGGCCAAGGACCCTCCTAAGTTATTTTTGCTTTACTAGTCCCAGTGACAAAACTGACCTTATGATACTCCTCAGGGAAAAACTGTACTTTATAAAGGTCATATGGAAATCTGGGACTATATCTCCACTAACTTAAAAGCAGTTGGAGCTTAATTCTAAACCTAGACTTGTTCAGTGTTTGACATTTGAGTTACTATTTATTAAAAAAGTATTTCCTCTTTCTTCCATCTAGTTCTGATCCAACCTCCATGAACTTCGGCTGTGTCTTCATCCTCTCATATCATAGTCTTCTTCTTTTGGAAGGCGTTGTTGTTTTGTTTTTTTCTTTTCAGGGGTTGTTTATTTATTTATTCACTTTGCATCTCAGTATCAGCCCCCCCCCCGCTCCTCCCAATGCCCCTTCACTCAGATCCTTCCCCCATTCCTCCCTCCTCACCTCCACACATACTACACCCCTCCCCATTCCCATCAAAGCACTGCAGTGCTAGACACATCTTCTCCCACTGAGGCCAGACAAGTTGGCCCACTTATGGGAACAAGATCTGCAGGCAGGCAGGCAACAGATTCAGGGACAGCCCTGCTCCAGTTGTTGGGAACCCATACAAAGACCAAGCTGCACATCTGTTACATATGTGCAGGATGCCTAGGTCCAGCCCATGCTCGATCTTTAGTTGATGGTTCAGTTTCTAGAAGCTCCCAAGTGTCCAGGTTAGTTGACTCTGTTGGTCTTCTCGTGGAGTTCTTGTTCTCTTTGGGTTCCTCAATTCTTCCCCCAGTTCTTCCATATGATTTCCTGAACTTTGCCTAATGTTTGGCTATGGGTCTCTGCATCTCTTTCTATTTGCTGCTGGGTGGAGACTCTCTGAGGACAGTTATGCTAGCTTCCGGTCTTCAAGCATAACAGAATATTATTAATAGTGTCAGAAATTTGTTCTTGCCCATGGGATGGGTCTCAATTTAGGCCAATCATTGCATAGTCATCCTTTTAAGGTGGTTTAAGCAATGGAAAACAATGGGAGTGAAAGGAACTGGGATGGCAAGAGAGGTCTAAATTGCCTCTATACAGGTTTTATCACACTCTAGCATCTGACTCCATTTAAAAGAACAAGCAAGTACCGGATATGTCTCAGTGATGGAGAGCTTGTCAAGCATACTAGAGATGCTGGATAGGATTTCTAAGCACTAAAATAGAATTAAAATGAAAGAAAGAAAGAAGGAAGGAAGGAAGGAAGGAAGGAAGGAAGGAAGGAAGGAAGAAGAGAGGGAGGAAGGAAGAAGGTGGGAGAAGAGGAGAAGGAAGAGAAAAAGAAGTGGGAGAAGAAAGAAGAGGAGAGCAAAGAGAAGGAGGGCAAAGAGGAGGAGGGTGAGGTCTTGTACAGGAAGTTGTATAAGCAAACCTCTAAAAAATGAACTTAGGCCAGTGTGAGAATGGTATGCTGTGCAGAGGAAAGCCTCCCACCACCCAGCTTTCCAAGCTTGTTTTGCTAATTCAAAACAGGTGAGAAGGCAGCCGAACAGTGTGCTCAGGCAAGTGGAACACTGCTGTCAGAAGCTGGAGAGGCGCTAATTGTTACTAAGATCTTATCCTACTTAGTTAGATGCAGCATTTAACCTCTGACTCCTGGTAGCTGTTCCCAGCACTCCTGATACCTGCAGCAGAGAAAACTTTCTCCCTCCAGGTCTGGCCAGCTCTGAACTCCACAAAGTAAAGGCCCTTCCTGGGAAAGTGGGCACCTGGTGAGAAGCCAAGGAGAAAGGTCAGAAGGACAGGCTTTCTACTTCATTCTGCAGGACTCCTGTTGTTCAGGGTTATCTTCACGCCTTTTTAAGACTGCCAGAGTGTTATGCACCTTGATTAACAGTGGGTATCTGTGTTAATCGCCATATATATATATATGGAGAGCTTGTCAAGCGTACTAGAGATGCTGGATAGGATCTCTAAGCACTAAAATAGAATTAAAATGAAAGAAAGAAAGAAAGAAAGAAAGAAAGAAAGAAAGAAAGAAAGAAAGAAAGAAAGAAGGGAGGGAGGGAGGGAGGGAGGGAGGGAGGGAGGGAGGAAGGGAGGAAGGAAGGGAGGAAGGAAGAAGGTAGGAGAAGAGGAGAAGGAAGAGGAAAAGAAGTGGGAGAAGAAGAAAGAAGAGGAGCTTATATATACATAAGCTCAACCCAAGATGGGACCCCCTGCTCCCATGGCCAAGGGAATCATTGCAGAAAAGGAAATGCAAAGATTCTAAGAGACAGAAGTAGTGAATGACTACAAGGAAAGTGTTTTCCAAAAACAGCAGGGAATGTGGCTATAGGAACTCACAGAGGTTGTGACAGTGTGAAGGAGACCTGCAAGTTCTTAAGTCAGATAATATTCCAGCATGGAGAAAACAGATGGGCATGAAGTCGCACTCCTGGCAGGGGAGCTATTGGCAACTGGTAGCAGATGAAATAGAGAGAGAGTCAGCTTTCATTAAGGCTGTGGGATCTGGTAGGTCAACCACACTCCAGTAAAAGACAACACATGCAAGAGTTTATGAACAGTACAAATTGGACTGGATATTTTGTTTGTTTCATTAGTTATTAAAAAGAACAAAAAGTTAGGTAGGAAAGAAGGACTTGGATCTGAGAAGAGTCAAGAAAGTGGAAATGATACACACACACACACACACACACACACACACACCCCTTGTAGGAAATTCTCAATTTGTATTAGTTCCAGAGCTACTGCGACTGCTCCCCCAGTGCATGCTTCCTCTGCCTCCCTATCCTAACACATCATCCCACAGTCTGAGAGTAGAGCCCATGGTTCACACTTTTCAGATCATTCATCTGCTACATAGCATCAAGTGATGAGTGGCAGCTTTAAACAAAGGTTAGGAATAATCTGGAAACGGTAGATTCATTTTTTTGACCTGTCAACAAATTTGAGGCACATAATTAGACCTTCCCAAGTCTTCCATCATCAGCAAATTAGTAATAGTATCTAGATGAAAATATTGCCATAAGAATTAAATATCAGAAATAGCACTTGCTCTGCAAGTATGAAGAGCTGGGTTTAAATCTCTAGAATACAGAGAGAAAGCTGAGCATGGTCACATGTACCGGAACTACTGGTAGGCAAAGACTTAGGAAGATCACAGACTTGCTGGCCACCAGACTAACTCTAATTTCATCCAGAGACTCTTGCTCAGGGGAATAAAGTAGAAAGTGATAAAACAGGACACACAGAACACACACATAGGCACGCAGTGAAGACCACATACATGAGAACTTATACCTCTCTCTCCATATATATACATATATATAGATATGTGTGTGTGTGTGTGTGTATGTGTGTGTGTAATGGATATGTGATGTGTAGATAGATGATAGATAGATAGATAGATAGATAGATAGATAGATAGATAGATAGATATAAAAATATGTGGCATATATGGAGATATATGATATACATATGTATATAATTTTTTCACACACTTACAATTAAATCTTAGTTTGGGCAGGGCTGCTTATGTACTTTGGTAATAGTGTTTTTGTCTAGCATTAATAAGGCTCCAGGATCAATCCTTAATACTGCAAGTAGAAAACAACAAAGAACACTTAGAAGAGGGGCCAGCTCAATAGAGAGTGTGACATATGACAGAGTTAAATGAATTATTCATGTAATTGCCATTGCTTGACTGGACCACATTTAGAAAACTACACCTTTACTTGGTTTTTGTCATTGTGGCAGCACTGAAGAGTGTGTTTTCACAATTTAGTAGAGGTGATGTAAGACTCTAGCGAGCCTTAACTAACCCGAGACCCACCGAGTAAACACATGGAGTCAGAGATTGATGCAAAATGCAAGAGGAATTTATTAATTCAGCATGCTGAGGTCATTCTACATACCAAGATGGGAGAGTGACCTCGTGGTGCCAGTTCAGGGACCTTATATACGGATTTTAGAGCAGCAGCCATTAGGCACAATGTGATTGGCAGAACAGTGTGACTTTAAACTGATTAATCTTTAGGGAATGAGGTAGCAGGGGCTTAATCAGCCCCTTCCTTTCAGCCTATGTGAACCTGTTTCTTCCAGGAGGGGAGGGGTGCCCATGTGCTCGGAGGGGGGAGGGGACCCTGGTGGAATATCTCAAAGTTCCAGCGCTGACTTCTCAGTGACTGATAAAACAAAAGGTTAAATTTGACCCCACCCTTCTTCCTCTCACGCTCTCTCAACTTCTACCACATGAAAGTAAGATCATGGGAGTAGAAGGCTCACGATGCTGTTGTAGGAAGTCCTTTGAAAATGCCATAACCTTAAAATGGTACTTCCCAGGCTTCATATCTGTGACCCACTGAATTTTTGTTGTTTTAAATTATCCATTCTCTAGGATTTTGTTCTATCAATAATAATATACTAAGACAAACAGAATCCTTGGATGTCTCCTAGTCACTGCTTTCTCCAAATCTTAGAATTATATCTGACATGAAATGGTAGATAAAAAATTTAAAGACCTGTGATACTAAGAGATAAAATTCATTGGGTTCAAATCTCAGTTCCTCCACATAGTGGCTAGGAAATCCTAGAGAATGATTGCTGCCAAGGACCAGCCTCAGCTAGGTCTGGGTTCCTGAAAGAAGGAGTGTTTGAGAGAGGCTAAACAGATGACTGGAAGTCAAATTGTGGATCCAAACTGATAGCCTATGTTCTTCTCAAGACAACTTTCCAGAGTTCCCTCTCTCTCTTTCTCTCCCTCCCCCTGCCTCTGTGTGTGTGTGTGTGTGTGTGTCTGAGTGTGTGTTCTGCTCTATTGAGAACAGCTTTCTCTTGAGAACAGCTTTCTCTTGCTATTCTAAAAACTCTCTGGATACCTCTTCTCTTGCAGATCCAAAGCCCAGTTTTTTATTTGACATATCAATTCAGTCATTACCCCAGATTCCCTTTTGATTATCCCATGAATCAGAATCCCTGGACACCAGCCTCTTGATTCCTAGAAAGAGACAAGTACAAACATTGACAATAAGGTAGTTGAGTGTGGCCCAACCCTAAAATTACCATTGTGACCAAGCTTGGACTTAAATTAGCTCTGTCCCAGGCTGACCTTGAACTCAGAAACCCACCTTCTTTTGCAAACATAAACAAACAAACAAACAAATAAAACTTAGCTGAGTAGGATTTTGCCTTGCAATCTCCACTCCCTAAGCATCTCTATCTCCTTTCCTTAGTATCTTTCTGACAGGCTGGTTTATACTACAATTGTCTCTGTTCCTTTAGATCTGTGAAGTGCCTTATACAATTCATATTGCATCCTTACATTTTGCATAGTTGAGATATATGTTTGAACTCATGTTTTCAGCACTCTTTCCCACAGCCTTAAGAGCTGTCCTGGAGTCAAAGCATTCTACCACTTTTCCGAGACACAGACACTCCCTTGCCTCCCAGACTCAAGCTGTGTCTGATTATCTTGGAGTCATTAACCTTGGCAGATAGGACATTCTTCAAAGGAGGAACTTGAAAATATGTACACTCTTATATGAACAAGCCTTACTCTCACAGCAATCATCAGCACTTGTGGAGGCCCATGCCTTGGTTCTGATCCAAGGGCAGTAAACCATGTCATAATGTCTCTTACATGGCCAAGCAAGAGTTAGCACATTGCCCTTTCTGTGCTTTTCTGGAAATGAGATGCAGTGGTCCTAGACTTTTAGGTCCTATAAAGGACCTAAAAGTAGGTGGTTAATCAAAATTGGCTGAATAAAATAACTTTTCTAAGACTTCCTTTGTGTCTGATAATATTGATAATGAGGATAAAAAAAAAACACATGTTTCTTCCTAGGGCATTTCAGACTGAGTGTCTAGTTAAGACTTATACAGCGAGAATCACCCCAACTTGCTAAGAGGAGTCAGGGAGAGCCTTACAGTGAACCCTAAAAGAGACAAACTTCAAATAATAGAAGAAATAAGTGATACCTAGACCATATGCTAGTTCTAACTGGACTATGTACTGTTTTGTGAGACATTTCCAGGGACATGTGAACAAATATTTATTCAAAACAGAAAAGGCATTGGCAACAGAGCAAAGAAATAACCCCATCCAAGTCTACTTGGGTTTATTGTTGCTACAGGAACATGGGAGATACTTACTTAGAGGAAATATGTTGAAAGGGTGCAGGAATATGGATGACTCCAAAGCAGGTACATCACTGAAAAGCCCAACCCAACATGAGTGATACCTCACAAATATGATATCCCGGTAGCTTCTTGATCATCTTGCAGGCAGCTTTTTGGAGGAGTCTCCTCTCCCTAAAAATTGCTTACTGCTTTTGTTAACTTGGGGAGAGGCCTTAGGAATCCTGTAAGTTTGTAAGGTTCTAGATATTGTAAGTTTCTTTACCTCTTTGAGATTTATGACCTGCCTTCTTCACTCTGAGATGGGGGGGGGGGGGTTCACTTTGAAGAGAATAGCCAAACAACACACTGAGAAACAAGTGCCAGCTCAGTTCAGAAACATGTCTATGGTGCAAAAGGAGCAGAGATGTTAAATGCAGGGGACTGGACAATGATTAGGTTCAGTTGGCTGTCACCTATGTACCATCGCACTCACTAATGATTATTCATTTCTTTAGGTTCTGCACTTAAGAAAACATGACAATACGGTGGGTCAAGCCTGGTGAGTTTGAGGACCTTGTTATGCTTGAGCCTAGGAATAATGTTTTAAAATATCTTGGAGGAAGTTTAGTAGAAAAGTGCATGGAATATGCATGAAGCAATGAATTCCCCTTGACCTTTGAATCTTCATCTTTAAGATGGGTTAATCAAAAGACTACTAATTTTAAGAATAGACAAAGGACCAGGTATTGAGTGAGCTTTCAATATATAGAGTCCACTGTAATCCATATCAATTCCTGATCTCCCTTCTTCCTCTGTGATGTTACTTGATAATATAATCTAAAGAAATAAAATACTACAGGAAAGAGCTTCTGTTTTATATTGGATGCAAGTCTAGTGATATAGATAACTACCCACCTTCTCTATGCCTTTCTCCCCACCTGTAGTAAAGAAGAATAAGGATGCTATGTCTGTGAGAATTATGTAAAGCACTGTGATGAATATATGCATAGCATGTAATGTCACATGTGTCCAAAATGCATGAGTTGCTTAAAATGATAATGCCAATGATTGATGTTGATAGAAATTAATTACTGCAGACACAGTACCAAAGACAAAAAGCTAAGGAAGTCTACCCGTGCTACTTGCCATCCCAGAGAGGGAATTTTCTAGAGCCAATATGGGGACAGCTTTCCATCTTCCATTGAATGGTTGCACCCCATGATAAGAAGATGGCTGTAGCTCCTATGATCTCCAGGATCCTCTGAGGAAAAACAAATACATTTTCTGCAATGCCCTGCTGGCAGGGGAATGAGGACAGTGTGCCATAGGTCCTTTGACTTGATCTAGACTTCCAAAGACTTAAAACTAAGACACTATTAAATGACCCATCACTTCCACCCCCTCAGCCCAGGTAGAAATGCTCCTATAATAGAAACAGCTACAAATTCCAAAGAACATGGATAATTTTTCCTATCTCATTATTTCTTCTACAAGAATTAGAAGTTAATTTCAGTGCTGGAACACAGTTCTTACAGTCACTAAACTCACAGCCTCTGCTTTCCCACTGACAAGTGTTCTCTATCAGGGACCCAGCCGTCTTTAGGATTCTCAGGAAACTGGCCCACTCTCTTCTTTTCCTTCTGCTTCCTTTCTCTGTCCTGATGAGATCATCTAATTATAAAGCAACAGTTCTTTCAGAAAAATGTAGCATAGAACAAAGAACATAGCATTTCCTGCCTGGAAGCCCTCCATGTGGATTCGAAATGACAATAGCCAGATATGGAACTGCAAAACAGCTATCCTCTTTGAGACTTGGGTTTTGTTGTTTGCAAAGATGTGGGATACTAACTCCAACTGTTGCTGAGTCTGGAATCAGCTCTAACTTGATGGCATAGAACAGCCATTTGATTACATCCATGGATTTTATCAGTAAATTAGAAAAGGCAGAATCTGCATCTTGTCTCTGTGAAGTGTCCAGGGACACACCTGGGGAAATAGAAGACTGAAACTGACTGAGATATGAAGACTTGACTTATCTAAAAGCTAATTTATTTGTTTACCTTAAACCTGGATTGGGAGGGTTCGAGGTGTAGGGCCCCTGACAATAGCATCATTACAAAAGTTCTCCATGTTTCTCAATACCCTCACAAAGCATGACCTAAGAATAGTTGGTTCCTGTACAGAACTAACAGATCCAAAGCTGAATGAGCTTTTCAGTAAACATCACATTGAAAATCACACTTTGTATTATATTCAGTTAGAAATGAGCAAGCAAACCAAAAGTCTGCCTGGTTTCAAGAAATTAGCTTCCAGATAGAGGAGAAAGCTGCAGGACATGGTGAGAAGGAACCAATGTTTAAACCATAATTGATAAATATTATCTTCTACACTCCCTTAAGGAAACATCATAAAGCTGAAATAAGATGTATCATAGTAAAGCACTTGGAAAGTGGAATATGTTCATTAACCTACTGTCTATCCCTGAAGTAGTGAGAGAAGTCATAAGCTCGCCATTGTTGACTTTGGACAGTCACCCTTTAGAAAGTTTCTGTGTTTATAATTCCATCTCCTATGAATCCTGAAACTCTTAGGTCATTCATCATATCTGGAGTTAATGGGATATGTAACATCTTTCCTTCCTGACGATAATTGTAACAGTATGCTTAATGTTAGACCTTGAATTAATACATAAAATAATTATTTTCTATTATTCACACTCCCATACATGTAATATTACCTCTGTTTTACAAATGACTGAACTAAAAATCGGGGTTCAAAAACCATTATCCAATGTCACCTAAAAAGTTAGACCTAGAATCTAAACTAAGTCTATGTACCTACTCCAAAGCTCTTTATCTTTTATTCTACCTGACTGTATCCTGAGAGGTTATGTTACCTTTGACTGCATTCTGATAAATATTGTACAACCATGTTGCCAAAAATAAATAAATAACAAAAAACATACATGTGTGTATGTTTGTAAAAAAACCTGTGACTTATAAATATTTATCAATATTATTGATGTGAAGCACATAGAACATATAATTTGTAAATAATAACAAATACAAATTATTATTTAGTGAAACTTCTACATAGCAAACTGAATCTTGCAGAATTTTGCTGAATTCTTGTTTTTATACCCAAATAAGTTTTCAACTGATAAATTAGTAAACTCCTAGGACAAAGTTTGGTAAAATAAGAATGAAACAATGAGTGCATATGTGACACCCTCAATCATTTATCAATGGTTTTTGATGACTTATTGGCTATATGGGATCATGGGTTTTTTACCTATAGAGTAATATTTCCTCATTGTGTGCTATTAATCAAACATCATTTAAGTGTAGTAGATGCAGTTAGATGTGAAGTAGACTTCACATGACACTGAATTGATGTGTTCAACTGATATGTTCATCAACTGATGTGTTCAGTATGTGTTACTTTCTGGGTCTAGATGATCTACAAAACAATAAATTAAGAGGTAATTTAGATAACATTTTCAGATTTCCACTGTGCAAACCCCACCCCAACCTGACCACTTTCACACTATAACTCCTGACAATCAAGCTGGATAGAGGTGAAGGATAGCATGCTACTGTGTAGTTCTGTCCATCTCACAAATACAAAGAGATTCATAGCTGCAAAAAAAAATCAATAAAAAGACATAATAACTAGAAATGAAAGATGTACTAAGTAACTAGGGAGTTTTAAGTATCAAGTGGCTTTGTTTATATTTAATTTTATTTGTGGAATATAATGGCTAGTAATGATTATATTTGACAACTACCTTGCAAATCCTTGAAATATGAACAATTATCTTTTGTAAGGAATGGAAGCTACATTCAGCACATCGCTAGTGATTTTCATTTGACTGTTATTCACGTCTATGTTCTCATAATGAATCCTGTCTTCTTGTCTATTTGCCTTTATTCCCAGCATGCTCCAGGAAAGGGGTGCCAAAAGCATGTGTTGCATAGTAGCAAAACTCCTGCTCTGTGCATGATTTGAAACTACTTATTCTTTCGACTTCCCAAGGTCGCTATGAATTTTTCTCCTTTTAACCTGAAGTGTGTCCCAGCTTTTTCTTTTTGTCACCAGTCAGCCTTCTCAATTGGAGGTGAAGCCCCTTGGTTTCTCTTGAGTTGGCTGATGGAAACAGTCATCCCCAAGTGGTTTGCTTCACTGATGGAAATGTACCCACTGGCCTTAGCCTCACTTTGAGGTACTCTCAGATGCAAATTGTTCCATTTTATATCCATGCTGTAACTCATTAAAACTGTGTTTCACTCCAGCGTTCTGCTCATTACAATGGGCAGAGAGAGCTTTGCTTCTGGGGAAGCATAGTTATAATGAGGGCAGAGTGTTCAGCACAAAAACAGCTCCTAATAGCTCATTAGGAAAATTGACTAGTTAGGCAGAACCGTTGTTCTCTCACTTTGACTAAAGATCTGAAAGCCTTTCCTTCTCCAAAGGCCATGGATTCTAAGGATCCAGGGAAGATCTCTAGCCATGGCTAGGTGGGCTGGATGGCAGGTCTGGCTTCCTGGTTGGAACAAGTTGGAGTTTGCTTACGGTCGGGATAAGTCTTCGAGATGGCAGAGCATTGGTCCAGGAAGGCTAAACTATGGCTTTCTGTATAGGTTTATGTGTGCTTGTATGCTTTTGTCAATAGGAATAAGGAAATGGGTCAAAAGGCAAAAGCTGGGTGGGAGCAATGACAGTCTTTTGCCATACTGACTGAAGCATGATAGCAGCTGGTTGGGAATTTTGAAATGTCCAGTCATTTGCTTGGAAGTTCCTTCCATGTTTGTTAAAGTCATTTCCTCACCTCCTGATTTATATTTAATTTTGGACTCTGGTTTTTTATTTTGTTTTGTTTTGTTTTTTTGTTTTTTGGGGTTTTTGTTGTTGTTGTTGTTGTTGTTGTTTTTTCTTTTATTTTCGAGACAGGATTTCTCTGAGTAGCCTGGCTGTCCTAGAACTCACTCTGTAGACCAGACTGGCCTCAAACTCAGAAATCCGCCTGCCTCTGCCTCCCAAGTGCTGGGATTAAAGGCGTGCGCCACCACTGCCTGGCTAATTTTGGACTCTGATCTCCATGAAACTCATATTAATTATTATGATAATTAAGACTGTAATTTCCATGAGTCTCTGGAAAACGAACAGCCTGCCAGTTCAAGGACACAAAGACGGGAGCAAGTGTGTAAGTCAGCCAACTTGTGCCATCACATTATCAACATTTGCAGTAAAGTTTTACCTGTGGTTTTTACACCCTGTAATTATATTTTTAAAAGGTTTTAAAATTGAAATAGTATTATCTCACTTCCTCCATCTCTTTCCTCACTTCAGCTTCCCCCACCTATACTTCCTAAAACTCCTCTCACACTATCATCAAGTTGATAGTCTCTTTGGGGGGGGTCAGGTATTATTGTTACATATATGTACATGTATGCATGTATGTATGTATATATGTATATGCACAAATATATATGAATACGACCTGTTGAGTCCATTTTTTTTGTTGTTGTTGGTTTTTTTCGAGACAGGGTTTCTCTGTATAGCCCTGGCTGTCCTGGAAGTTGAGTCCATTTTTGTGGCATGGTGGTACATATAAAGTTTTAAGGTGGATCACTCTGCATTGGACAACCAATAAGAGAAAGAAACGTCTACCTTTCATTAGCATCACAACAGCACCTACCTTCCATAACCTGCCTTGAAATTACTAAACTTTTACCCAAATAAATTCAGTTTAGCAATGTTCTCCTCCCTGGAACAATCAGTGTTGTCATTTGCCACATAAAGCCACCTTTCCCCATTTTCCGTTCACTCACAGTGGCATACATATACCTGTGTATTTACATACTTATATGCACTGGGTATGGAGACTGGAAAGGGGTGGCTCTGATTTTCCTGAGCTTTACATACCCCTCTATAGGACCATGATGTGAATTTGATCCCAATAATCTACATTTAGGGTTACAAGAAGCCATAATAAGAAAACATTTTGATCCACTGTCCCTTGGTACATTGAGGAGCTTTCCTCTAGTAAGAATGGGCAGGCTCTGCTTGTACACACTTTTGCCAATAAGACAGATATCCCCAGGTGTTGGTGAAGCCTCACTTTCACATCATGTGTCATACCTATCTAATACCGAAAGCTCTCCTGAAGTCTTTAAGACACAGAGCATTCACAGCATGTATTTTAGAATAGAAGTCAAAGGCTCACTATATTAGTCAAGCCACATCAAGAACAACTAGAGGGTCCCTAACTGGAAGAATTCATGACATCCTATGTTACTGTAATTCATAAGACCCACATCAAAAGCAATTCCCTTGACTTCTGTCAACATCCCTTACCAACAAGTTCAGATACAGAACTGTAGGCAGATACTGGACATCCTTTAAGTGTTTCTCTCTGGGTGTTTGCTCATCACCTTCTCCCCATGAAGTCCCTTCCTTCTAGTTGATGAATGCCAACAAATATTCACATGCAGCTAGTAGACTGTAAAACATAATGGTTCAACCTGCAACTTCTGCTCCTTTCACACGCTTTTCAAATCATAGAAAGCAGAACCCCAAATTTAGTCACACATTCCACATAACCACTTAGTGCAATTTTGAAGACATATGTTTTTATTAGAACTTGAAAATTCTGTATAATGGATTTTGATCATATTCACCTTCCTCTTCCAACTTCTCTCAGATCCATCCCCACTTTCCCTCTAGACCCAACAACCTTATGTTCTCCTTAAAATGCAATAGTAAAACATCGAGCCTAATTTGCACTCTGCATACACTTTTGGTTGTGTGACTATCCAACAGAGGAACATGGGGGAGGAATTAACTTAAAGAAAATTGACTCCTCAATCACTCAGCAACAATCAACTATCGGTAGCTCCTCACCTAGAGATAGAAGAACTCCATGATTATTTCCCTTCTCCATGCTGAGATTTTGTCTGGCTTGAGTTGCACAAGTCTTCTACATGCTGTCACAACTGCTGTGAGTTCACATATGCAATTGTCTCGCTTTGTCTAGAAACACTATTTCTTTGTAGTCATCTACTAATTCTGATTCTTAAGATTTTTCCATACTTCTTCTGCAATAATGCCTGAGCCTTGGGAGGAGATATGTAGATGATATAGACGCCTTGTATAGGGAACAATATTCAACATGCCTTATTATCTGTACCTTGACCAGTTGCGTGTCTCTGAATTAATTACTACATATTGTAAAAGGAAGTTTCTTTGAGGGCAACTGAGTGATCCTCCAATCAATTGTTATAACAATGTATTATTAAGAATTGTTTTAAGAGGAGGAGGAAAGATTGTAGGAGTCAGAGAGGGTAGGGAACACCAAGGAACATGGCCCACCGAATCAACTAAGCAGGGTTCACATAGGCTCACATAGACCAAAGCTGCAAGCATGGAGCCTGCATAGGTCTGTACCAGGTCCTTCTGCTTAAATGTTATGTCTATTACAAGAGCATAATAATAGGCTTTCTATTGATACGTATGATCTGTCTAGCAACAGGTTCCTCATCCTGATAATGGTACCTGGATTGGTTTCATGTTATGAACTGGGACTTAAACCTAATCAGAAAGTTGTTGGCCACTCACATGATGGTTATGCCACTATTGAACTAATAGGCATATCTTGTCTGGTCTGTCATTTTTATAACTTTCAGAGTCCACAGCTGGGTAATAAGATGATTACTTTTATCCTCTGATATTCTACATAGCATTGACCAGCACTATACAGTATGGATAAAGAACCAAGTGAGTATAATCTTACATTTTTCATATTCTATGACTCAAGTATGTGATGTTTTCAGTGATACCATCTTGCTATCACATTCTGGGGAGGAGCCCTGAGCATTTGCAATGGTCTGTAACATTTGCTAAGTTATAGGACCTCACTGGTCAATTATTCCAAGTGAAGTAATCTTTTCCTAGCACTGGGGTTTTTTATTTGTTAGTCTATGGTGTCTAGTAGAGGCATTTTAATCCTGTCATAGAGTAACTCCATTTAGACTAGTTTTATATGTGTGTAAATATAAATATATAAGGACATTTCTACAGTAGTAGGTTTCCATATGACATTTTTAAAAGTTCTTTAGTATTAGTAACCCCTCCTCATATTCTGTCTTCTTCAATTCCCTACAATTCCTTACCCTCAAGCTATCTTTTCTCTGCATATGTAACTTCATTCTATCTCCCCTCCCTTGAAAGGACTCTCATGGTCCCTTTCTAGTTTCTTAACCTCTATGAATATTCTAAATGAAACATATAAAACAGATCTCATCTTATTCCAGTCAGAATGACTAAGATCAAAACAATAAACAATGGCAAATGTTGGTGTGAGTATAAAGAAATGGAAGCACTTATCCATTTGCTGGTAGAGGGACAAACTGTTACAGCTACTATAAGAAATCGAGGTGGAGGTTTCTCAAAAAGCTGAAATAGATCTACAACATGATCCAGATAAGACACTCTGGGCTTTTACTCAAAGAACTCTATGGTCTACTATGGAGATATCTGCTCATTCATCGTCAATGCTGCTTTATCCACAATATCCAGGAAATGGACACACGCTAAATGTCCATCAGCTGTTAAATGGGTAATAAAAGATGTGGTACATTCACACAAGGGAATGTTATTCAACTATTTAAAAAATGAAATTCTCAGATAAATTGATAGAGCTAGAAACAATAATTTTGAATGAGGTAACCCAGACTCACAAATATAAACATCTCATGTTGTCTTTCATTTATAAATAGTAGCTGTGAATTTTTCTCATTTTTTCTTGGTTTGCTGACGGCCCTTTCTGAAGATGGACAAGGAAGAAAAGAACAGCAGTGAATGTTAAGGACTTACTGTGGAGTGGCACTGTATCAATCACTGGCTGTTTTTCTTTCTTCTGCACAGATTCATCCCTGTGTACCAAGTCGGCTTAGAAATTAGCATCGAGATAAACACAAACTTTAGTCTGTGCAAACCCAACAGGACAATGCTCTACTGTCCTTGCCAGGAGAATTTGGGGCTTCTGAAACCCTAAGAGGAAGCCTATATCTTTAGTAAAACCTCTTAACTCTACAGTGTAACTGAACCCAACCATCTTACTATCCCCTGAACATCTCTAGCTATCAATCAATTAGGTAAGTTCCCTTGAGACATATCATCTAGACCAGCTCTGAACTATCATTCAAATCATTCATAATTACTTTTTCAGGAACATAAGTACCATGTCCCCCAGATGGCAGCCTCCTCTGGGGTGTTGACTATAGCTTCTTCATCTTCATATCTCTCATCAGCACCTACCATGATCCTCAAGGCATGTTTGTCTGTTTCATCAATTTTCTGAATATAAATTGGAAATACCCAAAATATATTAATCATTCAAGGCCCTTGCATTTCCTATTATGTAATATATTTATCTTACTATAAAATCAGTCAGAAAGAATGTTTTTGGAAAATGTTTGAAATGTGTCTTTGATGGGTAGAATAGAATATTTCTAACTATATCCATCAGAGCCTATCTAGATGATATATCATATATAAAATTACTTTGAAAATGCATTACATTGTAGACTAGAAATATAGCTCAGTTGCTTTAGTGTTTGCTTAGCATTCACAAAGCCATGGAATCCATTCCCAACATTTTATGGCCTGGATGTGATGATGCACATCTGTAATCCCAAGATTCCAGGAGGAAAAGGCAGGGGACACAAAGTTCAAGGTCATTCTTGACTATGTATAGGGAGTTTGAAGCCAACTTGGGATGCATAAAACTCTGCCTTCCAAATGAAGTTTCATCATACCAAACAAATGAAGTCAATTCTTACTATTTTAATAATATTTTATTGTCTTAATATTCAGCACCATTTATATTCAGCATTAATAAATTTAATATTTTTGATGTTTAATATTTAATATTTTCTTATATATTACAGTAATAATTACTGATAGTTTAGTGCTATTGTTATAACTCAAAGCGGTTATTATTTCAGTAAAGATTAGGTCTCATTAGTTTGGTCACCTCATGTTGTCTGTGGCTTATGGAACTCCAAACTGTTATTATCTACTGTTAGGATCATATTGGCCTAAAAAAGATTCTAAAATGAGAAAGGGGATGACACTATAGCCTTCACCATCCCATGAGGACAGAACTGGTTTATGACTAGAAACCTGGGAACTCATAAGGAACACGGGAAAAATATGATAGTCAACTTAATGATAAACCAAGAAGGAAACAGAACATTGTTTTCAATGCCTAGAACTCACAGAAAAGAAACATTCGATGGAATTATAAAATAATGAAAATACATATTTTAAAAAACAGAGTTCAAATAAGGTAAAAAAAAAAAAAATCCTCATGTTCTTTGTAATTAGGTCATCATGATTCAGGAGGAGGTGGCTCTAGGGATTGAACCCATGCTAGAAAAGTGTGCTACCACTGAGTTACATTCCCAGCCCCATCGTGAGTGAGTTCTTCCCAGTCCTTCACATCACTCCTCAGACTAAGAGAAGCACGCTTCTACACCAGAAGCCTGACCTACCAGCATCAAGATCAAGAAGCAGAACTGGGGTCATTGTTTACCTACTTCTTCATGTTTTTGAACACTAAACACAAGTCAGAGGAACACACCTCAGTTTCCTTATCTGAATAGTATGGATGATACATCACCATTGTCCTGGTGATTTAGGGGAATAACTTTTCCAAAAATGCCTAACATATTTCATGTGCTTGGTAAGTTGACTTTATCCTGTATCCTTAACGTCTTGCTAGAGACCAGACCACTATTTATCTACAATGATGCCACATACGTTTTCTTGCATTGTAAAATAAAATTTCTGATATACTAAGAAATACCTGATGTAATAATATGAACAAATTTAAATTAAAATCTCTTCCAATGGTGAAGTTTTGGCTGGTTTGCACTTGCTGTACAACTACTGTTACAGTGAATATAAGCTTTAAAATGGTAATGAAATTCATTACATTAGAGAGTTATGTCTATTATACATATCCCATGAGCATAGCTCCTGAGGTTAGGAGCACGCTTGGTGGTTTGTCAGCCATGCAACCTGCCCATGTCCTGCTCATACTCAGAGAATGTTTAGAACTGAGTTCTGACTCAGTGTTGGTTATGAAACACATATCCTCCAGAATGCCAGGCAAGTATACTCCCATTGAACTACACCTCAAACTGGAGTTGCAATTTGGATATAATGATTTAATTCATCCTATCTCTTGAGTCACCACCTTTGCAGTTTGTGGCACAAGCAATGGCTCCAAGTCATGTGTGCAGTTTGTTGGACCATTTCCGGGCAGTTTAATTGCTTAGATGATCCTATTGTGTAGACAATCCTAATACAAGCCATCTTACGACTCTTTCATATCTACTTTCATATCACTTTGATCTCATATTTCCACATTTTACTCTACTTTTAGACACATAGTCTTTAATGCCACATAGTATTGTGAAGTTCAAATACCAAAATATTTGCTAGTATATTGACTTGGATCATTGCTCTAGGTATCTACTTAGTTGGCAACATATGAATAACAATTATGTAATCTCTCATTAAAAGTTGAGTTAAGAAAGCTTATATTTCCAGCCTTTCAAAAGGCACATGTGGGATCAGATGCATGGCTTTGAGCAGGGATTCTGACACTCAGCAGCAATTCTTCATCCTCATGTTTGCACTAGATGACATTTGTCACAGAAAAGGCTAAATGCCCTTTGGCCTCATCTCTCCTGATTATACCTTGACTCTATGTAGCCTGTGACCCACAGTTCATGGAGTCTCAGAATTTTGTGCTCCTCTCTGCTTGGACTTATCCCCCACACACACACCATGTGGTAATTCTGTCTCCTCCTATCACTATTCTGCTACTTGATCCAAATTCAGAGGCCTAAGTCCCTTCTCAGTGCAGTCATGCTTAGAGTCACTTGCCCAGTAGTCAGTCACGTGCCAATTTGACTTCAAAGCATCTGTTTCTGCCTTATTCCTGTCTTTCTGCCTATCCCACCTTCATAAACCTCTCTCACAATCTCCATCTGTTTGACGAGTGACTATCAATGGACAAATTGTCTGACCTCTTAAGTTATCCACAAGACTTGGAAGCTTTGGTTTTGGTTTTGGTTTGGTTTGGTTTGGTTTTGGCATCATATTCTACCTACCCAACAGCCAGTCATCTATCTCAACCTGGTTTCTCTGTTCTGGGACACAGTGATGGATTCATATTAGGAAACAGTATGAGAAAATGTATTGGTACTCCCCATCATTTCTGTAGCAAACTACACATGTTTTCCCTTGTCTATAGACTCCTAATTGGGTCTTGAGGTCGCCACTGTGTAACTCTCACAGTTCTGCCTGTCTGAAATGTTTTGAAAAAATGATTCTGCCTTCCTCCTTCTTGTTTCAGCATTGTATGGGGACAGAATTAGCCAGTGAATGTCCCATTGGGATATGATGTTACAAATATAAAGTGGAGTGGGAATGGATATGCATCCATGCTTTATAAGCTTATGATCATAAATTCAACATCTATCTCTTTGCATAGGTCCAGGTACCCTTTCCTTGGTTTCCTATGTTCATATAATTCTATCTCTATGTGATGGAGCTTGCCTGCATCTTGGTTACCTAAAACAAAGATTCCTAGAGTGAGTTTATTGGACCAAAACTTTTATACTTTGGCAGTTTTACTGTTCCTTAGCTTTCTTTCCTGCCAATGACCCATTCTTCTTTCATTATGCAGAAAATACCCAATTTGAGGCAAAATAAAAGAGTCCAACAATAATAAATGACAACCTACATGATGATGATACTTGCCTGGAAACCTTTGTCCTTGTGAAGTAGAGATAGGAAGATCACAAATTTGAGGACAACTGGACTACACAATGAGATACTGTCTCAAAATATAATTAAATTATGAGGCTGGAGGGGTCCTAAACTCTAAAGGAGAGCTCACTACTATTGCTTTGCTAAATGGACATAGTATCAATGTGCCTTCTAAATGCTTATGTTGGAACTGGAGAGATGGCTCTGTAGTTAAGAGCACTTGTTCCTCGGGCAGAGGACTGGGCTCTGATTTCCTATACACACATGGTGATTTACAGCCATCAGGGATCCACTATCCTCTTTTGACAATCATAAGCACTGCACACACATGTAGTGTGCATGCAGACACAGACACAGACACACACACACACACACACACACACACACACACACACGAGAACACTCATAAAGAAAATAAAATGAATAAATGCAAGTATCTTTACACCCATAGATTAATATAGTTCTCAGTCTTCTTTCTGCAGTTGCAGACAGTACAGAGGCTCACAACTGGTCAAAGTGCAGAGTATAAGTAGCTGTGGGGTGCTCCTATCACACAGACACACACAAACATACCTCCTGCCCTCAAATCCAGGGAACACTGTGGAAAAGGCAAAGAAAAAATGTAAGAGCCAGAGGTTGTGGTGGATAGCTGTAAAACAGTGTCTTCTAGAAGCCCCACTCCTGAATTTACAACAGCTATTGGTTGCCTCCACAAGACCTGCACAAGAGCAAGGCAGTCAACATTCCATAATGAACAGGTACAGTGGTGAGAGGCAGTTTCTGAGGCTCCATGTCTAACTGAGGAGCTTTGTGCAGGGAACTGCTGCTGGGAGAGAAAGAGTCATCTATTTCCATGGCGGTTGGCCATGCTTCAGAGAATGGGCAAGTACACATGTACGTATGAGCACTGACGGGCTTCAATAGAGAATTAAACAACAGGGAAAGAGGATCAGAAGCTGGGAGGAAGGTGTGAGTAGTGGTGGGAGGACCCAGGGGAGCTGAGGAAAATATAGTGTGTGCATGTATGAAATTTTCATGTAATAAATAAAAATCATATTAAAAAGTAAGTTGGCCCTAGAGGACTTGTTTAACTTCTGCAAGCTCCAGATTCAATCCCCAGGACAGAAAACAATGGCAGAGGCATTTTCAGCAGTCTGCCCTTCTCAACATCTTTCACACACTGCTCGGTGATCCAGGCTTTCTTCCTACTTTGCTCCTGTAGACAATTACCTGGTCTTAATATACAAACCAGTCTCAATGGGACTTTCTTCTCCTTGCTAGTTTCTCAAATATACAGGCTTGGTTTTAGCTGAGAAAAGTCCACAGATCCTTGCTCACTCATGGCCATTTTAAAATATTTTGTGAGTAGCTTTATCTATTTGATTAATATTTTTGTGTTTTAGAGTAAATCTAAAGCCAATAAAAATGTAACTTTCAAGATTGTGAGTCTGTTTTTAAGAACTGATTAACAGTTCCCACGTACTCTTCACACCTAGTTATGCTTTTCAAACAAAACATAACAAAAACAAGCATCAGTACTGGAGACAAAAATCATTCCAGGTAGTTTGCTGACATGTTCTCACCTCCTGTACCTCAGTTGGCATGTCTTCCCTTATACACCACAGCAGATGACAGGAAACCTTAGAAGGAGAGAGACTGTCTGCACCATTCTTCCACAGAATGTTTCAGAGAACTGGTTTATAAAAAAGAGTTCTGGGAAATGGTGCTAAAGAGAATGACCAGCTCCTAAGAAACCCGTTTTACAGCAACACCAGAATCCCATCTGCAGCACCTGAAGGGCTGGCCAACAGCACCCCACTCCTTTCCCTAACAATCACAAATTTTGGGCTCATTTGCGGCTTTGCCCTGAGCATGGTGATCACTCTGAGCCTTGGTATTTTCTTGCACATATGAATGTGCTTAGATAGTATTATAGTCTCATTGAGAAAGGTCCTTCACAGTCTCAGTGTACTTGAACCCTTGGCCTCCAGATGGTGGCGCTGTTTCAAAAGGTTGTTGAACCTTTGGAAGGATGCCTAGCTAAAGGAAGTGTATTGCTAAGGATAGGGTTTATGGATTATAGATCAGACCTTCTTTTCACCCCAGTCTTCTTTCTGCTTCCTGACTACCAACTAGATGTGAGCGAGCAAGCTTGTGCTTCTGCCACCAGAGTCACAGGCTACTTCTGCCAACATGTTTTCCCTTCCATCACAGACTCTAGCCCTTCAATCTGTAGGCCAAAATAAATCTTTCCTTCCTTAAATTGCTTGCTATCAGGCATTTGGTCACGACAATGAAAAAACAAAACCTAATATAGAGGAGATTATCTCCCTTCTCTGTGAACACCCATCGACTGCTGCTGGACTTGAGTTGCTAGATTACTACCTCTGCTTCATCCTTGCCCGGATGGTACACATCTAAGGCACACGATGCAGTCTCCAAGACTGAGCCCTGGTTGCTCCCTGTGGGACCTTCTTCATTAACTTGTCTTGAGGTGTTTTCTTCCTTTCTCGTTTTCCTTTCCCCAGCATTATTTCCTGGAGTGATGCAGTATCCTCAATAAATCACTTGCATCCATCTCAAGGCTGCTTCTAGTTTATGCTGGCAATCTTGACAGAATGTGCCAACTGTGTAGCAGCAACCCTTCCCCATGGCTGACTCCCTCATTACAGTGGTGATTCACCTCTCTCTGAGGGCTGCTCAGTTCCTGAGGACAGCATCAGTATGTGGTCCACCTCAAAGCCACTGTCCTGGTTCTTCCTCCAAAGAACTATGAATCACAAAACTGATGCCAAGAACTGACGGCTGAGCATGAAGAACAAGGAAAAGGAGAGTGAAATGTTGGTAACCTTCTCTGAATTTTTCAAGTTACCTAACAGAATGAATTCTATCTTAACTTTTGAAGCTAAGTTTACATTTGTTTGCTAACTGTTTTGTTCCAAGTTCAAAACCCTACCCCTCAAGACTACATTTCAAATATGTTTTCCTCATACATCTCCTTCCAGAGAGGGTCAGAGTCCCTCTATGTGCTATGTCACTCTTGTGCTTTGAATCCATTCTTTTATCACCTGGAAGCATTGATAACAATGACTATACCTTTCATAACAATAATAAAGAGCCAAATTTGATTGATGAATTACAACCTGTACAATAATGTGCTTGGCCCTTTCAAATTCGAGTAATTAACTCATGTGAATGCTCTTACCCATAATCCCATAGTGACCTCACTGAAGTCTTATGAGAGTCCTTGATACACTGACTTCCTTGTACCAGTCCCCTGTCTCCACACTCTGTGCCATGTGCCTATGCAGGACCTTCTTCCCATTGCAGGCAGGGCATCATTGACCACTGACTGTGGTATATCCACGGACCTGATTATGGTCAAAGGTTGAATCATTAACAGATGAGATAAAGAAAATAATTTTATTCAGTGTAAGTATATAAGAAAGAACATTTAGCACACTAACTAAATACTCTATTACCAAGGTATATCCCCCAGTCTTGTAAATTTAAAATTAGACCACATAATAGAGATTTGTAAGCATTGTTTCATTTATCTATGTTTTAAAGGACAGCAAAAATATAGAGAGAAAATTTTTAAATGCACTAATTCCTGAAGTACTTGTAGGTAAAGCATTATGGTGTTCAATATTTCCTTTACTTCATCCAGGATAAATAAAAGAATTCACATGATTCCAATTACTGCTGCTGACTACACAGGAGTTCACGGCAGTACTTTCTACTTTTAATAAATTAGAATTTCCCCCCAAAAAATGCCTCAAATATAAAGAAAATGTATTTTAATCAAAGATATTCCTTCTCAGATAATCCTCGGTACTCACTGAACCAACTCACTCCCCCAACCGCCCCCACACTTAATCTCTGATAAAGCAGGGTTGACTAGAGTTTTCTATATTTTTCAACAATGAGCTGGTTTTGAAAATGCAGTACTAAATTCAGCTCTCCCTCCTGTCTAGAGCTTGAGTAGTATGCAGATGCACTTTAACCCCTGGGCACACATGAGCCTCTGGGTAGGTTGCCATTATTGTGTTGGAGCAGAATGTGTCTACTGGGCCAACGACTGGCCCCTGGTTATTCTCTTACACTTTCCAGCATGAATGCTTATTTTTATTCATTGAATAAGCTCTAGGGAATCCTGTACTTAGTGGCATAGCCGTATCACTAGACTCTACTGTTTTATTAAGTTTATCAAGTACCAGAAGATCTTGTCAGCAGCACAGAATTATAAAATCTGCCCTAGCAACTGTTGGTGAGTGCATTTTGATTCATACTTATAATCTGATTTAAATTCACTTACTAGCTCACATGGGGCACTGACCAGAAATACACAGGCTTGCTATTACAGCTATGCTGTAATTAAGGGCAGCCAGGGTAGCAGCTTTGGTAATACCTCTAACGGGGCCTGCATCTCACTATGTATGTTGAAATTCACCACTAATCCACTGTCTTTCAGAGTTCTATGATTCCTGATTGTCATTATCTAGTAACATCTAATCCCCTTAGCCCAACACATAAGGAACCAGTCTGTGGTCCTCCACCTTTGTACTTTTCTTTCTTCATCGCTCTCTTCATTCCCTAACAGCTTTGAAGAGAGAGAGAGAGAGAGAGAGAGAGAGAGAGAGAGAGAGAGAGAGAGAGAGAGAGAGAAAAGGAGACAGAGAGACAGAGAGACCCAGTGGCTTGTAGTTCCTCACTAGATGATGTCACTTCTTTCTGTTTTCCCCACCCACACTTTCTCTTGAAAATCAGCTCCTGTTCATCTCTCCATACCTCAATGAAGGGCCTTTTTGTTGGTAAAAATAAATCAGACTTTTCTTCTGTCAATGTGATCCCAGATCCTAGTCTAGTAGTTCTCAATTTCTGGGTGACTTTCAACCCTGGAGACATTTGATCACGCCTGGTATTATTTTTCATTGTCACATTAGTTTGAGTCACACTATCGGCATCTAGTTAGCAAAAGTTGTTGGACACCATGTAGAGGACAGGGCAGTCTTTCACAGTAGTTATTTGTTCTAAATACTGATGCAAAGAACTTGAGATTCTCTGTTGTAGAGTCCTCCCTCTCCTCATTGATGTTGTACCTAAATTATTACATAATCCAGTTATGATCTGCTTAAATACCCATTTCACCCTCTTGAGCAATCAGCAAACTATAGGTCAATTTGACATCTGTTTAAAGCAGTAAGATTCACTAAGGGCCTGACTTGGTGATGATGTGAGGCTGTTCAAATTCTTGTTCCATCTGGTGGTGATGTGGTAGCTCAAGGGTCTACTTTTCAGATTCACAGGGCTTAAGAGGTAACAACAGGAAGAAGATGAGGGTCCTACGGGACCCAACAGTTATCATTCAAACTACGCCACCTATGTTCCACCTTGCATTGTCTTAACAATTCTAATCCACCTTTTCCAGAAAACAAATTTAGTTACCCTCTTTGTACTAACAGGATGACTAGTAGAAAAGATCCACAGCACAAACCTAGGATGAGAGGCCAAATAAATATGGGTCGAAAACAGCAGTGCCACTGCTAATGGGAAAGTAACCACCGTCTTTGAAGAGATGCTCAAATTGTAGCCATCTATAGCTGACTGAGGATTAGTACAAGCATAAAGTAAATGCCGGGCCACGGTGAGTAAGTGCCCAATAAATAATGCATATGATTATTGTTGTTCACCTTCAGATATGATTTCCAGTTGTCTGGCAGCTTCCCATCTAATATTTATTTCACACAGCCTACAGAGATGTACTTTCAGTGGCCTACTTTTGACCTCAGCAATGCTGATCTATCTGGCCAGTTGTCAATTCAGAAGACTCAATGGTAACACCTAGACAGTTGTTACTCAATAGGCTGTCGTTTCAACTTTTGATTTTGTGGTTTCCGAGTAGCTGTGCTTTCTCCTCTTATCCACGTCTGCCT
The DNA here is from genome assembly GCA_028551405.1 of Uromys caudimaculatus. Classification (NCBI taxonomy): domain Eukaryota; kingdom Metazoa; phylum Chordata; class Mammalia; order Rodentia; family Muridae; genus Uromys; species Uromys caudimaculatus. The sequence goes on along the minus strand of CM052703.1, from coordinate 112,680,248 downwards.
CCCATTTCATATCCTATTCTGGGCCATCACACCCTGTTGGCTGACTGATTTCCATCAACTTAAAACACTCGGAACAGTTACACCTCATTGGTCCTGGATGGTCTCTAAATTCTTTGTATTTTCAGGCCATTGGCAAATATTGCTCTCTCTGCTTTATTATATCGACAGTATTATTGTTATGCTTTCTTCATAGCCACAGTTCTGCCAATGTCATTCCATTGTTTGCACTATCCAGACAATATGAGAAGAGCAGGCTCCCAATACTAATCTGTCACCTCCAGGGCTTCATATACAGAACAATGAGCATATGGGATTGTTAACCCTTCTTCATAAATATGTGTGAGTCTACTTGCTTGTGCTTTTCCTGGCTTTGCATCCTGCCTCTAATCAGCCTTAAAGAGACAGTAATGGTCAATAGTGAATGTTTACTTGGAAAAATCTAGAATCACCTAGAAGACAAAGCTATTAACAAGTCTGTGTAGTACTTTCTAGATTGGGTTTGCTAAGGTGGGATGATCTAGCCACTGCAGGAAGCACTATTCCATGGGCTGGAATTCTGAACTGAAAAGAAAAGGTAGAGAGAACAAAGAGAGCACCACCATTCACCTCTCTGCTTTCTGATGCTGGACACGGTATGACTAACAGCCTCACACTTCTGCCAACATGCACCCACCGCCATGATGAATTATACTTCAAATTGTGGTTTTAACTCTACCTCCCTTTGATAGGTTGTGCCTCCCTTTGTAAGTTGTGTTCATTGTGCATCTTGTTATAACAATAAGAAAAGTAGCTAATACAGAGACCAAGAAAATACCAATAGAGAAATCCTGGACTAGAAGAAGCCTATATAACATGTCTTCTGCTCAGGTCCTTGTACGGAACTCCATGCTTCTTCTAAATAGACCAAGAGATGCTAAGAGTCTGTAGCAGATTGGTCTGTCTGTATTTCTAGAAAGCAGTCCTCTTTGCTCTCATTGGTCCCTGTATGATGCTAAAGTCCTTTGTTCAGCATTTTCCTCCACCTTCTAGAACTTCAGATGCTCTCAGCTCTCAGGCATCCTCTGCTGCTGCATGTCGATTTTTCTTTTGACCCCTTCAAGTAGGGCAGATGATGTCTGTGTGGTTAGGCAACTTGCTTCCAGCCTCAGCGGTCCATCAGATTCTGGAAAACTGATGGTAGACACTCAATTATGTTAGTATTTATCCTTGTAATCTATCATGCTCTGCATGGTCCCCATTGCTTTCCCCAGCTTACAATGAGCTAGTTCTCCAACCCAGCCTCTCTCAGTCCCAGCCCAATCTCCACGCTATTATCTCCCAAACATGTACAAACTCTCACATATTTTTTAAAAACATATCTTATCAGCAGAAGACAAATATATCACCTGCCTACAAAATGACAAGAAACATGACAGCATAAAGATGTGTTTAAAACTATTCCCGCCATTTCCTTTCCCTGTGCATAAGAATTCTTTAGTAAAGTGCCTATTTTGACTTATCTTTTCCCCTAGGACTTAAACTGTCTAACTGGCCTGGTATCTCCTTATGGGAAATAAGGGGGTGGCATAAACCTAGATAAATCTGCTTCAATAAAAAATAAGCAGACTTGACTTTTCTCATCCAGGACTTAAACCATCAGCCATGTAGAATGTCCAGAACAATTCTGACCAGGGGTTAAAATTGTGCTATGCAAATGAAAAGTGGCCACTTGGGATTCGGACCTCACAGAACCTGAAGACAGCTCCTACAATCTTAGATTTCTAGCCACTGCCCTGAGATTGGAAATGAGCAAGGTAAAATTCTATCATGAGGCAGAACTTAGTACCATCAATGGGGGAATGAGTTGACTAAACTTTAACATATCTCATGATACTGGTAGATAGTATCTTATGCAAAGAGTCCTAAAACTGTGTTGAACATAGAGGATCAACCCTATTCTCCTGCCTCAGAATCAAGTTTTAGAGATGTGAGCAATGACTGGTGTAATGATCACTTAATATCCATGCTATAAATGCTGTTTGCAAACTAGAAGTCTTGGTATTAGAAAGAAATACTATTTGAAATTATCAATGTTACCAACCTACTGATCTCATCTGTTCTCAATTCAACACTTGAAAGTAACACAAATGCAGAATTAAGAGTTCAAATGAGGAACAGAAAAAAAAAAAAAAGTATTCTGTTTCCTGACTTAGAATAGAGCTCCTTGGGTGTGACCTTGAGATTCAAATTGCTTTAACTGAAAAGAGGAACTCCTTCCTGGCGTGTTTCTAGTTCTTTTCTTGGCCCAGAACAGATCTGTGGACCAATGTTAGGAAAATCTGGGTCTGAAAAGCAGGCTCTGAGCATGTGTTTAAGGTGGGAACTGAGGCTTTCGGCCTATTCCCCCACCCCATGGAACATGAGAAAGTGAAGGCCTGATGCTGTGAACAGGGCCTGCATTCTGGCCATCGTGAGACTGAATGTAGAAAATGAGCTAAAGTGAAAACTAACTCCAAAAGCATAAGTGGGCAGGGAAGGGTCAGAATCCATGCTGTGCACACGAGCAGGGACCATCAACCTTTGCAGAAGCCCTTTGAGGATGCTATCATCCTTACATCATACTGACCAACCTTAATACAAGTGCAGTGCTCATACAGCTGCCTCTTCCTATTTCCCAAAGCCAGCAGAAATCTTAATCAGGCTTACTTTGGTGTATTAATAATAACTATTATCTTGATACTTTGGGGAGATATCCCAAGCTAGCGATGTGCTTGCCACTCAAGCATGTGGGCCTCAGTTTGATGCCTGGAACCTGTGTGAAAAGATGTACGTGGCAGTTTTCTTTCTATTTTAGTGATGGCAAGGCAAATACACTGGGGATCTCTAGAGTTCACTGGACAATCAGCCTGGCCTGGCAATTCTCAAACTGTGGTCACAATCCCTTTAGCCAACCTCTATCTCCAAAAATAATTATATTATGATTCATAACAATAGCAAAATTATAGTTAAGAAGGAACAACAAAATTAATTTTATGATTGGGAGTCTCTACAACTTGAGAAACTTTTCTAAAGGACTGTAGCAGCAGGAAGGTTGATAACCACGGGCTTAGCCTTATCAGTAAGTCCCAAGGCAGTAAGAGAAAAGATCTTGTATTAAGAAAACAAGGTAGAGTGCACCTGAGGAGGAACCCCCAAGGCTGAACTGTCCTGCACAAGCATGCACATTCAAGCAACACACGGGTATGTATACACATAGACACACAAAAACATACAAGCAAATCAATAAACAACAGTGTTATATTAGGACCCTCACACTATAACTATCTTATTTTATAGAGTTAGTGAGGAAGGGGAGGTAAAGAATCACACTCAAGTACAGTTAGAATCTCAGCCCAGATCATGTAGCTATTGGATATAGCTAATGCTTAGCTGTATCCTATTCCAAAAGGTGAGGTTTCAGCTTCTATTTTAATGCATTTTATACTTCTTATGGAATTGTGCTGCTCAATAAAACATATTTGGAGTCAAAAGCATTTAAGGAGAACAGTATTATTTGTTACCTCTACATTTAAGGGAGATATCCACCACACAAGCAAACATGCTAGTGACCTATAGTTGCTAGCATAGTAACATAGCTAGGGACAGTCAACCAGCAGAAATAAATGGGAGTAAAAATACCTATTTTTTTTACTATTATAAACTTGTATCTTTTAACTTTTGTAAACCTCTTTGTGTGTGTATACGTGCGCGCGCATGTTTGTGTGTGTGTGTGTGTGTGTGTGTGTGTGTGTGTGTGTGTGTGTGTGTTTTAGATGAACAGGTAAATAAGTGACTATTTTCATTTAAAGTAATTTGCTCCATGATATTTAATAAGCGTGGATAAATGTTTGTAGGAACTACTTTAGACACAAAAAAGGTGTTCCAGCTTAACCTGGAAAAGTTAAACTGTTCTGATTCTTTGCATTAAGGCTTTGACAATAAATGCATATGCTGAACACCTGCCAGCCAGAGACTGAGACACCTTGGAACTTAGCAGTGTCAAGAAGCCATTGTCATCCCCATGCTAAAAGGACCAAGGTAGTGGCTCAAAACCTAGAGTCTGGCAGCACCAGGCAGTAGCTGCAGCCAAGGCAACACGTTCACTGGAGGATGGACCCACTGCCAGGAAGATCACTGAAGGTATTGACAAAGGCGATGTACTTAGCATTTTCCTTTCTCTCAGCCTTCACTGTTCACAAGGCCTCTCAGTGCCCAAACTATCTGGATGCTAGTTGGAAAAAGCCTGGGGAAGTTCAGACTCCCTTTTCATTTTATTGTCTGTCTTTTGGAAGCATCTCTCCTATATTCTGAGGGTCCTTTTTAAAACCTAGAACTTTCCAAATTAATAGTTTCATCTGAACAAACTCTCCTTGGATGAAGGCAAGACATGAAGAAAAAAATGTCTTGCTTTATCTAGAGATCTTTAGCAAGCAGTGAGGATTAACTTAGCATAGACATTTATCCTTCTCTTAAAGCTGCTGAAGGTTGTACAGGGTGCCGAGATCTCAGCAAGGTGATAGGTAAGCTCAAGGAAATAAGAACTGGTTCTGACTGCACCAGAGCTGAGCCCGTCCCACCCCTGACCCTGGCTCTTTGTTCTATCTGACCTCCATACTGTGAAAATACAATAGCAAAAAAAAAAAAACAAAAACAAAAACAGGACTCAGCCAACTAAGTTCTATTTCAGCTCTACTAACAGATTCTACGGTCTCCTACTGCTGATAATAGAAATAGTTGCCAATAGTTACAAACTCCCTATGTAATTTTCACTCCTTGAAAAGCATACTTCTCCTGTGTCCAAGGAGAAAACATGAGTTATGGGTGAACCAGGTACTTGCAACCTTGGAGCTACTAAAAGATAGAAGCACGTTGCGCTTGGCCTCGTTCCTGCCTCACTCCAAAGCAAAGCCGTTTGTTTCTCTACTGCTTCCTAGACACCGTATAATTTTAGGCAAGTCACTTAAAATGCCCAAGTCTCCATAAAATGAGGCTGGTTCACAATGACCTCACCCACTTCCATAAAGTGGCTGGGATTCTCAAAGCAGATACTAGGAGCGAAAATGTTTTGAAAACTCTTAAGACTCTCTCACTTTATATGGTATTATTTCCACTCCCGCTTGTCGCAGGCACTGTCTGGTTCCTGAGAGTCTCCATGTGGAGCTGTGCTCCTATTTTTGGCCTGCCAAGCTGTTTTGATTTCTCACCAGAATGCATGCTCCATTTGGGTAATGGTAACAGATGTGACAATGGGAACAAAACTCCTAGCAGCCATACTCTCACCCAAACACCCCGGGAGTAGCTTCCAGCACTCATCTCCTAGCCGCTGCTGTACACAGAGAAACCTGAGACAAAGCCCTGCTCCCCAGTCTTGATGGCTTCTGATAACCTTTGCCACTCATCACTTCTCTCTGCAGCTTTAAGCTCTGGTGTGTTGTCCATATTATATTAATAAAGGTCCACAGGGAAATAATGATTTAAAGAAGGCTAAAAAAAATATTGTAAGAAAATGTTTTGACATTATGGTAATGCTTGTCAGTGTATTATCTCCAGTTTAAAGTTAATCACCAAAATTACACTGCAATTCCAAAAACTTAATGGAATAAGATCTGTTAAGATATGAATAATATGAAAATGGAGAGCTGAGACCTAAACAGAGATAAACTTTCTGATTGATTTTCTACATTCTAGCCAAGGGAAAGTCTGGGAGAAAGATAGACAGACAGACAGACAGAAGGAGGGAGAGAGGGAGAGAGGGAGGAAGGAAGGAAGGAAGGAAGGAAGGAAGGAAGGAAGGAAGGAAGGAAGGAAGGAAGGAAGAAAGGAAGAAAGGAAGGGAGGAAGGAAGGAAGGAAGGAAGACAGGTGGTTTGGAACACAAGAATTTTGGAAATTAAAACAAAATGAGACAAAACAAAAATTCAGATTCACAATCTTAGAAAAACCAAGTCTTTGTCAACATGTAAACTCAAACCAAGTATTGAGATGAAAAATTGACTCTTAAATCCACACCAAAAGGACTCCAAAAATCTGGATGCTTGTAGTTATGTAACCAAGATAGCTAGACATTTGACGAATTCTTCCATTGTCCTGTAGAATTTCGGTGACTTGCTGCAGATCTAGCCTTATGCTTTTAATGGCCTGACTTTTCCAAACCAAACCATTTACCACGTCACTTTAACCCTCCATTTTAGCTGTTGAATAGATTTATACCATTCAAGAGATAAAAGAGCTGCCATTTGGGGAGTTAGTCAGCCTGGACACTAGTGCATTAAGGGATCGGATCAGTTTTCAGGTTCAGGTGTGTCTACTCCCTAATCAGACAGCACCTTACATGACTGACCTAGCAATCAGAGAAGTAGCCAGAAGAGAGCCCAGCACACAGCGATCCCTCTCCTCCGCACAGCCAGCCTTGATCCACATTCCACTGTCCTCCTGCTATTCAGAACTTTCTGCCTTGACAAGGGCTGACTGAGCTCTCCCTCAGCTTTGGGCTCAGTCTCTTCACCTGCATTTCAGCTGCTGCTTTAGGAATCTTCTCAGAGGTACTGTGGTGTGAAGAAAGTTCTATCCTAGCCAAGCCAGGTTTTGGGTAACCCGTGCTTTTCTTAGGACAAAGTTCAAACTGAACCCAGGGCAATGTGCTGTTTCTGTCATTATAACCACAGTCCTGCTAGAATCGCTGGACTCCAAAAGGCAGGCATGTTTCTCTGGTAGAGGCTGCTCTTCAGGGAGCTGCTTAAATGAGAGTATTTTAATTGTCCAAATTCAGGAGCACAAGGTTTATACACATCCAGAAAAAGAATAATATCCTAATGCTTGTCACAAAACGGGTCATGGTAGGGGAACTTGTTTTAAATGAAATAAGCCAGACATTGACAGATAAACGCTATATATTTTCTCATAGTTTTGTTTTGTCATGGTCTCCCGATGACTGTCACTCTAGTCTCCACTTCCATCTTCCACCTCAGCATGTCAAATGATTCATCCTCCTAGAAGTGGTCCAGGGCCAACCCAGTCAGCTCCCTCCTCTGACCCCATCGCAATGCTTCTTTGCAGCCTCAAACCAAACACGTGGTCTTGATCAAAACTGTGATCGGCTTCTGCTCTCTCTCAGCTGAAATCACTGTGGTCTTGTGGGAAAAGCACACGTTTCTTACGATGGTAGATGAGCATCTGGATTCTGAATTGTCCACTAATTACTAGTCTGGTTTGTCAAATTACTTATCGGTTTTTCCCGATCTCTTTAATAGTAACTCTAATTGTGCCTTTCACGTACTGAGCACTACTTGTGTGGCTAAGTGTTCAACATGAATTTAAAAGGTGGAGAATCTGTCACCCCCCACTTTAAAGGGAAAGGAACTCGGATTCAGGGAAATAGAAAATAACTTGGCAATTTCTTTAAATCAAAAAGTTAAGAAAGTGGGCAGACCAGATGGCTCAGTGGGCAAAGGGGCTTACAGTTCTATTTCCTTAGTTTTATTGTCTTTAACTCAAGTCAAAGGTAAGGTGAAAGGAAGGACCTGGCTTTATAATGCTGTCCTCTGACCAACACATGCATGCTGTGGCACATTTGCACACAGACACACAGACACAAACACACACACACACACACACACACACACAAACATACACACACACACACACTCTACTACTACTACTACTACTAATAATAATAATAATAATAATAATAATAATAATAATAATAATATAGTAGTAGTAGTAGTAAAATAATAATAATAATTAAATAATAATAATTTAAGGAACTATCAACTAGGGCTTTCCTTGGGATCCCCAATGAGATTCTAACTAAGCTAGAAAATGCTTTAAGTTATACCTTGAAGAATCCAGTGCCACCATCATCCTAAACACCTACAGAGGAGTATTGTGAAGACACCAGGAAGCCCTGGTCCTCCTGCCATCCAGTTTCCAAGCTGCCTACTCTCCTTCCACAATAGGGGGAGGAGATAAGGGAAAGAAATCAAACAGGGTGTCCTTCCCAAACTTCTCTGAATGCACAACAGAAGAAGGCAGAGACTGAAAGACCCTTAGAACTCAAAGGGCTTAAAATGCTCTGGGAGATTTCACATCTGCAAGCTAAAGATGCAGACGCTGGGGCTTGAGAGAGGAGAAGTCAGCAGACCAGACAATCAGATCTAATTATAGACACGTTCTAAAATACAGAGTGGGCCCCTCAATATGCCAGACAGCCTCCCACATGAGCCATGGGAACCCAGGCACCTCAGGTAGTCAGGGAGATGTCTTTTCATCCATTTCAGCTCTGTTGCCATTGAATTTCATGAGGCGGGACAAATAAGGAAACCCCCATGGCCTTTTGAGAGTCCTTCATTACCACACTTACCTCTAGCTGGTCGCTTGCCACTCACTCCAGGAAACTCCATAATCCACATGTCTAATCATCCACTCTTTCCTTGTCAGCCAAACCTACCCTCTCACCTCCTGAGCCCATCCCATCCTCAGTGCCTCTAATCATCTCCACTGCCCCTTTCTGGCTTTTCACCCTTTCATTTATATTCTCATGGAGATAAGCCAGCCAGCCCTGGATGCTGAATTCAAAGAGAGGATGTGCTACTGATTTATAGAAGGGCACGGTCGTATTTCCACATCTCATTCTCCATCCCCTTCACAGTCACAAGTCTTCTCTGCAGCTCTGAGTGCCACTGGGCATGGAGCAGATGTCTTCATTGAGCCACCCACAATGACACTGGCTGTAGATCTCTCCTTTTCTTACCTCTTTTCTCCCTTTAACACAGACACGGCAGTTAATTCAGAGGCCACTGGTGTGTGCATAGAGTTTAAATCGCTGCCTTCTGGTGATCATTGCTGAGCCTTCGTGTGCAGTGCAGATAATTGCCTGTCAGAGTCATTTCTTAAAGTAGCTCTGGTCCCATAGCACTTGAGCCCAAGTTTAAGGGTAAGTGTTTGGTAGGAGAGGCCACTCTGCCGCCTGGGAAGCCCCTGTATTCCTGGGGCCATCCATCAGTTTTCCAAGGGGAGCATACATTGATTTGTTGAGCAATGGGGACTAGGGTGTGGGAAAATATGTCCTTTTCTTTCAAGGATGTAATTGATGCCACCAAGATCAGGTCAAGTTGATGGCAGCTTTTAGTCCTCCGTGTGAATATTTGTAACTGAATCCTGAATGCTGATGGTCTCATCCCCTGGTGTTTTTAACAAATAACTCAAGTGTGTTATTGGAATGGTAATTTGTATGTGCCCTGTGTGCCTGTCACAGAGTATGTCAGGCAGGACTCTATAGCGAAGTAGGGCCAGTGGGAGGTAGGTAGATGCATAACTATTTCAAGGAATCAGGTCGTATAGTTGCAGAGAGTAATAAAACCAAAATTTACAGGACAGCCTATGGAACATAGGCATAGGATACTGCAAAGTTTCTCGTTCATTCATCAGAGAAGTGTTTTTGTTTGTAAGAACTTGCCACTGATTAGATCTGACTATGCATATTACTGAGGATAATTTTTATTCCTTAAGGTGCTCTTAACGTCTATATAATATAAGGAAGGACATCCCAGAAATATTTGGATTAAGTTTGGATGTGAGTAACTAGCTCTGGTGACAACACCGAGTAAAGCCTCCTTGCATCAATGGGAGGGGAGGCCCTTGGTTCTGTGAAGGCTCCATGTCCCAGCTTAGGGGAATGCTAGGGTAGTGAGGCTGGGGTGGGAAGGTGGGTAGAGGAGCACCCTCATAGAAGCAGGGGGGAGGAAGGATGGGATGGGGGTTTGTGGAGGGGAAACTGGGAAGGGGCCTAACATTTGAAATGTAAATAAATAAAATAACCAATAAAAAAATAAAAAATATATATAAAAAGAATTTCCTAACTCAGGTGAGCTCCCTGGCAGCTGAGCAAATGATAGCTCCACTCCTGAGTTTGCCAGACCAACAGCGCTATACTTTCTGGGTGATTTCAGTCATGCTCCTGGGACTCCTCCAACCCCCATTTGGAACCACCACAAGTATTTCTTTCCTCCTGCATGTTGAGTCTGGGAATCTGCAACCCTGGTAACAACCTGAGATATTTCCATTTGAAATATTTGGTCTCTCCTTTTGGAACTTATTTCCTACGATTCTCTGGACCACATGTACCCCATAAGGCAGAATCTCTTGCCCTTTATTTCCCATTCTTTTCTATCAGCTCCAACCATGTGCAGAAGAAGAAGATATAGAAAAATAATATATTGATGTACAAAGAAGGCTATGGAGTGGGACAGGAGCATTGCTACTTGCTACTCAGAGGAATGAAGGGCACAGACCTCAGAAAGACAGACGGACGGACGGACGGATGGATGGATGGATGGATGGATGGATGGACAGACAGAAGGAAGAGAGAAGGAGAGAGAGAGAGAGAGAGAGAGAGAGAGAGAGAGAGAGAGAGAGAGAAGGAGGAGGAGGAGGAGGAGGAGGAGGAGGAGGAGGAGGAGGAGGAGGAGCGATAAAAGAAAGACTTCATGGTGAAGGAGCTAAAAACCTAGTGTCAAAATGTAAACACTGCTACAATATTCCATGACCTGTAGCACATTACTAAGTCTTTGTAAATTTTAGTTTTGAGGAGCATTCAGTAAAGATGCAAACCATCTGTAACTGTGTGGAGATAGTAGTATATACTCAGAATATCTTCGTTTTCTTCTTTGGAGGCATCATTAGACTGCATTTCCCAGCCTCCTTTCAATTACAGCACCAAACAACGGTTTCCTGCCTGTTAAGAGTGGATGCTCCAAGTATCTACTGCTGTGCAACAAACTTGCCCAAATTGAGCAAGATAAAGCAGTAGCAGTCATTCACTGTGCTCATGTATCTGTAATTTGCATGGGATTTTAAAGGGACAGCTTGCCTCTTTTCCATGTAGCATCTGCTGAGACAGCTTGACTGGAGCGAGATGATCCACTTCCAGGATCACTCATTCGCATAGCTGATAAGTTGGTGCTGCTTGTCAACTAGAATTTAGCAGGAGCTGTCAGTGGGAGTCTCTGTTTTTCTCTTCTACAACCATATATGGGGTGATGGGTTTCCTAGTGCCATAATGGTAAGGGTCCAAGCAAAAAAAGTTCTAAGAGGCAGAAAACAGGAGCTCCCAATCCCTTAAAATATGGGCCCAGAAACTAGCATAATGTTACTATGGGTCAAAGCAGCCTTATAGTTTTTCTGAGCTTGAATGAGAGAGATAAAAAAGGAAAAACCAAAACCAAAACCAAACAAACAAACATGCTTTTCAGTGTAAAGAGGGCCCTGACCACTCATTTTATCTCAAATTTATACTCAAAATGAAAAACAAACAGATTAGCCTCTCATCTAAAAACACTTAGGGAACCAATAAAAGCCACGAGATGACATCACTGAAGTTACTGGACATCGAGCAAGTGAGACAAATAATCTCTAAAAGATGAGCAACAAGTTCTGAGCCCTGCAATGAATGAACAGAGTTACTTTATAGAGGAAATTTCCTGTCTTCTTTCTTTGTTGAGACACATCTATGTATTTACAAAAACTAAGAGCCTAGAGATTGTAGGGGGGAAACTGGAGGAGAAAGCTACCCAGAGAGAAATCTCCAGACGGAGACAGGAAGCGCCTACTAAATATCCAACTGAATATTCATCGGGGCATTCCTGTGAAAACAAAGGCTCAGAAAAGAATGGCTCACTTGAAAGAATTAGGAGGACTTGAGCTCTAACTCAGGAGACCAAAAATAGTGCCTGTTCCCAAGAGTAAGAGAGAAAACTCCTTGTTGCAAGGGCATCAGAGTACTCAGAAATATCTTTTCTTAATAATGAGGTAAAATTACCCTGAACTAAGTGCAGTTTTGGTCCAACTCTAATGTAGTAAAGCTCAAACAAGGGTGTGAAAGGTTTTCCCACACCCATCCTCCAATGAGGTATAGAATTCACCGGAAATGATCTAATATAGCAAAATGCAGAAAAATACAATGCATAATAAGGTAGAATTCAAAATATAATCAACGGAAGTACAGAGATGTGGCAAGACATATAGCTAGAGGTCAAAAACTTTTAGAACAAACACAATGGCTATTTCTTGTGTTCAAGAAGCAGTAGGACAGTGTGAACATGTTGAATAGAAGAGACCAAGTATTACAATCCTAAAATTGAACTTCTCCGGATGAAAAGCACAATGTCTGAGATGGAGCATCTACTGAATAGGATTAATGGCAGACTAAATGGCCCCGCAGAAGAAAGCATTTAATGAAATTGAAGACATTACAATCAAAACTATTCAAAATGAAACACAGAAAGGAAAATCAAGGCTGAAAAATAAAAATAAACAGCATTGCCGAACTGTGGGACAACTGCAAATAGCCAAATTTGGTGAGAACAAAAAGCGCACACATCCAAGAGGCTCAATGAACCCAAAACACAATAAACATAAAGAAAATCACCCGAAGGCACATCATAATCACGATGCTTAAGACCAACAATAAAAAGAAAATCTTAAAAGTATTTAGAGAAAATACACATTATGTACCGAAGCACAAAAAAGAACATGGCTGTAGACATCTTGCAGAAATATATCAGGAGACCATTACGCAGTATCTTTAAAGTCTGAAGGAACTGATGATGAGAGCAGCTCCCACCCTATGTGGTGTGGGGGCAGGGGCAGTGGTGACTGTGTGTATATGTGTGTGTATATGTATGAATTGGGGCGTATAGGCATGGGTATGAGTGTGGGCAGTGAGTGTGTATGTATATGTATGTGTGTGAGTGAGTGTGTGTGTATTTATGTGTGTGAGTGAGTGTGTGTGTGTGGAGGTGTTTGTTACTTTCCTAGACTTTCCACTAAAAATGACCACAAGCTAAGCAGTAGAACAGCACGCATCTGTTCTAAAGTTCCAGGGAAGACTCTGTACCCTCCTGCTTTCAAACTTTTGATTTCTTCAGGTGGTCTATATTATTCCTTGATATCTGTGTGCTTTACCTAAAACTCTGCCTCCAATATTTTATAATATCCCCCATGCTTTTCCTCTGTCTTCCCTTCATTATCCTCATCAGATTGCCAGTCACTTGATTTAAGGTCTATCATAGTCCAGTATCACTTCACATTTTAATATATCTGCCATGACCCTACTTCCAAATAAAGTCACATTTCCAGGCACAGAGTGTTGGGACTTGAAAATTTCTGCAGGAGGGAAGTAACTTATCCCATTTTTCTTGTTTCCCAATGAATGAGAAAGATTCTGTGAAGTATTTCAAGGTATAGGGGAGGCCGTTATATCTTTGAATAATTCTCTGGATGGCCATCCACAAAACATATGGCTGAGATATGATAATCTTTGGAATATAAAACATTAATGCATCAATGAAGAGAGACCCTAAGTAGAGCTCTTTGAGGACTCTGTTATGGAGACCAAGACCCAGTGTCTACTATGCCTTGTTGATAAATATCTTATAGTAAGATTAGATTGATTAGTATGATCTGTTGGGTAAAGGAAGCAGAACCAACATATCTGTGTCATGCTGAAAGACGAACTATGCCGTAGGCAAGAATCCAATTTGTTTTCATGACTTGGAAGTTTACAGACTGGTACTATTCGTCCACCTTTATCTTTATAAGGTTAGAAAACAGAACAAAACACTTGCCTCTTGCTTCCTGCGTGGCATGGTGCTGCTCGCATCAACCCCAAGGTCTCATCCTAGTCCCCAAAAGTATAATTCAGTTAGTTTGCTCAAGCCATCACTGGGCAGAATAGAAAGATGGCTCACACATGCACACATAAAATAAGCTTGACCCAGTTAGCTGGCAAATTCTATCACAGCAACCCCATACACAAAATTCGGACTTTGGCGGAGCCCAGGAGAAGATCTGATCTGCTGTTTCCAAGCAAAAATCAGTTTACAAAATTATTTTTTGTTCCTCATACATCTTCTGAAACGACTCTACACCAAATAACCAATTGATCCAGAGCCATTTTTTACTCCTATCCCAAGCACAGAGACATTTTTCATTCCTATCTAAAACGAAAAATGTTAAATCACATGTGAATTGCAGATATAAGCATTTAAAGACTTTTTTCCTGTGTTGTTTGTGAATAATTTTTCATTTTATGAAGGAGCCAAATATTTTAGTAGGTGAAATCAATAGTGGTCCCAGTGTGGATGGAAAATTTTCCAGACTTAGTGCAGTTTCCCGCGTGGCTGTTGAAGCTGAATATCTTATGGGAGCAAATAGTAAATTCCCAGTGTTAGAAGAGATGCAAAATTAGTACCTTTTCCCTTTAAAATGAATCTGTTTGAAATGCTCCATTCATTCAACAAATATTTGTTAAGTATTTATTGTGTGATACACACTACATCAAGTCTTTGGAATATACAAAAATAAAATAAAGGGCCTCTCTGGAGGAAAGAGAGGCTAGTAAAATATTAAGTCATATTTTAAAATGCTTTCTGCATTTCAGGCATTTTATGGAGTAATTTGTGATCATCAATTCAGTTTCTCCTCATGGCAACTCAGGGAATGCTGCTGCTGCTGTGCCCATTTTACAGAAAAGGAGGTTAAGGTACCATAGAGTCAAGAGTGCTGCTATTTTTGCAGCCATTAAGTGTTATGACCAAATGTGATCCCAGCCAACATCACTCCAGAAACCGCTCTCTTGTTCTCCATACAACAAATGTATGTGAGAACACCACGTCACTGGTGTGATCAGAAATACCTTTCACGTAGGAAACCTACCTCTCTTTCATTACTGTTTTTCCATGCCCTGATAGGGTTCCCAGCATGTGATCATTTTAAAAAAGATTTGATGAAGTACTAAAGGTGAGTAATACAGAAAGCAATTTAGAATAGCAGAACAGGCAGCTCCTCCATCAACCTGAGAAAATGATGGAAATTCTATAGAGGAGAAGATTTAAATAGGGCACGAAAAGATGGATTCGGCATTTGTCTGATAGGTCAACTAGGGGAAGAAGAAAGGCATTCTGAGAACTGGAAGTAGCATGTCTATAGAGGAATTGTAATCTAGCAACATGGCTGCTCTGGCAAAGACTATGTGGATGGGCTGTCTAGGTCTACCTGAAATGCAGACACACTCTGGATTACAGTATACTCTGGCTGGAATACAGACGTGCCCTTAGTACACACAATGAAAGTAAGGTTAGTTTATATAAAGGAGCAGCCATGTTTGAAGGCACCATCTAATTGAGAGCCAGACAAAGTGACAAAGCAGAAAGATTTAACAAAATGAGGCAGAAACAGGATATACCCAGCTCTCACAAGAACAGCACAGGAAAGAGAGACCACATAAGAGCAGCACAGGGAGAGAGAAAGAGGAGAGACAGGTGGTAGAGGTATGTTTCTGTTTGGCAGTTTACTGAGACAAGTTGCAAAGAGAACAAGCTAGACACATGTGAAGACAGAATGAGCCAGAGAATGAGGAGACAGAAGAGTAGAACATTTTGCCAAGGTTAGTATGAGGCCAGACAAAGCAGTTCAGTCAGAAACCAAGAGAAGCCAGATTGGATCAGTCAACTTGGAAAATTAGATTGGCTAGGAACTTCCAGGACTGAGCCTAGAGACCGTTAGATCAGAGAAAGAAATGTCCTGGGCTTAGCCCAAGCTGTACCGATTTATTTCTGAGGAAATAAATTGACATTTACACATGTCAAAATGAATAGAAATAAGTAAAGGATGGTCAATTGCAAGGGTTGTCATTTCTAAAGATTAGACATAGGAGTAATTAAAAGGTCATAGGTCAGTCTTTCTGAGCAAATAATACTACTCATGCGGTTTCCTGAGAACCCAGAAAATAGAAGGTTGCTTTTCTTCTTCTTTCATATACAGTAAGGTTGAGCACAAGGGTGTGGAGTGCTGGCAGAACTTCCAAGGTAGGGTGCTCTTAAGCTAACCCTTTCGTGTTTTCAAACATGTTTCCCTAGAACTGATAAAATTAACATTCATGTCTATAAGTTACATTGAGCCAGGGATTATCCATGAGTAAGCTCTTTCTTCAGTGGAAAAGTTGTCCAAGCTTTGGCAACACCTGCTGTTGAGTTTCATACTTTGAAAAGTCTGGAAAAAAGCGTTGACGGGCAGGCTCTAAGATTATATCTGATTTCAGGGTGTGCTGAAAAGAGCAAAGCTGAGAGGAGCAGGCAAACAGGTTTCCATGAAAAAAATGCCTTGACAAAAGCAGCAAGCAGGAGAAGAGGTTTGGCAGAGTAGATGGAACAGAGGTCAGTCTCTATAATCTGTCACCATGCCAGTGCCCAGAGTGCAGTAAAGAGATCCATGCCAACCCAGCAAATGCCCAGGTCTTTTCACAATGTAATTGCTCTTCTCCTAGCATCTTGGCTGATGACCTTGGTGATTTCTAGAGAGTCCATGTTTCCTGCTGGATACTGTACTCTGCTCAGGCTAGCCATACCATCTATGTTCAAACTGCTTTATGACACCACCATTGGGCTCCACAACCTAACTTCTTGTTTCTCTGTTGTTTCATTCAGTTCTCTGATGGCATCCACTATTCCTCAACTTTCAAAGAAAATAAAACAAAACTAAACCAGCAAAGCACACACCAAAAAAACATGAAACCCTATGAGCACCAAGGATATTAAAAGTTTGTGTACATTTTTATCTCTATGGTTCCCATAGAATGACATAGAGGAAAATAGTATGCTCAGCTATGTGGAGTAAAGCACACTATAAATAGCAAGACCATTTTAGATTTAGAAACATTTTCAAATATGAAATCCGAAAGATATTCCAAAATACATAACTAAGGAGCCATGGCCATTGCTAATGTCTGGTTCAAGAATAACTCAGATAAATCAAATGTCCATTATCCAAGAAAATTCCCAGCCTTTCAATTAGAAAACAGTATTGCAGACTTCTATTCACTACATTTAGGATATATAGATGAGCTCATGAACCATTATAATAGTTTGCAAGGATATCTACTCAACTTTTAAGTGATACATTGGAGGAAAGAAGGAACAGAGGAAGGACAAAGGAAGAGAGGGAAATGCAGCATATAATAGATGCTTCCTGATGGTCAGCTTGCAGCTGGCACAAGGCTATGTAAATCATCTGGTACCTCAGCCCCTCCCGAAGTTTATTCTCAAGGGCCAAATAAGGAATGGGAGTATTCTGACTTCTAAGAATTTTCTTGTAGCATATGTCATTTGTCTGCTGTGGCTTATACGACTGTACCTGGCATAGAATCCACCATTCCCAGACTTCAGGAAGAGTACACATGGACAGAACCTGGAGAGAGGCAGCATCTTCTCAGACCACTACTACAAAGATCGTATTATTAGTGTGTAGAGTGAGTTGATGGATTGTTACACATCCAGTAACCTCTGAAGTCTACCCTTCTCCATACAAACTGTGAGAAGCCATGCGCCTCAGTCACAAGGTCACTAGTAAAGGCTCATTCCCTTTGATCTGGTTTAGAGACAGACATCCTCTCAGAGGTAGCTTTCTATGCCTTGTTTATAGCTGGTTCTACATCCAGTCGTTTCTCTTTCTCTCAGACCCACTCACACCAAGGTTACTGGCCAGCAGTGTCTATTCTTCAGTTGAATATTAATATATCTTTCTGGTAGATTCTGTTTGCTTATAGTTGAAAGCAAATGCTAACAGTGAGGGGGGAGGTGCTGAGAAGGATTACATTATTTAGTAAGTAGTATGGCAGTCATATTGGCCCTAAAGTGTATGTGCATTTAAATAAGTAAGATCCCTGTGAAGGGGTAGAGAGCTGAGATTAATAAAACTATGGAATACCATGCAAGTAGTTGTGAACACAGCAAGCAAAGCAGTAAAATGGGAAAGAAAACAAACAAACAAATGCGCACAAGCCAGAGCAGGATTGTTCCAGATGCTTTGATAAAAACTAAGAGCCCTGACTGTGGGAGCAGAGCAATCTACGGGTGAAGTCCTGAGTGACATGTGTGCTGTTGACATGCCATGTCCACTTCAAGGATCCCAGAGCCTTAGACCCACAGAGAAATGTCAACATTTTTCCCCTGACTTGGAGCTCAGAGGGAAAATGCAGACCTTTCCTCAGGGAGCTGAGTTTGAATGTTGACAGTGTATGCAGAAAATGTTCACTATCGCTTTCTCCCTCTGGGTGTTCATGACCTGAAAGCCACGGCCCCACAGAGACTGTTCCTACCAAGGTTAGCTAAACCTGCTTTCTTATTCAGCTGTATATCATAAACCCTGCCTCTTTCTTTTATCTGTGCATTATAGCAACGCCTACTTGTTGGGCTGTTTGGAATAAACATGCCTCTCTCTTCAACTCCATATAACAACCATGCTGAGCTTTGTGTGCTGTGATTCCTGCAGTAGAGATTCCAGGCCACCTGATGCCAGATTTCTGTGTATACATCTGTCTGTCTTTTCTTTCTTCTCTCACCACCCTAGTCAGGTCCCTCCCTGGAGACCATGCATGGATGTGGAATTTGACATTTTCAAGTAGCATCCATTATGTATTCTCTGTGTCCCATCTTCAAGGCCACATTCTCTCTCAAGACTTTCCTGCTGCCCACAGGCACATGGATTCTCAAATAATCAACTTCTTTTTCTTATCTATTGATGCTTCAGCACATTTGAATTTTGAGCATTTTTCTTATCTCTCATTTCTCATCAATCCATGATAAACTTGATCAGATGATATCAGATGTGGGTCTCTGTGAAAACATTAATGACTCGATTCATGTATATCATTTAGCATACAATTTGGCTGGTATAATTTATTTTCTAAACTAGGATATGGTAAGGGAAATAATGCATAGCAACTCCAGGACAATGGATGTTAACCAATATTACTCCAGATTAACAGGGTAGATGGTGTCTTAGTTTTTTTTTCTCACTGCTGTGATAAAGTACATTAACAAGAACAGCTTACCGGAAAAGTTTCCTTTGGCTCACAGTTCCAGGTTACAGTCAATCATCATGAGTAAGTCAAGGAAACAAGACCCTCAAGCATCTAGTCGCATCCACAGTTGAAAGCACAGAGAAAAATAATGCATGCATGCTTGTGATCTTCTCATTTTCTCCACCATTACATGATTCAGAATCCCTTCCCTAAGGAATGATACCACCAACGGTAGGTGATTTGTTCCGTATCAACTAATATAAGCAATATAATCACTCACAAACATGCCCACAGGTCAAGCTGATCTGGTCATTCCCTCACTAGGACTCTTTTCTGAGGTTATTTAGAGTGTATCAAGTTAAGATTAAAAACTATTTCACACACAGCTGTCACTAATAAAATCAATTTATGCCCCTGTGACTAAGAGCTGATGATCAATTATAAGATGCCTAGAGGTTCTTGTGTTGAAGCAGTTTGAATGCTATCCAATGCTAGCCTTTATGTTGCCTCAGTATTTCTTCTTAAGGTCATTATTTTCTATTTAATATATTAATTTCTATTCTAAAGAATAAAGATGTGCTCCTTTAATGACATGTTCATCCTGTAAACCAGGCAGGAATTGAATTTTTCTTAAGTCCTAGATACCACACAAAATGTAAGTAATGTACAAGAAAGCATGGCCCTTTGTCCTTGAGAAGCTCAGTCTAGAAAATACCCATGTATTGGCTTGTTCCATCATTTGTTCACTCTTAGAATTATTCCACAATTATACTTTAGGGTAGAAGTGAGAGAGTTTTCCCAGTCTCTTCCCTAACAGAGCCCACAGGTTGCAAGTTAAATAGCAAAGCAATAAAGAGTCATTAACAGAAGTATTAATGAGCTACAATGTTGAGTCTAAAGATGAAATACAAATTGTATTTGGACGCGCTAATGGGACTTTACAGGAGGAAAGAAATGAGCACCAAGCAAAAGATGAGGCAAGAAAAGATGGTTCTGGCTGAAGCAGAGCTCAAAATGGGAAACAAGCAGCACCAAGGTCAGAGGTGAATGTGGAGAATGTGATGACTGGACCACACTGGCATTTAGTGGCAAGGTTAAGGACTTTCACATGCCTATTAGACCAGTGGGGGACATTAAAGATCAACACAAGGGTCAAGATATGATCGTGTGTGTATTTTCCCTACATGGTTGTTTTGCAGGACTTACTGAATAACTTCAAAATAATATTTGCAGAAAGTCCATGTGGATGTTAGCCATGACACATACCATCTGCCCTTCCATGCCTGTTCTGTCTATGGTGACTTTCTCTCTTCCTGGAACTACATCATCAGTTTCCAAGATGCTGCCCATAAGTACTGGAACAATTTTTGTAACCCAATGTCCTATTGTCATCAGGGTCCCAGTGATAAGATCTAAGGAGTTAGGGTTTTGAAAAGTCTTACAGGGGGTAGAGAAAGGCCTCTTGATGCAAATAAAGCCTCCCTGTTCTGCTGCCGTGTGGAAGAACTGTAGTCCACATGTCAGTTAGCACTTTTCTGACCTATCACTATATGCAGAGTCTCCTGAGAATAGCATCATTATGAGATCGAGTATTTCCATGCTCATTTCTCAGTCATCTGGAGTGATGATTTATGTTTCAACCAAAATGGGTGTGGATGCTCTGTTAGCTGCCACTGGGCACAGCCCCTATCTCAACACCCTCCTAGTAGCCTCAGTCTGGCCTCATTTCCTCTCTCTGAGGAGGCAGCCCACACTGCACAATCTGCTTATTCAACAGACCAAGTTTTGATCTGAGACCTAAAGCTTTGAGTTCTTGCATATAAATGGATTTTGTTTAATTTACAAGGACCATGCAAGGAATATGAATTAGAGAGTTTCCCTGGTGCTCCAAAATGACCCGGTGCCTCACTCCAACATAAGATAATTCTGGACAAATCTCTCAGAGACTGAGAATTAAAACTCTATTGACATGTTCAGTTCATCTGCTAGAAATTATCTAGCCATCCTTCTTTAGTCTCTCTCCCTCTCTCTCTCTCTCTCTCTCTCTCTCTCTCTCTCTCTCTCTCTCTCTCTCTCTTTCAGTAGAGAAATGGGATCTGAGCATACTGGTACATACTCACAGATTGTCATATTCTTTTACTTTCCTATAGCTTAATAAATATTTTAAAATACTATTCTGTTTCTTGAAAAAACTTAAAATTTAGGTGACTTAGGATAAGAAGTTTATTCTAAGCTTTCTTAGTTTGGTCATGGAAAAATACCATTATAGTCTAAGTTCAGTGTCTTACACAACAAAATGAAAATGGAGAGCTTGTTCAATAATCATTAAGACTTTCCAACTGGCAGCCATAAAGCCAAGCACAAGGACTTCCTAAGCACCAGCATTCTATAAATAAATAGAACATAGGCCATGGAGCAGGACTCTCATGTTCTCATGGTATACAAATGAAGGAATGGTGTCTGCCTTATTCTGGCATCTTCTAAGAAGGCCTCAGTTTCTCCAGGGTTCAGGACTGTGGTCCAAGCTAACAACTGAAACAGCATTCTCCTGATTACTGCTCTGAAGACCATCCAGGTGTATCAAGACTGAGCTGATTTTGCCTGTAAAAATGTTTGAGCATAATATATGTTCAGTGCCCACAGAAAGCAGAAAAGGGTATTGGATTCTCTGGAATTCAAGAAGGTTGTTAGCTACCATGAAGGTACTAAAAAGCAAACCTAGGACCTAACAAGAGCAATAAATGCTTTTAACCACTAATCCTTCCAGACAGGTGGGGGATAAGCTGTTTTAGATACATGGTGACTATTAAGACCTGGCTTTGATTATGTGGCAAAAGTGGAGGCTCTGTTCAGATGACCATTCTCTGAGGGTGACTTCCACCTAGCTTTCATAGAAGTTTACTTAAGCATACTCAGCGTTGCTCTACAAAACTACATGAGTTAGGCTACACAGACTTCAAGTCTTCACTGCCTAAACTTGCTTTAGGTTCTGCCAACACAGACTCTCAATCTTTGTCCCATGCTAAGTTCCGAGGGGTAAAAGATAGAATTCTATCACATGGCTCTTTCCACTTTCAATTGGAAAGCTTATGCTTCTTTCTATTTCCTCTCTATTGTTTTCAAATATTACTTTGTTTTTGAAGGTTGGCCTTGAAATCATTATGCGACTAAGGAAGGCCTTGAACTGATCCTCCTCTGTTTACCTCCCAAGTGTTGTGATTACAGGCTTAGGCCACTGTGTCCAATTCATATACAGCTGGGCATCAAATCCAGGAGTTTATAAACTCTGAACAAGAGCTCTATCAACTGAGATGCATTTCAAGTTCTCACATTATTTTTAAAGTATTCTGATACGGAATGATAATAGCAATCCTATGCTATGTTGGCAAATGGGACTATGGATTGAATAGTTCATACTTTCCTGATTCAGTTCTCTGAATTTTTTGTAGCCCCTATTTCCCGAGGTAGTAAATTTATTCACACAACACTTATTTTCAAAAATAAATTTACAAGGGGGTTGGAAAGATAGCTAAGTGGTTAGCATCACTGGCTGCTCTTCCAGAGGTCTATAAATCAATACTCAGCACCCACATGGTGACTAACAACCATCCTTAACTCCGGTCCCAGGGAACCCAATGCCCTCTTTGTGCTTCCTTGGGCATAAGATATAGAGATACATACAAAAATCACCTATATACATTAAATAAATAAATACCTAAAAGACAGAAAAAATAAATTATATCCATAAAAATGCTACTAGATGCTAAGTACTGATAGTTAGCGCTGAGAATCCTACGGAGGTAAAACTCTGCCTTCAGAAGACTTACATTCTAAAAAACTCAAATGTCATCAAACAACAGTCAGGAGTTCAAGTTTAGTACCCTGTTTACTTTTATAAGCACATCTTAGTGTCACATAGCTACACTTTCCATTTCCATGTTCTTATGGCACAACTACAGAGATGAGAGCTATAACAGAGAGACAGAGACCCCAGTGTCCACAAAGCCCACAATGTGTAGTAGAGAGTTTAAAAAAAAAAAAAAAAAGGACATGGGAGACTCAAGTGCTGAGAATTCTTAAAAACACAAAAATAAATCTACCATATGACCCAGGTATCCTACTCTGGCATATGTCCAACCACTGGCATATGTCCCACTTCACAGATACTTACTTGGCCATATTCACAGATGTTCTATTCACAATAGCTAGGAAAAGGAAACAAACTAAACGTACTTCAGTAGATGAGTAGGTAATTAAAATGTGGTACATATACAAAGCGAGATACTTTTCAGCTGTAAAGAAAAATGAAATGTCTAGGTAAAGAGATGGATCTAGAAAAGATTATGTAGAGTCAAGTAACCAATACCCAGAAAGACAGACACCACAGGGTCTCGCTCTTCTGCAGTTTGTAGCTTCAAATGTTCAGATATAAGTGTAGCTGTCACCCTCTATTAAAGAATCTTGTCTTTATAGCAAGTGGAAATCTTTACAGAAAAATAATAAATGCACACAATGAGGCAGAGATTAATGTAGTGTAGGGAACCAGCCCCAATGGGAATATCTCCATCACAGTTCCTGCATTTATGGCTCAGTGAACATCATGGAAGAGAAGGCAGAAAGATCAGTAAGAGCAAGAATACCGGGAAATCATCTGTGAAACTATCTTTCCAAGGAAAGGCCAGACCAAGACCCAAACAATGGCACTATCAGTAGATAAGCTAATATGGAAGCAAGGAAAATCTCACACCGTCCCATCCATAGACAAACAATTTATAGACATCTAATGACTGCTGATGGTGAGAAAATTAACCTCTCACATGGATGAGCTCTTAACTGATTACCCAACTCAGAGTCAAAGTCAAATACACACAAACAAAACAGGCACAACAGGTTATATTTATCCATTTAGGCATCTCTCTTCCTCACCTGTCCCCGTGTGTGTGTGTGTGTGTGTGTGTGTGTGTGTGTGTGTGTGTGTGTGTGTAAAACAGTAAGAATTCAAAAAAAGGAGAGTTATTAATTTGAGAGGGGGGGTGAGAGGGGTTGGGGGAGGGGGCCTGATAGGAAATGGAAGGAGGACAGGGAGAAGCAATGTAACTACATCTCAACTAAAAATGTATTTACAAGGAAACAAAATGCTTTGCTTTCACCACCTCCATAATGAATCCTATACTAGTTTGGAGAATTGAGAATGATGGTGTTGCTGTCCTGGTGAGAGCCACAGCAGCCTGGCAGGTCAGAGACATGCAATTCAGAGGCAAGGATATGAGGACCAATGCTAGGAAGTGAGAGAGAAAACCTCCAGGAATCTCTGGGGAAATCAAAAATGCAACTGTCTCTAGGATCAGAGCTGGCTTATTCCCCCTAGAAATTTTGCTTAGCAATGTCTAAGTGAAATGGAGGCAGCCAAGGAGTAAGAGGAAATATACATCAAAATTGAATAATGTATTTTCCTTTTTCTGGCTTTGATAATGGTAAGCTCCAAAGGATAAAAACCAAAAAAAATTCTTTATGATTTTTGAACTCTTGTGTCCTTTCCATAGTTTCTATTTATGGAAAATAATGTTCTCCCTACGTGTGGATCAACTACAAAAGAGGGAACTATGATACAGAGGCACTTATTAAAAACTTCCAGTATCATGGCCATGATAAGCTGACCCATAAAGGAGGGCATAGAATCCCAGCTCCTTACTCGTCATCAATGTGGCTTAAAACATGACACTTCTCAGTCTACTGTAATGGAAAGAAGGTGGGTTTAGGTATCACACAAATTCTTTGTTTACTGACATGTGAGTTGCAATTTTCTAATCTAGAAAATGAGGTTAATAATACAAGTCTTTTAGTATCATCACAAAAATAAATGGCGTAACACATGGGGAAGTGTCTGGCAGGCTTCCTGGATGCTAACTGGATGTGATTTGCCTTCTCTCAGCCTCTTCTGGTCCTCATTCACCACTGGCACAGTGAAGCTTGTGTTGATTCCTGACCTGACTCTGCTCATCCTGATCCTTTATCAGCCTGTCTAATATCCCAGGAAGCCAAGTTTCCTTTCCTGGCTGGAAAGGGATTGCAGAAATAACTGATTGACTGGAGAGGAGAGGTTCACATCTCAGGCTGATGCTTGAGGTAGGCAATGAATCAGCCTTTGAGTACAAACATTTCATTTTTGCCTCAAAAGCTTTTCTGAGCCTGCCTATCCTATTTTGAAACCATGTTTCCATCATTGGCCAATTTAGTTACATTGGGGAAAATAGTCTCTTGACTGAAACTGATGAGCTATTCAGATTACTTGGGCCTGGACAGGTCCTGGCCTAGCAACAACAGCATTATTTAGAAGCTCGTTAGAAATACAGAACCAAGGCTGAGGAGAAAGCTCATTCAGTAGAGTGCTTACTCAGAAATGTGAGGGCCAGGGTTTGATCCACAGAATCAACATTTAAAACCTGGTTGTGGTGGTGCAGGCTTTATAATCTCACTGGTCGAGACAGGCAGAGCCTGGAAGCTTTGGGGCTAGTCATCCTTGACTATTTGGTGAGCTCCAAGCCAAGGAGAGACCCTGTATTAAGTACACACACACACACACACACACACACACACACACACACACACATACACACACACACACACACACACACACACACACAGAGAGAGAGACAGAGACAGAGACAGACACAGAGACAGACACAGAGACACAGAGACACAAAGACAGAGACACAGAGACAGAGAGAGACATAGACAGAAACGGAGAGACAAAGAGATAAAGAGACAGATTAAATTCAGATTCGCTGGTCACATTACAAACTAATAGAATGAAAACATTAATTTCAACAAAGTCCTCATGTGATCTTATGCACAGTACAGCTTGAGACCATGAAGACAAATCAGAGATCTTTAGTCCAGTTTTGTGTTCAGGGTCTGGGTAGAAATCCTACATTGAAGGCCTAACAGAGTTGCTTAAACCTGTTATTATATTTAACACCCTACTGTCTCCTTACTGAGCAAGTAGGGAACCTGTGTTCTCTCCTATGATGACCTATAAATTAGTGATAACAGATAGCATAGGAATTCACACTTTCAATCTGTTAGATCTAGTCCAATCAGCGTTCCATAAAAAGATCTTCTGCAATATTTTTCCCCAAGTATATAACCAGAGCTGGAAAATTTTCTCTGAATAACACATTTTAGTGCCTAAGATTTTCTTCTTTGACTACCTTATTAAACTAATGTTCTCCTTCCTTCTAACACCCACCAACTTTTATTTGTTTGTTAGATCCAATGTATCTTTTACACTCTGAATAAAATTAAGTTTCTATGATTTCCATACGTACATTTCCCACTTCAAACATCTTTCTTGGATCTTGTAAACCTCTCTGACTAGGAGTGATTGAGGCCCTGAGACTATTTATTAGATAAGTCATGTAGCAAGGTTATCTGCATTTGGACTGGGATTCTGTGACTAGTCTTGACTATAGTCTATAAGAAGATGTTTTCTATGTCACTTATTGGCTAATATTCAAGCAGTACATGGTGTCTCACGTTACCTCTTCATTTGAGTGGAAAATGTAGGAGGCGTATATTATAGTAGTGTTCCAAAATAAGGAGAAACCCGGTAGCATCCTGTCTCCCCAACCTATACTGAGCAGAATATAAGAGAACTAAAAGTATTGTATTAAGCCATTAATTTGGGGATAGAGAGTTTTCAGGAAACACTGCTCGTACCATCTTACCTAGCAAGAAGTTTAGGACACATATGAATCAACTGGGGATCTTGTTAGAATATTAAAGACCATGGTCTATAGAGGAATCTGAAACACGGAATTCCTTAGGACGTCCAGGCCAGGCTCATTGTCCTTGGGCAACAATGAATAGAAAGAATGACCCACAGTCACCACTGTTCTATTCGATTTGCACATACGATTCCCCCTCGCCCCCTGCAACAAGACCCTATGGTGTCTTTGGAGTGCTATGGTATTCCTGCCACAAAGATACTCAAAATAGTTATGGAAGTTAGTAAGAATTGTGGGGTGCTGTTCTCTACAATGTCTCCTCCTATAAAGTCAGTGAGATAATGACATGAGGAGGGAGAGGGGTTAAGTGACTGGTGTAGAACTTAGGGGAATAACCAAAGGCATGCAACTGTATGATCAGCATTCACCAAAATAAATAAACAAATAAGCAAATAAGTAAATAAATAAATAAATAAATAAATAAAATCTCATTAAGAATAGTAAGCACTGTGGCCATTTACCTTGTCTTGATCACATCGCCCTCTTGCCCACTGTGTTTCAACTTTGAAAGCTAACTAATTTTCCAGTTGAAACCACTGTCCTGGCAGCACAAGAGGAAAACGAAATAAAGAGTGCAAACAATGCTCCTCTCATACAGCTTACTCTCAGAGCATTGTTAAATGATAAATTGTAAAAAATCAAAACCAAGGATGAATTAATACAGCTGCATATGAACGAAACCGAGAGCTGTTGTACATACATTTGGAGATTCCTTTCACTCTAATGAAAAAAAGAAATACTACAGAGTACCTTGAATTCACATGAATACATAAAGATAACTGGTAAAGATAACTACATTAGGAAATTCAAAAACATTATGCATAAACTTTTATGGTTAATCATTTCCCCTTTTCTAAAAGCCACCTACCAAAAGCAATAATACACACTGGCTACAAAATTCACACAATTAGTTACATTTTGTTATATAGAATCAATTTAGACATGAAATCTAATTATTTAGGTTTAATCTAGAGATGAAAGGAGAAAATAATTCCAATTTGCTATAATACAGAAAAAATGACAGTAGTAATTCATAAAACAAAATATGGGGACACTGATAACTTTAGGAAAATAATCAAAAAATCTTGAGATCTATGTAAATGAGAATAACGTCCCATGTTCCTAGATTAGGAGAATTAATATTGCTGGCATACAACTGCATCAGAATAGCTCAACAAATCAATATAGTTTATCAAACTCCTCATCTACTTTTTGAAAAATCAATATGTTTGTTCCAAAAATAAATATGGACTCCAGACTAACAAAAATAAATTTGAAAAGTAAAAAAGTTGGAAAATATATACCACATTTTAAAAACATCAAACACAGTGATAACCTTGATTATTAGTTATTAGAGAAACAAAATCACAAAAAGGCCTACTTCATCTTTACTAGGTGGCTATAATTAAAAATCAATAAGTTTGGGTGGGGATTTCAAGACATTAAACCCCCCCACACACACACAATCTCACACACACACACACACACACACACACACACTGCTAGAGAGAGCATGGATCCTGCAGACCTTTTAGACATCAGTGTATCAGTTACCCAACCCAAACTGATCTCAAGTTGCCAGATTCTTTTCATTGTACTTCTAGGTACATAAGCAGGAGGATTAAAAACATGCTCCTGCACAAGATCTTGGACATAGGTCTTTATAGAAGCATCACTGTTATGAAAATAGGTATGCCCAAGGTCTATCATACTATGCATGGCTAAGCAAAATTAAGTACATTTCTAGAAAGAACGATTATTCAGCCATGTTACAAAAGGAGTGGACCTTGAAGATAAACCAAGTAAAAGGAACTAAAAACAACTGACCCCATATTGTCCAACTTGATTTGTGTAAATGTCTACTGCAGGCAAATCCGTGGGAAAATGGTAGAAGTAACAGAGGAGAGAAATCAGAGAGACTAGTAATGTATACAGTTTCTTTATGAGGTTATCAAAGTATTCTGCACTTAGAGCAGTTAAGTTGCACAATCTTAGGAATATGTCAAAAACCATGTTAAAAAAAAAAACAGATGTTTATACTATGCAAATTATATTTACATGAAATAAAAAAAGAGCCAACCAGAAATTCTTAGGTTGAAGGAATAATCACAGCAGAAATGAAAATAAAACAGAGGCTGAAATCAAAGAGAGGAGTGGAAATTGGGGGACAAGGGGAAAGTGGGATTGGACCACCAGCCTTGCTACTTCCGGAGTGCCAAGCAGGCCTCGTTCTTCAGACTCCTGCTTCTGCAAAGAATGTTTAGTTTTGTTACTCTGTTTTGTTCTGGGAAAACATGGCTCTTTAAGTGATAATCTGACTCCAATGTGAAATATCCTGCCTTATCCAAAGATTGGCACTTTATTTCCTGTATATTGTAGTATAAGTACAAACCTCCATGGTGAGATATGTGTGTGTGTGTGTAGTCACATATTCCCATTTTACATTTCAATATATACAATTTGCATAAATAAAATTAACCTGAAATGTAAAGTTCCACAAATGTTTTCACCTCTGTCTATGTATCCATGTAACTATACTCAGATCAAGATTTGACTAGATGTCCAGAAGTCAGTCACAAGCCTGTTCTGGTTAAATAACCAATGAAATCCTCTCTTCTAAATTTGTCAGTTTTACCTGCTCTTGAACCTTATCCAAATGGAATTATGATCCAGATTAATAAATATCATGTTATATGATATATCGAATCTCTTGTGTCTGCATCTGACTGTATTCTCCATCAGCACTATACATGTGAGGTTCATTTATGTACTTGTATATTGAAAATACATATCTTTTAATTGTGAATACCGTCCTGTATGGATACACCATAGGTGATGTGTTAACTCAAATGTTAATGTATATTTAGATTTCTTCTCACTTGGAGGCTATTATGAATAACATTTCTAAGATTATTCCTATAAATGCATTTTAGAACCTTTAAGCACTCGGTTTGGGTGGATATAAAGTCTGGGCTGTATTTGTTAGGTTACAATACATAAATAGGTTTGTTTTTGTAAATGATGAAAATCTCTTTTCCAAATATCTTGTCCAGTACTGCAACCTCAGAAAAAGGCCTGAGATCACAGAACTGGTACGGCTGCCTGTCCATAAGCCTATCACTCTACTATATTACACCGTTGGCTCTCTGAGGATCTGCACTAAGCTCCTCCACCTCACTGTCTGCAGGATGCTGACATGAGATGATGTAGTGATGTCCTGTTCCAGGACCCAGAGAACATCCTTACACGTCAGCTAGTAAATATTTTAGGCTTGTAGGATTTTTGTTTCCCAGTCTCTGTCATAATCCCTGAACTTGATGTTATAACTTTACAGCAGCCATAAAGAATACAAAAACAAAGGAGCACCACCATAGGTCAATAAAACTTTATTAACAAAACTACACAGCAACTCACATTTGGCCCATAGTCCATGGCTTACCAACCCCTGTAATCCTCAGTCTGTCCTTATTCGTCGCTGCACTTGTGTCCCAGTGTGCATCTTGACTCAGTTTATTACAGTCACACTGGCTTAGAGGACAATCCAGTCTCAGGGAATCCTCATTTTCCATTTTTCTGCCTGGAATGCATTTGCCTCATTCTTGTGGTAACCCTCATAGTTTCATGTCTATAATCAAAGGTGGCCTTTACAGTGCTTTATCTCATTTTCATTTCCTGTTTTATCTTTCTCTGTAGCATTTATTACCATACAAAAAACTACTTGTTCTACTATTCTGTATCTTATCTATTCCCATCACATACATACTAATACACACACATGCACATGTACACACACGTGTACATGCAAATAAACATGCACATATAGAGAGATTGTATTTAATTTTTTCTAATGATGGATAGCTAGCACATGCAACAGTATCCAGCACATGTATACTTGATAGACATTTATTGGATGCATAATGGCACGGATGTTGTGTGACCCAAATCTACATATGGAAGCTTCTAGAGTGCTAAGCATGATGGGGATGAATGCCATAGGTCCCTCCTCTTCTCTCCACCTCAATTATTGTAAGTCATAAGGCCTGACATCTTTTTTTTCTTTTTCTTCTTCTTTTTCTTTTTCTTTTTTTTCTTTTTTTTTTTTTTTTTTTTTTTTTTTTTTTTTTTTTTTTTTTTTTGTGAGACAGGTTTTCTTGTGCAGCCTGGCTGTCTTGGAGCTCGCTCTGTAGACTAGGCTGGTCTCAAACTCAGAGATATGCCTGCCAGTGCCTGCAGGGTGCTGGGTTTAAAGGTGTGCACCACCAGCATCCAGCACAAAGCCTGACATCTCAGTAACAGATTCTCAGAAACTGAGGAATAGTCCTTCTTGCACAGGATGTGCAGGATCCAGCGAGGGAGGAGACGTGTCACCCAACCCAATTAAATACAGACTTTTTCAGGTTATTATGCAACAACACTGTACTTATATCCAAATGAAATTCAGGCAAGAGCTAAATAATTATGTCTTTATTCTATAATTATACAGACCACCAAATTATAGAAGTTAAGGCTAGAGAACAAGAACGACGATAATGAAAACTTGTTTTCAATTTGAGGTCTTCTTACCACATGGGTCAAACGTTTAAAAAGTGTTTCAAAACAGTCGCTCTCCCAGAAGGAAGGAAGCTGGAGCGGGGGCAGGGAAGAGTTTAAACCTCACTTAGTAGGAGTGGAAGCTGAATAACAGTCTCTTTCAGATCACAGTTTCCATTGATTGAACAAAGACAAGACCAAAACTGCAATCAATTACTTGACCCACCTCAGCACTCCTCCCGGAGAAAATCAGTTGTCTTAACTCTCAAAGGTTTCTAAGAGACTGGGTTCTAGGCTTTGAAACCTACTCCACAGTGTCCACTCAATTACTCCTTTGTGGAAGAGGCAGTCCACTGAGAAAACTCTTCGTTTACTTGTGGGATCCTTTCTTCGGTCCTGAGCGCTTCCAGCATCAAACATAGCCCGTGGTGAGAAGGGCCATGTCCTGCCTGCTCCTTCTGTACACAGAACTATCCACACAGTCCACAATGGAGCCTAGCTGCCCTCTCTGCATGGAAGAGCTGGAGATGTGTTTCCAAACTGGAGATAAGAATAACAAGCATTGGATAGGTACGATGTACAGCCTCCCGTGCCAAAGCCTTCTATGTGTGCTTAGCTCTGCTCAGACAGTATTGTTCTCTTTGTTTGTGTGAAATGGGGAACTTAAAGAAATTCAGAACTTTCGTTAATATCCCACAGCTGTGTAGCAGCAGCCCGAGGAGCTCAACTGTAGCCCCTTTACTTTAAAACAACACAATTAGCAAGCATTCTTGGCTAGAAGTAGAGACAGTTCCCAAGAAATCTACTGTAGTCTTAGAAAAAATTAGATGTTACTCCAAATTCCACAGAATACCAGGATAAACTCTTAATTTTGTTAATTTAACCATATAATAACCTTTATGCGTGAGGTGGCTAAGCTTACATGTGAACTTGACTATTCTTACAATCAATCTAGGAACGTATCTCTGGACATTTCTGTAAGGGTGTTTCTAGAAGGCCTAACTGAGGATAAAAGGTTCACTCTCATTGTGGGTGGCACCATCCTCTAGGCCAGGATGCTGGACTAAATTAAAAGAAATAAGTAACTTGAAACCCCGTGTCCCTAGTCCACACATAATGTAGCCAGCTACCCTACCTTCTTGCCACCATACCTGCCCCACCAGGAGGGATTGTGGCCCTTGAAATAAACCTTTCCTCCCTTACATTGCCTTTCATTGAATATTTCATCACAACACATGTACCTTATGCAAGGTGTTACTCTGTAAACTGCTTCTGTGATGTATATGTCGCATGTCATACAGGTGCGCATCCATTTAAAATGTGCCGCTCAGCACTTAGTAGAACGTCATGGAGCTGTGTACCTGTGACATCTTTTATCAGCCAAAAGCAGCATAGAGCCCATTACCATTCACTCTCTGCTCTCCCAAAGCCTTGCACTTAGCCATTCACCTATCGTTCTTGCTATAGAAGATTTACCTAGTCTCGCTAATTCATTTCAGTGTAACTCCCCTATGCATGCTCTTTCCTTTAACTTGACCTAATGCTTCTTCTGATCATCTACTCTGTAGCATGTATCAGAACTTCATTAACTTTTATTGCCAAATAATTTTCTATTGTATAGATATACAGCATTAAATCTACCTGTTCATCAGTAAATGGGCACCAGGGTTGTTATTCCTTCGGTCCATTATCATAGTGCTACTATAAACATTGATAGGGTTCAATTTTTGAAGAAATACCGAGAACAGGGGCTACAGCACTCACTGTACATTCCCGTCTGCAATTCCTTCCCAGCCTCAACAACACTTGCTATGAGCAAGGGTCTCATTGTAGTTTTTGATTGGCATTTTCTATTTATTCACTTTACATCCTGCTCATTTCCCTCATCCTGGTCACCCTCTCCCACAATCCTTGCCATCTCCCCCAACCCCTTCTTCCCTGAGAGGGAATTATTCCCCCAATTATTCCTCCACTCTGGCACATCAAGTCTCTGTGGGGCTAGGTCCACCCTCTCCCACCAAGGCCATACAGAGGAGTTAGAAGAACATGTCCCACGGACAGGCAACAGCTTTTGGGATAGCCCCCGCTCCAGTTGTTCAGGACCCACAGGAAGATCAAGCTGCACACCTGCTACGTATGTACAGGAAGGCCTTTTTTAATGGCTACTGATGGTAAGTGTCCTTTGATGTGCTCACTGCTTATCTGAATTTTTTTTGGAGAGAAGTCTATTCAGATCAACTGCCCATTTTTTAACTAACATGTGTGCTTTTTAAAAATACATATATTTGATGTAGATCCCTAATCACTTCTTGATTAGTAGCGCTAGGGTCAGAGAGACGAGCAGCAAACTGCCTGGACACATTGCATTTGAAAGAAGAGAGCAGGGAATGGAGAGAAAGTGGAGCCAGGCCATAAAGGCTAAAGGCTCACCTAAGTGTCCCATGTCCTCTAGCCAGGTTCCATCTCTGAAAGGGTCCATAGCCTTCCCCAAAAGCATCAGTAGCAGATAGCCAAGAGTTCTAACACATGGTCTTATGAAGGATATTTCAGATTCAAACTGCATCATCCCAAGAGTGGTTTATAATACCTCATCTTGTTCTAATAATGAGCTGTCCTTTCGCTTTCAATTAAGCCATTTTGACAAGTTTATCTATCTTCCCTTCTGTTACTTGTTCTTTTGCTACTGTATCTAAAACACTGAATTAGCCCACCACTAACAATTTCTTCTAAGAAATGTAATAATATAGTTTTAGCTGCTATGTTAATTTTAATCTGTTTGTAGTTAGATTTTATGTATCTTCTGAGGCCCAAGTCCATAGGTTTCATAAGGATGTTGAGTTGTCTTGATGTCTTTTGTTGAATCAGTCTTTTAACCAACTGATAGGCAATTGCCATAGATTCATGAGTATATTTCCAAGATATAAATTCTATCCCACCGATTTCCAAAGCTAACTTTATGCCATCATGTGATTTTTATTACTATCACAAGTTCAAAAATCAAGAAAGGTAAACTCTCCAATGTTATGATTTTTGCTGTGGTTGCTCATTTTAAGATTGTGTTATTTTGGGTACCATGCAACTCAAATTGGATTCTCAGATTTAATAATCCACTTGTTAGTACCTAAAAATGAATTCCTGTAGTTGCTATTTTGTAAGTATTGTGTTAAACTTTAGACCAATTTTGAGACTAGAACACGTAGCAGTATTAAATCATCTTATCCATGAACATTTGTTTATATCCTTAATGAATTTAATAATTTTACAGAATTACCACATAAGTTTTTCACTTATTCTACTAAGTTTATCCCTAAGTATCTTAGCCCTTTATAATGCCACTGCAAAATGAATCTTTCTTAATTCCACCTTGAGATAATTAACCACAGAATATAGACATTCATTTATATTCCTCCACACTGATCATCATGCTTCAACCTCTCAGTTATTATTCCACATGTTTTCATATTGATTTTTGTTTAAAGTGTACTTTAGACTATTTCATCTCATTTAAGATTGGGTCCGTAGTGTAATCATACCTCAACTTCACAAAGATCTTCTACTTCATACGAAGAATACAATGCCAAAAGAGGGAAAAGATCTACTTCAAAGACGTGCATGACTGAACAGATATTATAAATTCCCCTTAGAAGCAGGACCTAAGGAGCTTGTCTAATGAAGAAGACAGTCTAAAGACAAAGTCTGGGGAGGAAGACTATATTCAAGCAAAAGAGACAGAGAAGTAGTCATTGTGGGGAAAGGAAAGAAACCATAATAGAATAACTAACATCATGAACAAGCAGCACGGATAAGGCTTGGAATGAAAGAAGCCAAGCTATGATGTTGTCCAAAGCTCTGGCTCATTTATTCCTTCCCAGTACCCATTTCCCTGCCAACAAATAAGGTCTGTATCATTTACTCTAAAAAGAAAATCAAGAGGAATCCATGAGATAATGCATGCATAATTAGCATCAATTTCAAATCATTATTATCTTAATGCCTTTAGAATATTATCCAACGATTTGCCACCTGCAGAAGAGCTATGGGATGCTTATGACTGTGGCATGCAGAGGTCTGAGAAGCACAGATTTGGAACAATAGTGGGCAGGAGAAGGTAAAGAACAAGAGAGCATGGTTAACAGGCAAGCCTGGGCCCCTTACCTTTGGGGAGCCTGAGGATGAAGGAAGCAGGAGTAAACCAACAGAACCAGGACTTTTCCTTATGGAGCGAGGTTAGCGCCCCTTCTTTTTTGATCAGGAAACTAAGAGCAGGTTTGGGAGCAAGACAGAAAGGAGGAAATGGAGAAAAGGATGCCTGGGAGAAAATCAGATAACAAACAAGTGACAGGGGGGTATAGGTAAGGAAAAGAGACAACGTCCTCTGAGAAGTAAGCCCAAACAAAGGGGAAGGATGAGGAAGTGGGGGATGCTGACCTGGATAAGAAAGTATTTACCCAGCTGCTGCCGGCCCATCACTAAGATAGTTCCTATCTGCTAGTGTACAACCAAACATATCCACACCTACCAAAAAGGGAAATTGAACATGGAAGAGAGATGGAGAAGGGGAGGGATGGAGAAGGCTGGGGGACCCTAGAGTGTGTACATACTGTCTAACTTGGCTAGGAGAAGCCTTGCTCTGCCCAGCCCAGTGTGGACTCAGGTGGCTAGGTGCTTCCTTTCGGCCTACTCACTCCAAGCAAGCTTCTGTAGTATTTGCCACTGAGTCTGTCTAAGGTATGACAAATACACGCCTTGACTTTTTCTTCTCCCTCTACTCTGAAAGGAACTTTTCCACCAGGACCATATTTATGCATTACTGCCACTCCATCAAACTTTCGTACCGAGGTTAGTCATAGCCTTAGCAAAGCAAGAAGAGAAAATTAGATGGATATCTGAGAGCCACCTGAGATTGGCCTTTAATTCTGTGTACAAAGAAACTATCCTTGCTTGCTGCTTCGGATGCTTTTTATTCAATCTCCCCATTTCCTCCTCTCTCAACAGTGCCACCCCTAAGACACACTACTTTATTCTCTATTTGTGTGTTTGACTGTGCTTTCTAAAATATTCATGGTGGATATTTTAATGTGATTCACTATGGTAACCATTTCCCTATCTATATGTATCTCATAGCATCATGTTGTCTACTTAAAAATATACACAACAAAATTTATTTAAGAAACAAGTATTCTAAGGGCAATGGAGATGGCTCCGTCAGTTAAGTAGTTGTCAAGTGAACATGAGGACCCAAGTTCCAGGATCCATGGAAAAAGCCAGAAGTGCCAATGTACATCTTTAACCCCAGAATGGGTACCAGAGGCAGGAAGAGTACTGAAAGTTGCAGTCAGCCAGTCTAGCTTAATGTGTAAACTCCATATTCAGGGAGAAAGTCACTCTCAAAACAAACAAACAGGGATGAGGAATGGCTGAGGAAAACCAAGCACACTCACATCACACACATAAGTACATAACACACACACAAATAAAATATCCTTAAAGCATAGATTGCAAACTCAAATAATATATAAAGTGAATTTAAGAAGAAAAGCGTGTGAACACCTATAACACCCAGCCTGCATAATGGGGACAGCCTTCTCTTAGCTCCAACTAATGAGGGTTGGGAAACCTACATACACAAATTGGAGGGTTTTCAAACTTTCTTAAAATCTATGAATTCAAATTATTTAAATGTGAATTTTCAAAATCATTAAGTGTAAGCATCTAATTTAGAGCATCTTACATACTCTTTAAGTATTTAAAGCCAAATAAATGTTCAGGAAATCCAACTTAGAATTCTACTATCAGTTTATATTCTATACCTCAATTTTCCCACTCAGATCATCTTTCAAGATCCAGATTTTAGGAAAATTATGCTCCTTGTTACTTTCCTGTTAGATACTAAACCCAAGCCATCCTTTGCTGTGAAGCAGAATTGTCCCCAGGCCAGATCTGGTCCATGGACAAAAGGTAGCCCATAGTCTGCTTTTATAAATAAAGTTTTATTAGAACACAGACATGCTCATCTACCTCTCCATTAAATCTGCTTTGTCATTACAGTAGTAGAGTTGAGCAGTTGTCACAAAGACAGATGGTCCATAAAGTCTAAAGTACTTCCCACCTACCACTTTATGGAAAATTTTCCTGACATCTGTTCTACGGCACAAGTTTAGAAGAGACTGGCAAGATACACAATGTTCTTCCATTAGGTGGCCTCCTGGTGTTGTGGGGAGCTGTGGCCCTGGTTAATAAGGATGCCTGCTGCTTTCCTCTCCATTTCTGGAATCTTTCTACATGAAAGGAGTGGGGTCTGGGAAGCTGCTCTATATAGCAGAAACAACAGGGGGTTGGAAATGGGTGACTTTATTGTCAATTCCATGACCTTGAGAAAGCCATTTAACCTCTCAAAAATCCCACACAGAAGTTTGTACATCCAGAAACAAATTCCCAGCTTGGGGAATTTGAGGATTAAAATGAATCTGTACATGAAAGTGCTTCAAAGCAACTCTCGGTATGTATTAGATATGTGATTAATGTCTGTCACATTTAAAAGTCCTTTGCCATCCATCATCCACTTTGTCACAACCATGAGGTATAGCGTGCACTCCATAAGACTTAGTCAACCAAGATGTTGGAGAAGACATGTTTCCCATCTGGATTGGCATAGAAACTGAATTATGCAAGCAAGGTAATCATTGAAGCTAGATAAACCCAGCAGTGAGTTAATTAAGGCCACACCAGGCCAGCTCAGCTGTCTAGAATTCTACTGTGACCTCATCTTCTCTGTGGCTGAGTCACTGTCCTTGTATGCAAGAGTCTGCAGTATGTCCAGAAAGAAACTATCCTGACCATAACCCAAGCCTTGTGATGATTTTCAATCAGTAAGGAACTCAGTGAACAAGAGAAAGCCCCGAAAATATGTTAACTGCTGACCCTGAGCTCACTAAGATCCTCAATTCACTTGCTCATTTGTGCATTTCTTCCTAGCATTTGGCAGCCTTCACATTATTTCCTCTTACTTTATGTCTGATGTTACTCGAGAATTCTAGAGGGATCTCATCCTAATTAAAACCCAAAATTATTTATGCTGTCTCTTGATGGGCCTCATTCTCAGATCAAAGTTCATCCACTTCCCTCACTGTTTATTCGAATTAGTGCAAAGCTACAGGGTCTCTGAATACCACAGAGGCACTGACTGTCTTAACACTGGCCTTGGCTACATGAGCCTTCCATCAGCCAAGCTCAGAATGCTATTTTCTTGCACCAGCATAGACGCTATCTCCTTTTTACCTGCAGAGCAGTCAATCCTCTCTCTCTCTCTCTCTCTCTCTCTCTCTCTCTCTCTCTCTCTCTCTCTCTCTCTCTCCCTCAGTATCTTTCACATAGTCTTCAAAATTGTCTCATGCCTAGTAAACTTTGTAAATTCTCCTCTCATTTTCTCTCACACAATCCATGGTTAAGCCAGCACGTCCCATCTGAGTGCATTTGCTCCCCAGGTTCTCATTACCTACGTTCCTAGCTCTCCACTCCTTGCTAGTGCTATCAATCAAAACCAAATTCAACCAACCTCCAAGTCATCTCAAATACAATCTCTTTCATAAAAATCTTCATGAAATTTGAGCTCTCTCGATGAAAATTACCTCTGATGTCTTGTCCTGATCTGAGTTGGCCCCGCCCTTTATATTTTCCTTGAGGATCTGCTCTCTCATATTTGGTCCTTTACTGTAACTGGTTGGTTGAGGATAAACTGTAGTCTTCTTTGTGTTACCAAGAGTAGCAATGGTGCCATGCAACACCACAATAAGCAAGGGCTTTGGAATCCAAAAGACCTGTATTTGGTGCCCACTTCTATCACTTCCTTGTCTTTGAAATTTGAAGTGTACACTGATCAGAACTTATTTCATGATCAGAAAAATGAGAATATTCTTTTTTATTGGTTATTTTATTTCTTTACATTTCAGATGTTATTCCTCTTCCCACTTTCCCCTCCACAAAACCCCTATCTCATCCCCCTACCCCCTGCTTCTATGAGGGTACTTCCCCGCCCACCTACCCACTCCTGCCTCACTGCCCTAGTATTCCCCTATACTGGGACATCAGGCCTTCACAGGAACAAGGGCCTCCCTCTCATTGATGCCAGATAAGGTCATCCTCCACTATATATGCAGCTGGAGCCGTAGGTCCCTTCATCTGTATTCTTTGATTGATGGTTTAGTCCCTGGGAGCTTGGGGGTTATAGTTGGTTGATATTGTTGTTCTTCCTATGGGATTGCAAATCCCTTCTCCTCCTTCCATCCTTCCCCTAACTCCTCTATTGGGGTCCTCATGCTCAGTCTGATTGTTGGCTGAGAGCATCCTCATCTGTATTGGTGAGGCTCTGGTAGAGCCTCTCAGGGAACAGCCATACAAGGCTCCTGCCAGCAAGTGCTTCTTGGCATTAGCAATAGTATCTGGGTTTGGTGTCTGCAGATGGGATGGATCCCTAGGGTCGGGCAGTCTCTGGATGGCCTTTCCTTCAGTCTTTGCTCCACTCTTTGCCTCTGCATTTCCTTTAGACAGGAACAATTCTGGATAAATATTTTGAGATGAATGGGTGACCCCATCCCTCAACCAGAGGCTGTGGCTAAACTCTGGATATGGTCTCTACAAGTTCTCTCTCCTCTTTGTTGGGTATTTCAGCTAATGTCATCCCTGTGGGGTCCTGGGAGCCTCTTGCTTTCCTGGCATCTGGGATTTTCTAGTGGCTCCCCCCAGTTTCCCACCCCTCACTGCTACACACCTCCGTTCAATTTCCTGACCCTCTGTACATCTCCCCTATCTTCTCCCACACCTGATCCTACCACCCTTTTTCCCCTCCCCTTCCCTCTCTCTCCCGGATCCCTCCCTCTACCTCCTGTGACCATTTTGTTCAACCTTCTAAGTAGGACTGAAGAATTCATGCTTTGGTCTTCCTTCTCTTGAGCTTCATATGGCCTGTGAGTTATATCATGGGTATTCTGAACTTTTTGCCTAATATCCACTTATCAGTGAACACATACCATGTGTGTTTTTTTGTCACTGGGTTACCTCACTCAGGATGATATTTTCTAGTTCCATCCATTTGCCTTTGAATTTCATGAAGTCATTTGTTTTTAATAGCTGAGTAGTACTCCATTGTGTAAATGTACCACATTTTCTGTATCCATTCCTCTGATGAGGGACATCTGGGTTGTTTCCAGCTTCTGGCTATTATAAATATGGCTGATATGAACACAGTGTAGCACGTGTCCTTGCTATACGTTGGAGCATCTTCTGGGTATATGCCCAGGAGTGGTATAGCTGGGTCCTCATATAGTACTATATCCAATTTTCTGAGGAATTGCCAGACTGATTTCCAGAATGGTTGTACCAGTTTGTAATTCCACCAGCAATGGAGGAGTGTTCCCCTTTTTCCACATCTTCGCCGGCATCTGTTGTCAGCTGAGTTTTTGATCTTAGTCATTCTGACTGGTGTGAGGTGGAATCTCAGGGTCACTTTGATTTGCATTTCTCTGATGACTAAGGATGTTGAACATTTCCTTAGGTGCCTCTCGACCTTTTGAGATTCCTCAGTTGAGAATTCTTTGTTTAGCTCTGTATCCCATTTTTTGATAGGGTTATTTGGTTCTCTGAAGTCTAACTTCTTGAGTTCTTTGAATATATTGGATATTAGCCCTCTATTGGATGTAGGATTGGTAAAGATCTGTTCCCATCCTGTAGGCTGTTGTTTTGTTGGCAGTTTCCTTTGCCTTGGAGAAGCTTTTCAATTTTATGAAATTCCATTTGTCTATAGTTGATCTTAGAGCCTGAGCCATTGGTGTTCTGTTCAGGAAGTTTTCCCCTATGTTGATGTGTTCGAGGTTCTTTCCCACTTTCTCTTGTATTAGATTCAGTGTATCTGGTTTTATGTGGATGTCCTTGATCCACTTAGACTTGAGCTAATTCACTGGGTAACTGTTTTGTTAAAAGTCCTACCAGGAGTTACAAACCTATTTAATTACTGCTGTTTGCCACTGCTTGCCCTCAAATGCCTCCCACTTATTTGAGTCTATCAGCTTTTATTTTATTGCCATCTTTTATCCAGGTACTGAGATACTTTTGACATTAAAGGTAATGCCCTTTGTCCTGAAGATATCCCCTTCCCATTTGGAAGGACTTGGCTCTGTCGAACTTGAGGCTTTTCACAAAGTTAATGAATGTATGTTTGTAGGACAGTAAAAGTGTCCTATACTTCCATTGGCAGGAATTATTCAACTTATGATTTGTTTCCCATACCTGAGATTATAATTTTAGGTTTGGACGAAATTAATGAGCAACATTAAGAATGCGTC
Source organism: Uromys caudimaculatus (assembly GCA_028551405.1). NCBI lineage: Eukaryota > Metazoa > Chordata > Mammalia > Rodentia > Muridae > Uromys > Uromys caudimaculatus. The sequence goes on along the minus strand of CM052703.1, from coordinate 112,638,721 downwards.
TTATAAGAGTTTTATTCCTTGCTCAGCTCAGTCTTTCCATGGTTCATTTCTCTGAGCTTCATGGAAACTCTTGAATCTGGCAGGCATGGTTCTCCTCATAAACATTTCCACCAGGATCTCCAATGTCAATTCAGTGGCCTTGAGCCAAAAATAGTCTTACAGTTTCAACCATATGTGTCTTGCTAGTTCAAAGCTGGTGACATCTCAGTAGCCTAAGAACAATAAGGCATAAGGGTAGGAAGCAATATGTACAAAGATACATCTTTTGGTAGTTCAGTGTTTGCTACCTGACATCTTAATTTTTCTTACCAAGCACAAATGTCTTCTGGGCTTGTCAATCACATCCACATCAACTGGGAGGAAAAGAAATCTTATATTCAGCAGACAGGTTACAACCTATTATGGACCTTGGGCCATATCCATAGTGGGACATCAGAGAGAGAATGAATTACTACCTAGAATGTCATGCCTGTTCTTGGAGAATTTCCGTATGTCAAGACAGATCAATACAAAGGCTGATCTGGTTAAAATGGTGGATGAAACATTGGCACCTCTGTTGTTCCTATCTGGCAGTTGAGATTTTCCTGGTCCTTATATGTTAGCTGGTTTTCCCATTAAAGAGGTGATCAACATTCATAGTTCCCTTTACTGACCTACTGCATATATTTTCTAGATCAATGGTGCATGAACTAGCAGCATCAGAATCACCTGGGAACTTATAAAAATGCAAATACTATAGTCAGTTCCAGACCTAATTACTCAGAAATTCTAGGCTCCTGGGTAGAACCAGCAAAATTCATTCCGGAAATCTCTCAAGATGATCCCAGTGGGTGCTACAGCCTGAGAAAACAGTGGTTGATAGATGTCCAACACTCCAAGAAGCATGACTATCCCAAGAGATAAGTTAATAGCTTTTAGTTTCCTAATTTCTTTCTCTAGAGACTATCAAAAGAGGTCACAGAGACCCTGACCTTTCTGCTCATAGATCTCCTCCCTCTGTCTCCTCATCATGAAATTATAATGTGATATGGGACAACATCACTAAGATGTTTTGTTCAAATATGTTTGTTTGACAATGTGTATGGGGGATGAGGCGAAGAGAGAAAGAGAATGCTCTCATGTGCTCAAGGACAATGTATGCATTCAAAGTATGAGCATTCATAAAGGTGTTAGGAAAGTGACCTTTCTACCTATAAAAACATTCTAGCAAGTTCTCAGACAAGTCAAAGCTGAAACACAGGAGAACAACACCACTGAGCCTTTCTTAAGTAGGAACTGCCAAACACGTGACATCCCACAATCTGTGAGCATGATAATGTGTCTGGATCCCTCATTATCCCCCTGTGCACAGGAAGGGATCAGACTATCCAGCTCTGAGAAGAAATCTGGAATCCATTTATAGCTATACAGAAGCCAGTTTGAGCAGTGATCCCTGCAGTCCACTAGCATTACCCTCAGCCTAACCTGCCACAGCTCCTGCCTAGAGAGAATTTATGTCAAGGCTCGTGTATTATGGTCACTGCCCACTCTGTACAGCACAGTGAGGATGACATTCAGCAAAGTTTCACTGCTTTCATATCCTGTATGCCAGGCTTCTGTGTACATCAGTTTGACTTCCCTTAAAGGGAGCAGGGACTAAAGAGGTGCAAATGAGCCTACAGTGAAACAGATTCCTCCCTATCACTTAGTAGCTCACAGGGAAGGAAAGAGGGATCATATCAACAAAAAACTGACCAAGTGGTCTGCTGTGTTCAGGTCCTGTTTGCTAAGAACCAGCAAATGAAACACAGAATATTATATCCCTGTATATATGGCACAGAAATATTATATGTGTATAATAATCTATGATTATACATTATATATTATTATATACTATCTTATATAAAATATTCTATATTTATATTCTACATATTATATATAATATAATATATGATATTCTAAGTATATATAATATATATACATATACTGTGCCTCTCTGTGTGTATGTGTGTGTGTGTGTGTGTGTGTGTGTGTGTATATATATATATATATATATATATATATATATATATATATATATATATATATATCTGTGCCTGTATATATATGTATATATGTATCTTATCACTGTGTGGTTGGCAGTGTAGAAGCCCAAGAAAGAAACCATATATTCAGGAGAGATGAGAACAACTCAGTAAAGATGATGCTGTGGATGACAGCCACAGGCAGGATAGGGATGGGTACGCTGCCTGCAATGAATCTGATACTGCACACCTTCACTACATCATAAATATTAGCTGATTTAATTTTTACAAAAGGCCCCAAGAAGGGGAACTATTTTTTTTCTATTTCATAACCAAACTAAGGTATATGGAGTTTAGATGATTTAACTAAAATTTACACTGGAACAGAAATTCAAACTTACATAATGTCTAGATATATAAAAATACTTCCTAAATATGTGAGTGTAATAATGAATAAATGGAATGTATTCATGAATTAATCACCTGCACCTGAGGACCAGAACCAGTTTTACCCCTGGCACTAATGTGTGCTGTTGTTTTAAACTCTGCCTTGTGTTTGCATCCATAGTAATTCTCACTTTGTCAAGCCCAAAGCACAATTCTAAGTATCAAAGAATGCACGGGGCAGGCAGCCCAGTTTCGTTTTGTTTTTTTAATTCTTTATTTATTTTTTGATACTTTATTTACATTTCCAATGTTTCCCCCTTTCCAGGTCTCCTCTTTGGAACCCCCATATCCCTTCCCCTCCCCCACCTCTATGAGTGTATTCCAACTCCCACCCACCCACCCACCCACTCCCTTATTCCCACCTTGACATTCCCCTTTACTGGGGCCTCTAACGACCTCAGGCCCAAGGGCCTCTCCTCCTCCTGATGGACAACAAGGCCCTCCTCTGCCACATATCTGGTCTGAGCCATGGGTCCCTCAATATGTATTCTTTGGTTGGTGGTCCAGCCTCCAGGAGGACCAGGGGAGGGGGGGGTCAGGCCAGTTGACACTGTTACTCCCTCCATGGGACTGCAAACTCCCTCAGCTCCTTCAGTCCCTTCTCCAACTCCTCCATCTGGGACCTCACTCTCAGTCCAAAGGTTACTGTAAAGTGAAACTTGGGCATTCTGAACTCTTGGGCTAATATCCGATTATCAGTGAGTACATACCATGTTCGTTCTTTTGTAACTGAGTTACCTGGCTCAGGATGATATTTTCAAGTTCCATCCATTTGCCTGCAAATTTCATTAAATCATTGTTTTTAATAGCTGAGTAGTACTCCATTGTGTAAATGTACCACATTTTCTGTATCCATTCCTCTGCTGAGGGACATCTGGATTGTTTCCAACTTCTGGCTATTATAAATATGGCTGCTATGAACATAGTGGAGCATGTGTCTTTATTATATGTTGAAGCATCTTTTGGGTATATGCTCAGGAGTGGTATAGCTGGGTCCTCAGGTAGTATTATGTCCATTTTTCTGAGGGTCCGCCAAACTGATTTCCAGAAAGGTTGCACCAGCTTGCAATCCCACCAACAATGGAGGAGTGTTCCTCTTTCTCCACATACTCGCCAACACCTGTTGTCACCTGAGTTTTTGAACTTAGCCATTCTGACTGGTGTGAGGTGGAATCTCAG
>CM052703.1:112551079-112634592 GCA_028551405.1 Uromys caudimaculatus | reverse complement strand
GATGGTGAAACCAAAATATTCTATGACAAAACCAAATTTACACAATATATTTCCACAAAACCAGCCCTACAAAGGATAATAGATGATATACGTCAACTCAAGGACAGAAACTACACCCTAGAAAAAGCAAGAAAGTAATCTTTCAACAAACTGAAAAGAAGTGAGCCACACAAACCTAAAAATAACATCAAAAATAACAGGAACCAACAATCACTATTCCTTAATATCTCTTAACATCAATGGACTCAATTCCCCAATAAAAAGACATAGACTGACAGACTGGATCCATAAAGAGGACCCAACATTTTGCTGCATTCAGGAAACATATCTCCGTAATAAAGACAAATACTACCTCGGAGTAAAGGGCTGGAAAACAATTTTACAGGCAAATGGTCCCAAGAAACAGGCTGGAGTAGCCATTCTAATATCGGATAAAATCGACTTTCACCCAAAAGTCATCAAAAAAGATAAGGAAGTACACTTCATACTCATCAGAGGAAAAATCTACCAAGAAGAACTCTCAGTTCTGAACATCTATGCTCCAAATGCAAGGGCACCCATATTCATAAAAGAAACTGTACTGAAGCTCAAAGCACACATTGCACCTCACACAATAATAGTAGGAGACTTCAACACCCCATTATCATCAATGGACAGATCTTGGAATCACAAACTAAACAGAGACACAGTGAAACTAACAGATGTTATGAACCAAATGGATTTAACAGATATTTATAGAACACTTCATCCTAAATCAAAAGAATATACCTTTTTCTCACCACCTCCTGGTACCTTCTCCAAAATTGACCATCTAATCGGTCACAGGCAGCCCAGTTAAGTGACTGCTTGAGAAGATCATTTAACTCTGTTTGGAAATATATGGGTGACTGGCAGAACATTCTTCTTGAGTGTGCCTGAAAAGTTTACTGTTTGGATGAGTAGAGAAGATCCATTCACACCAGTGAGAGTGACATCAACTGATCCTGTGATAGCCCAAGTACAAGAAAATGCCAAGGAACCACACACTCACATTCTCCTAATGAACTGGAGATGTTCTAATCTTAAAGACCCAAGACCTACACCAGCAACTCTGCCTGGTTTTCTTAAATTAATATTGCCGGTGCCATCAGGAAGCCTAGAGTATCTGAGTAAGTAGATCTGGAGTTAACTCTCGTATTTGCATTTTAATCAGTTCCTCAGTGATTTTGACACTGCTAGTACACACACACACACACACACACACACACACACACACAAGGTCTTGATATATGCAATGAGTTATACAGGACTTTCTGGTTCGCCAGCTTGCAGATAGAGTATTGGGGGACTACTTGATTTCCACAATTCGGCGCACCATCTCCCTAATAACTTCCCCTTGTATATCTTTCTATATGGAATTGGTTCTGATTTCCTGGTTCTGATTAACAAAGACATTACTTAGTCTATGCTTTCCCTTGATTGCTCCAGCTGGAAGGTACCACTCTTACCTAAACATTCTCTAAAACTTTGCTCACAACTTGCCTTTGTGGAGAGGAAACAGTTCTGAACAATAATGTTCTTCCTGTCTCTTGTCTGTTCAGCCCTGGTAGGATCACACTATAATCTTGTAGCTACTTGCTGGGCTCCTGGACTAGTCTCTTTGTCAAGAGAGGTCATGATGTTATTTTTGTATTTCTGGAGTCTATTCCCATTCTTAATCGATATAACTTCCCACAAAATATCTGTACCATTAATGCATATATGGGAAATTCCATGTCAGGACATCTTGCTGCAACAGAAAAGTTCTACTTGGCATTTGCCCAGCAGATGTCTGTTCCTCCCTGTGCATTTACATTGACCAATTCTCAGTAAAATAGACAGAAGAAAGTAAGTTGACTCTAATAAAGAAATCATACACACAGGGGGGGGGGAGAATGCTACTCTTGGACAAGATAATTTTTATTATTGGGTCTATCTAGTTCTTTATATGATAGTTATTAGAAAGCCTGACCTGAATTCATGAGAGGCCAGTAGCATGGTTTTTTGCCATTTATGAAGTTGAAAGAGCAGAAAATATGGCTGAATACCTCCTATGGGGTAAAATCACCTCCAGGTGATAACAACAGAAGCTACTTGAATTTTTGTATTTCTAAGTTAAACCCATACACACCTCTCCCTTGTGATATAGTCTGATGTGAAATACAGGGAAAGTTAGGGACTCTGAGCATTCAATAGTCTGTTTGCTTGTTTAAAGGGCATCATCTGTAAGACTTAACCAACTAGACAGAAATGATCACTGACAAAGGATGACATATAGATAAAGGGGCCAAGGGGTTGGCCAAGAATTCCTGGGAAAGTGGGGGCAGCATACAAATGGCAGACCCTCAGATATCAGGATCCAGAGAGACCGAATGGGATTTGAAAGCTCAAGAAAGACAGGCGCCCCATGCAAGGATTCAGTTGAGGAAGAGAAAGTAGGAACACTGTCACTGGGGAAACTGGAATCAGGGTCTTCACCGACAGCTGTCAACATGACAAACCATGAACTCCTATTCCTCAGCTCAAAGTACAGAGCTAGGTGCCTAGAGGTAAACAAATGGCCTCAGTTGGGAAAACAATTAGACTTTCTCCAATACATAAACCACCCATGAAACACCACCTACCCCTCAATAACTCATTCTCAAATTTGGAACACTGGCTTTCCCAGAAATTAAGGCCGTTTTATTTTTGCGGTGCTTATATACACCCATGTAACACACACATCATTCAATGCCTGGGCTGTCCCACCCTGGAAACAGAGATTTGTTTCATAACACAGTCTGGGATCTGTCCAACAACTTTCCACTGAGACCCATGATCCAATTTCTAGTGCTTACTTCAGTAACAGGTCTGCACCACAAGGCTCAGTTTACAAGAGGAATCACCAAGGCTGTGCCTGCACCACTGCCAAGCTCGGCGATGAGAACCAGAAGGAAGGAAAACAGTATGAGGATCTGGAGTTCTGCTCATGAACCACAAGCCTGCAGATGTTTGGAACTTGCAAGTGGAGTTAGCCAAGATTGATGATATCATACAGATGTGAACAACAGGTAGTATCAGCCTGTCTTTCTCAACACACACATACACACTTGCGCAGAGAGAGAGAGAGAGAGAGAGAGAGAGAGAGAGAGAGAGAGAGAGAGACACGAGGGAACAAAGAGAGAGAGAGAGAAGAGGCATATAATCATAGTGAAAATGAATGTTTTCAGAGATACTTGATTTAGCACAAGGAGACCTTATCTTCAACTACTATATAATACTTATCTCTGAACAATCAATGAAGATGATTTTAAGATTACTAGAACTCAAAATTCATTCAAGTCTGGGAAAGATATACCTCCTCTACTTCTGATATGCAAAGAAGAGAAGGACAGGGTTGCTTGAAAAGAAACTTTTAATGGCTTTAGAATTTAAAAAAATCAAGAAAATGAAAACTCTAAACATACATAAATGAAACAAGGTTATTTTGGAAGCTAGGGCCCTAAATATAGTATTGATAATTGTGGTGCATTTGGACATTGACTGTCTCTGATCGATGCTGCCTGATTAAATGAATGCAGTCATATCAGGAAACATGCTTCAAGTGTATAGAAAGAAAAATACATGAGAGGGAGAAAGAACAGAAAAGTGAGTTGTCATTTTTTAATGCTCTTTTTTATCTTAAATTCTTTATTCAACAATATTTTCAAATATCCTTAGTGCTATGTGTTCTCTCCCTCCCCGCTCTGTGTGTGTGTGTGTGTGTGTGTGTTTGTGTGTCTCTGTGTGTGTGTGTGTGCATGTGTGTGTGTGTCTGTGTCTGTGTGTGTGTGCATGTGTGTGTGGTGCATGTGTGTGTGTGTGTGTATGTGTGTGTGTGTGTGTGTGTGTGTGTGTGTGTGTGTGTGTGTGTGTTTGGGCATGTGTATAGGTAGAAGGAAGTTAAACTCCTTGGACAGATAATGTTCCCCCAAGAGCCATAGATAATCTGACAAAACCCTCAGTTCCCAGCAAGGGGAACTCTCCCTTTGAGTCACTGGTCAGGGAAGTTGAAGATTCTCCCAAAGTAAGACAGGCTATTGCTATTGTCCGTGGTTGTCTCCCAGAACTTGAAAATTAGAGCTTATTGCTGTGGACACCACACACTCATAACACAGAGCTTAGAGAAACTGAGCTGAAACTTACCTGGAACCCTCTTCACTGAGATATTATCTAAAGATGCTATGTACATATCCAAAGAAGAAAAGTAATCAGTAGTTCTACCAAGCTGTAAATAAATCCTACAATAACCAGCATGCATTTCAAAGGGTGCAAAAGTGGCACTTAGATCTTGTGGGCAACCACAGCCATTGGCTTTAACTGTATTTAAGGCCTGCTCAATAAAAGGAACTCATGCCTGGCACTGTACACCTTTCCAAGCACTGGCAAGAAAGCTACATCCATGAAAACTCTAGAATATTGGTCATTTGAACAAGACCACAATTCAAATACCAGCTGACATATCAGTGTGGGTAAAGGAAATGTCACAGGAGCTTATCCCTAAATAAAGAGCTATGGACAGCTAATTAATGTCTGCCCAGAGAGTGAGGCTTGTTCCTTTCCAGGGACAAGATATTTCATATATTATCCAATCTCAAGTGGTCAGCATAAACAATGCACCCATGAGCAAGACCAAATGGGCTCAAAAGACTGTATTCAGACAGACAGACAGACAGACAGACACACACACACACACACACACACACACACACATACACATTTAAAAAGAAGAGTTCATGAGCTTGAGAGTATGAAGGATTAATGAGAAGAATTGCAAGAAGGAAGATGGATGTGTGGAAATGCTGTAAATATACATGTTGTGTGGAATTCTCAAAAAACTAAAATTTTAAAATTAAGGTTGGGATTTTTTTTTTTTATTAACTGTTTGAGAACTTCAGACATGTTGGTCATATTCATCTACTCTATTTCCATCCCCTCTACCCTATCCCTGGCCATCTAACTTTGAGTTTCTTTTTTCCTTTTTCAAAAACCCATTAGCCCAATTTCTGTTGTCCATGCTCTCAGGAGCAGGGCCGACCTGAAGTGTGGTCATTCTACGAGGTGTCATGGCGTTAAACGAAACTGCCTCTCCATCTCCCAGAAGCTATCAAATGCCAATAGCTCCTCAGCTAATGGTAGTTTCATGCCAAACTCTGGACTGGGATTTTGTCTGGGTTGAGTTTGCGCAGGTCTGTGTATGCTATCACAGCTTCTGTGAGTTCATATGTACAAGTTCCCTGTTCTGCCCATAAAACACTCCACCACTTCCAGATCTTACAATCTTTCTGATCCTCTCCTATGAAGACCTCTGAGCCTTCCAAGGAAGGGTGTGGTACGTGTTTTCCATTTAGTACTAAGCATTCTATGGCTTCCTTTCTTCTGTTTGGTGCCACTAGTGCATATCATGCTAATTGCTACCTGCTCCAACGGTAAGCTTCTCTGAACGAGGCTGATAGATCTACTGATTAGCTAATCATCTCGCAATAAGTCATTGAAAGAAGTTCTCCCTGTGTAGCTTAGGCTGGTTTTTAACTCATGGCAATCTCCTGCCTCAGAGTTCTATGTGCTGTGTTTATAGGATAACTTTAGTTCTAGCAAAATTAAGTCTATCTACCCATTGTAGTTTATGTCTGTAATCCCAGCACTTGGGAGGCTGAGGCAGGAGTACAAGTCTAAACTTGGGTTAGCTGCTAAGACTTTATGTCAGACAAAAGAAAAAGAAAAGAGAAATTGAAAGATAAAATGTCTAAAGGTCAGAATGAAGCTTTCTCTACCTTTGAAAAGAAAAACCGTGAAGGAGCTTTTCGTAAGCTCTTCACTTGGGTTATAGGGATGGAAGGCAGGTAGGAAGAAGGTCAACAGCAGCCGAGGGAGTGAGCTTAGTTCCTAAATCTGTCTTCATCAGGTGGAAATAAAAGAAAGAAACCAGAGCAATTAAGAAAAGTAATGAAATTTTTATCCAAACTGCTATTGTCAAAACCTAGATAAAAGCAAGGTTGTGTGTGAATGTGTACAAATCCTGACGACACAGCTCTGGGGTATTAAGGAAATTAGCAGACACACTGAACCACTTACAGTGATATCAGTTACAAATTATTAGTTTTTTAAAATAAAAACCGTAGAGAATGATGACTCTTGCCAGAGGTATGGCACTGGGGGGTGGGCGGGGATAAAGAACAAAAGCGGTAATAGTTACTGCAATGACAAAGGCGCCGTTGCTGAAATCACTTGCCAGTTTCTCCCAGCCATCTCTAGGTGTCATATCATTATTTTGGGCAAAGATAATTCAGTCTAAAGAGGACAGGGGAATGATATGTAAATAGAATGATTAACTGCAGAAGATTGCATTTCCTTTCCGAATACGTACCTTCGGAGACATTTAAAATAGACTGGTGAGGCTTCCGCTGGAAACTTCTAGGTAAGTGTCTAAGTTTGCAGTACTGACATGACCTCCAAAGAGGCAAGGGTTCCAAAGAATTAGAAGATGGATCCACTGCTGGGAGGGAGATGACAGAATGGGGCCTTTGAGGGTACAACATCTCAGAATTTTCTAGCATCTCGCGCTCAGCATCTGGCCATCTTGCTTCCTGAAGGAGAGGGGTTTTATCACAGTCACAACTCAAATGAGACAAGTGGAAGAAGTCTGGCCAATATCCATAGTGCTTAAAAGAGGTTCTCAGGTTTTGTGGGAACCCAAAAAGCACTGCTAGGTCAGCCACAGAGCAGCAGCACAGAGCCCCTGGGCACTTGCCAAGGAGCAGGGGTATGGACCCCCTGGGCACTTGGCTGACAGCCTGCTAAAAGGCTGTCTCTGTATGGCACAATTTGTGCAGCTTCAGGGTGTCAGGAACACTGCCTCACGCTGTCCCAGAACTGTGCAGTGAGAAACTTCATCAGGGGCATTAAGGAGAATTTGCAGAAATAGGATGGCTACGGTCACTTCAGAACAGTAGCCATCCATGCTGAAATTTTAGTTCACCTTGCCTTGTAATTACTCTGATCCTCAATGTTTTCATCTGTAAAATGGATATGTTGATCTCTGCATTGTAGAAATAATAAATTCTAATAAACAGAGATAATGTGATATATATACTTAATAGATATCCAATAAACCTGAATTTTACTAGATTCTAACCTTGACACTTTAGAGAACTGGATAAGAAGATAGCCAACTGTAGATATCCTAGATGAGGCAACATTAATACTGACTTTTAATATTAAACTATTTAGGAAATTGAAATGATCTTTGCCTAAACATAACTACATAAAGGAAGGACCTACTGAAAGGAGCAAACAGATGAAACATTTTTTTTCCAACAGGAACATTTCAGTGCTCCATCACTAGTTCACAGTCAGAGAAGATTTTTTCAGTATCTCTATGTGATATGTGGCCGTGTCTGGAGTCATTTTGATCCATCCTAATTGGAAGTTGCTCCTGGTACCTAGCACACAGAGACCAGAGATGACAGTAGGAGCATGTAGACCCCCTGTCGAGTAAGGATTCCAGGTGCTCAACACATAACTGAATAAAGGTTCAAAAATTCTACAGGAAAGAGGGTTGGTAGGTCTCTGTTATGAGAAATCCTTCTGATAGTCAAGAATTCGGAAAGAATGGCTGAGATCAGGCTCAGTTCACTAAGGAAATGTGGGATAGTCATACATCCTAACATCTTTGGAGCTGGGATTGATATACTTACACTGTGAAGAGAAAGGTATGTTCTCTGTGCATTGGCTTGACATTACTTACCTGGCTACTGTTCCCACAGTCCTTCAGTCTCCCTTCTATCTAAAGGTACCTGAACTTCAGAAGGGTGCTGTCCAGCAGACTGACTCAGTACCCTTTACCCACTGTCACCTGTACATGGACCACATGGTCTTTACAGTCAGAAGTTGATACAGTTCTCCAAGTAGAATCACCATTACTCCCATGACTAATATCAGGGGCAGCCATTTCTTTAGGCCTTGAGAACAGAGTCTGTAGACTGGCATCTTATTCCCAGTTCTGGCTGCCTCTCTACAGCATGTGCAGAGTTTTGGGTGACAGCCCAAGAATATCATGTGGATAAACATCCAGCCCTTGGTCCAGGCCCAGTGAGACCTTACTACTCCTCTGATGCCCATTCTGAGTTTTGTTACAATGTTTCATTAAAGGGAAAACATTCTTAGTGCCTTGATAACCTGGTATTAGTTATCTTGACCGACTCATAAGCGTTCCTGCACTGAAATGCTTAGAAAATTTACCCAACTCAGTAATAATAAAAATAGTCCATGAACTCAGTGCATAAAGAATGGAATTCCAGTACAAAATCTGCACCCACTCAATGAAATGACCTAAATGTTGGAGACTTCTAATCCAGGATATTGATTTCAAGTAATGGGAACACCAAGAGAAACAGAAGAAAGTGGATGCTTAGAATCTGGAGACATTTGATAGGAAGAATCAGTGGATATTTATATTTTTCTCCTTTACCCCCGACACACTAAAATATGGAGAGACATAAACCAAGACTATATTCCTTATGCTCTGAACTTTTACATGATGATAAAATCAAAACAAGATCATAAATCAAATACAAACAAAGCCAGTAATATTTAAATTAATGGTATGAATTTAGTATAATAAATAAAATTATTTTGCTAAAAAACTAAATTTCAGCTTGCAATATAAATGTGATCTATCCTGATGGCAGTAGAATAAATTATTTTGATTTTACCATGCTGATACTGATGTGGACTCTGTGATGATTCAATTTTTCCATTATTTGTGCTTTTTTTTTTTTTAAAGTACTGTAAGACCATTCCTAATGTACAGGGCAGTGACATCACTTGGATGAGAAACATCTTTCATGCTTTAATCTACTACTATTCTTTCTTCCTTTGCCCTGATAATTACTGGTTGGCTTTGATGTGATCGTAAACCAACCATAAAAGTGGTCACTGCAATCGTGGCAGTCTTCCATAAATGTTGGTCCTGATAAAGGTCTTGAAATGACCTATGAGAATATATGATTTGGCACGTATGTAAAATTGCAAATCCAAAATCATCACCATGGAAACCAGCACAGCTAATTTGCCTTGAACCACTTCTCAGACCAAGGTCCTTAAATATGTCTGAGAAACAACACAAGCAACACAAGAATCAAAAAACCATAGTACATTAGTATCAAGACACCTACTAGAAGCGAATTTCAGTGGCATCCATTTCAGAAAATAACTATAAAGGACAGAATGGGTCAGAACAAAACATGTCTCCCGTCTAGCAAGATAAAAGTTCCAATTAGATGGCTCCAACGAAAAACAATTGAGGCCAGATGGCCATTTTAAGTATACAAAAGCAAATCAACATCACTGATTCATTAAAGAATGAACAAATACAAGCTCCCTAGAAAAATGGTGAAACTGGTGTGGGGGGTCAGAGGTGAAGAAAATATTTTTCATTTGTTTATGAGAGTGTACTGGTAGCTTTTTATAAACATCAAAGACTGACCCAAGTGGTGTCTTCCTTCAGTAAGGACATACCTTGTAAGGTTCCCAAAACAGTGTCACCAACTGGGGACCAAGTATTTAAATGCCCAAGAGTATAGGACATATCTCATTCAAATTACCATACCCAGCCAGCCTGGCAGGGGTTCAGGAAGAAGAATGTGTAGATACGTGTAGGAGGAATAGGTGTGGCTGCTCCCACATAAATGTCAGAGGCCCCAGCCCTGGAGGTAACTCCTGCATGAGAACCTAATTGAAGACTGCCTGAAAACCTAAAGTTTGGTGATTCAGACAATGCCAGCCAATCAGGAACTGCCACTTGGAAGACATGCTTACTTGGGACCAATGGGATGAGGGTGGAGGATATAAAGAATACTCCCAGAAGATTAATAAACGAGCTTGTGGCAGCATTCTTATGAGCTTGTTGCGGTGTTCTCACCTGCTCTCAGAGTTGATTCCGTGCCTCCTCCTCCCCAAGCCCCAAGGGTGAGTACTGTCGGGCAGCAGGCAGTCCAGGGCAAAAGCAGAAGTTGGGGACCTAAAGTCTAAATCATCTAAGGCATAGGAATACCAGGTTTAGGGAAACAATATGAAATATGATTCTACTCTCCACATCCTGTTAATATTGGCTCATGAGAGAAGATATTTCCAACTTTGCATTCACAGGTTCAGAAACTACCTGGCTACTTCAGTGACCTTAGTATCTTCTTTACTGGAGCAGTCAGAGGTAAAGCGACATGAAAACAAGCTCTTAACACACTCCACTCCCATTTTTACGACTGGTAGCATACTGGTGGATTGATTTCTAATAAGACCTTTCTCCCATAAGTAATACATGTAGCTTATCCCTTCACCTTAAGCGCATCCAAAAACCTCTGAATTGGTCCAGCCCAGAGAGTATCGCAAAGAGAATGGGTCTTCACTCCCATGACTTGGTTATGATACCCAGGTGGTCTTTAAGTTTCACTTGGTGACTGTATAAAAGTGACATGTCATAGAAACCTTACGTTGAATGGCGTTTTCTCTTGTTCCAGGTTGGTGGGGAATACAGTAGGGTAACCTTTCAATATACTAGGCAATGGGCTCTTAGTTCCAGACAGCCATATGTGAAGTTGGAGAGCTGACACTCCAGAGTGCTGTGTTGTGAGCTAGCATATCCGGAAGGCTAGGTGTGGCTAATGTTCTTTCGGCTGATAATGTTGGGGTTAGTAGGCTCAGTAGGGAAAGTACTTGTTCCATAAGCATGAGGGTTTGCATTCCTATCTCCAGCACACACAAAGCCAAACCTGACAGACTTCATGTGAATCCCCAGAATGTGAAAGACAAAAACAGACAGGTCCCAGCACCTCATTGGCCAGGTAGTTTATCAGAAACAGCAAGTTCCAGGTTCCATGAAAGACCCTGGGGGGGGGGGGGTGAGTAACAGAAGACCATTCCTGATATCAACCTCTGATTTCTACTTATGCATGCATGAGCACCTGCACCTCCCCCTGCTCGCAATGCACACACACACACACACACACACACACACACACACACACACATGCACACACAACATATTCACTAACAATAGCACGGGTAGATTGGCCAGATTCCTTCACATTTTGGAAGATCAGGAAGCTAAGAACTCAACCCAGATCTAGAATACATCCCCTTCAAAGTCTACCCACAGTGTTCCATTTCTACCAGCTAGGCTACAGTGGCACACATTCCACACCTCCCCAAAACAGTGCCACCATCTGGGGAACAAGTGTTCAAATGTAAGACCCTGTGAGGAAAATGTCACATTCAAAGCATGACATTAGCTGGGTAGTGACTCAGCATTTTGGGTGATTGAACATATAATTCCTTATATGTAAATATAAGCCTTTCTTCAGATTTCAGATATTTTCTCCGGATGTGTTCAGATGCCTCCATCTATTGCTGATCCACTGACTGCAAACCCATGTCTACCAGTCAGCATAATCCTCGACTCACTGCTTGCCAGCTCACATCCTGCTCTCTCGCTTGCCTTCCTTTGCATGATGCCAGCAGATACTTACAAGAACTCATGGCCTAGCTACCCCGATTCTCCAGACATAATCTCCAGTTTCAAAGCTGCTTGACTCTTCCTGGATTAGCCTGGTGCTATCACATAAACATCAAGCCTGAGATACTTGTGCTTATTACACTCGTAGGCAACTCAAGAGTATCAACTGTGCTAGAAAGACTTTGCATAGGCCAAGAGCACCAATAAGACAAACTCAAGCCCAGATTCTAATTTATATAATTGGCTTGCCCTTATAATCAACTCTTAGTTAAAGAGAAGTTGAAATGGTGAAAGTGACTGGGAACCCCACTTTCTGTCACTGAGAGCCTTCAGTGAAACACTGTTGGGAAAGAAGTGGTCATTTAGAGTGAGTGGGGCCTGGAGTGGCTATGCTTCAAACCAGCCATTTTATAAGGATGTCTCCAAATTTAAGACCCTGCCCCAAGCCTTGAACAATATAGAGCACAGAGTTGATACTTTGTTTTCATTGTTGGAAGAAGTGAATAAATATCACAAGTCATGTCTCCTTTCTTGGCTCAGTTTCCATCTGGAAAATGAAGTTAATAATCCTTAGACCCCAGAGCTGCTGTGAGTATTAAAATTTATACTCCCAGTATTTGTGGTACTGCATTAATGACATAGCATCATCACTTAGGTAAACAGTAGCTATTTAATGAGAGTTAACTGGAATTTGAGAGTTTGCATCAATAGAGTCCAAGAAAAACAGTGTGCCTTTAAGCATGAGTCACACCTATAGTTTTTAAATTTCTACTATCCACATTAAAGAGGTCTGGGGATGTAACTCGGTGGGCAGTCTGTTTTGTTTAACATGCATGAAGCTCTGGGTTCAGTCTTCAGCACTGCAGAAAACTGGGCATGGTGGACAGGCCTGCAATCCAGAAATAGAGACAAAAAGAAAAAGATCAGAAGTTCAAGATCATCTTGAGAACACAAAGAGTTTGAAGCCAACCTGAGCTACTAAGAGAGACTGTGTCACAAACAGAAAGAAAAAGTGGAGAGGAAAAAGAATGAGGAAAAAGGGAGAGACGAAGTGGAAAAGAAAAAAGAGAGGGGGATGGAAAAAGAGATCAAGAGAGGGATGGAGGGAAGAATAAAAGGGGAGTCACATGAACACTTGCAATATCACACTAATTCAATATATTCAAGAGGGTTAACTCATTCTTTATCTTGGATAATTTATAAAGAGAGTACATTTGGATCATAACCACCTATATCCTTCTCTTGTCTTCCCTCTCTCACTGAGCCCATTCTTTGTCTCAGCTCAAGTCCCCTCTATTTTCATGTTCTTTTTGGAAACAAGGAGAGCAGTGCTGTGCAATTAATATAATAAGATTATGAAGTGATTTTGTAATTTTGTACAATGTTTTGAAATCCAATGTGTACTTCCCCCATTGAGTGTTTCCGAATTCACACAAGCCACATTTTAAGTTACTGCCATATTGACCAGTGTGGATCTACACAGTGACTCATCAAGTCAGTGACTAGTGTAAAGTGTTTTGTTGGGGTATTTATGTCTACACTATATTCTGAGTCTTGTTCTTGGAAGCTGGCATGGAAAACAAACATTTTTAAATCAAGTGACTCAGATGCAGGATCATATGTTGGTAGAGATGTTGGCCCACATTTGTAGCACTTCTTTAAGAGGAGAAGCTACGGCGAACCAGAGATAATCTCCAATTGAAGAGAAGCCTTCACTCTGACGCTCTTCTCTTGCATCAATATGAAAACACCATGCCATTCTACAACCCACTCTCTTGTGCCAGAGAGAGCAGAGACTCCCACATGGCCACTGGAGGGAGATTCCGCATGCATTCCGCGGCAATGCTCCTGCTCTTGTTTTCTAGCACTTCCTCCCAGAGAATGGTGACAGTCTCAGAAGAGCATCCCAAGGGCACCTTATCACCTCCTCTTTATCATTTCCCCCTAAAACAGCTCCTCTAAAATGAACAACAGATCTGGGAAAGCACTGCCACCTTCGGAGAACAGAGATGTAGTAAGTGACACCTTGGAGGAGCGCCGTTTGACAAAATATTAATCAGCATAACAGCTAGTTCTGGACAATTGATTTCCAGCTCCAGATGTTCTCATTCTAACTAAAAGTCATGTGGAAAACAACCCACAAAGCTAATTGGATAGTATCTTGTTCATTTTTGGTGTCATGCAGTGAAATAATCTAGGGCTGCTGAGCTGATGGATTTCACGGCGTTCATCTGGACTTTCAATAATATTTTAATGCACTTTCTCATTCTATCCTTTGTATGCCCATAGGGTATGTTTTTCCTTCTCTGTCCTTCATATGCCACTGTGCTCTATTACTTTTCAACACGACGTCCATTCTCAGAGAGTAAAACAAGATAGAATGAAAAGAACTCACATTTGTGTGCCTCAGAGTGAGAAGGGGAGGGCTTGAATCCTTATATAAGCCACTAATGGAAGTATTTGAAAGTTGTTTTCTATAAAGAATAATGGACTGTGGGGATACTAAAGAGGGTGATAACAGGATACAAGAGATATAAAGGAGAAAATTGGAAAAAAATGGGGAGAGAGTGTATAACTTGGATGGGGGTGGGCGGTCAATACAGAAGGAGAAAGGAGGGAAAAATAACACTAAAGATATTTGGAAAAGGCATAAGAAAATTTGTATTTACATAAAAAATATATATATATAATATATATTTATATATTGTATGTATGTATAAACACATACACACATATAATTTTTTTAAAAGTTATGGGCTAAAAATACTCCCCACTAGAGCCATAGACTATCTAACAAAAAGCATTACCAGACACAAGAAACCTTTTTTCAAGTTGATCATCAGGAGAGCCCAGGAGATTCCCAAAACATCTGTTATTATTGTTCCTCTTAGTTGCCTCCCAGAGGTGGAAGGTAGGTCCCTACTATTGAAGACAACATGGACTTCATACAGGACTCAGAACACCTAAGCTGGATCTGGCCTGAAAGCTCTCTCTTTGTGAGGACTAGCTTTCATACTACCAAACGGTGCTATGTAAGCTTTCAAGAGAGGGTACTCAAACTAGATGCCCGTGACCCACAACAGTGACCATCATGGCAAGGTATCTCCAAAGTTGCAATAATGGCAATTATATCTTCTAATAACTAACAGTTCTATAATTGGACTTAAAGCCCACTCAATAGGAATGAAATCATGTCTGATATTAGAAACTTAACCCAAAACCACAATTCTAGTCAGGGCATTGATTATAGAGGAGAACTTACCACCTCTGTTTTACTCAACCAGCATAATTCCTAACTGCACTCTGGATGTTTGTCATATCCACATATATAGCTCTCACACAGAAGAAAGACAAGGCTCTTCACCACAGACAGAAACTGTATTAGTTACTTTTCTATTGTTGGGATAAAACACCATGATCAAGGCAACTATGGAAGAAAGAGTGTCTTTGGGATAGGATGCATCATGATAAGGAGTCATAGTAGCGGGAGGCAGATATGGTGGCAGGGACAGCTGAGAACGGTGGTGCAAGTGTCAGGAAGAAAACGAGTGCACTAGGAAGGGGGTGAGATTTTGAAACCTCAAAGCCTGCCCCCTGTTACAGTAAATCTCCATCCCCAATAAGCCTGTGCAAAACCACACAACTCAGTTACAATATTTATAAACTGTACACCTAGACTGGGTAGATTTACCATTATACTGCTCTATTTTCCAGCTATGAGATTCCTTGCTGTTTGCAGCTTCTCTGGGCTGTGTGGCTCTGCTTTACCTTCCTTCCACCACCAGCATCTCCTCCTTTTCCTCCCTCTCTTTCCCCATTCTCTAAAACCTCCAGTCCCCCGTTTTCCTTCCCCTGCCCAAACACAGGCTCTCGTCTCTATATGTTCAGTGAAAATGGAGAGAAGGTTTACATTAAGTCACCTGAGTACTGTGATTCACTCCTCAGGGAAACTCCTCTTGAGGAAACAAAATTAAAGTCAAAACACAAACAACATCAGGGCAGCCCACAACAGCCCTCAATGACATAGTTCGTATAGCAAGTGCACAGTCCTAAACTAACCAAACATTATCAATATCTGTGGACTAAGTATTCAAATGCTACAGATTGTGGTACAACTCAGGCTAAGCACACATTTTAATCCCTTTGGCTGGAGTACAGAGATACCCTTAGTATGCACCTTTAATCCCAAACAATGAAGATAAAGTTAGTTTTTAGAAGGAAGCAACGAAGTGTGAAAGTGATCTCTAATTAAGTGGCAGACAAAGTGATGAATCAGAGAAAGATTTGAAATAGTAAGATATGCCCAACTTTCATGAGAACAGAGAAAAAAAAGAGAAGCTATTTAAGAGAGAGGTGCACACAGACAAGGAGGAGAGAAGGCAGTTTTACCGGGATAGTTTTACAAAGACAGGTTGCAGAGAGAGAACAAACTAGACACAGGTAAAAACAGAACAAGCCAGAGAATGAGAAGGAGCCAGAAGATTATAACTTAGAATGTATCGTATCGCCAAAGTCAGTATGGTATCGTATCACCGAAGTCAGTATGAGGCCAAGCAGAGTAATTCAAGAAAGACAGAGAAGCCAGTTTGAATCAGTCATCATGGAGAGGATTTTTGAGCCAGAACAGCTGAGTTAAACAGCTAGCCAGAGTTCAGAAAGAATGAGGAAAGGTTGAGCTTATTCAGCAGTAAGTCTCAGAGGCTGAAAACATTCTAGGCCTAGATAAGATTTTAAAGAGGCTAGAAGTTTCCAGGAGTAGACCTAGGTTAACACAGAGGCTGTAAACCTCCGAGAAGAAAATTACATCCAGAGTTTAAGATTCTTTTACAGTGGGATGCCAAGTCCCAGTCAATACATTTACAATACAACTCCTGCACTTAAGAATCAAGGAACATCATAGAGGAAGGGGTGCAAAGATTGTAATAGTCAGAGATCTACAAAACCTGCTATAGGATTTTTGTCTCTTAGAAATGACAAAGGAGCTTCCCCCAGGACACTTTAACAATCGTTGCATAAACAAGACCTGAGCAAGTGCATCACAAAAAGACATGCTAACATAGAAATATGGAAGGGATAAATTTTACAGGGCCCACCCCTAAACAAAGAACTATAAACAACTACACAATGATAAGAACAGAAGTAATTTTCTTTTCCAGGATAAATTCTGAAACTGGTTATCTAATACTAATTGATCAGCCTTGAAATCACATAAAAAGTAACAGTAAATAGATTGAGCAAAAGTGTGTGTGTGTGTGTGTGTGTGTGTGTGTGTGTGTGTGTGTGTGTGTGTGTATGTGTGTTTGCATATTTGTGGGGAGGAGTTTTGTCCGTGTAGTAGAAACAAATAAAGAAATAGAGGCCATGAATTTGAGAGCAAGTAAGAGGAATCTGGGAAAGGTTGAAGGGAGGAAAGAGAAAGGAGAATAATGTAATTATACTGTAATTTCATAAAACATAACAAAAAAGGAAGAAAAGTGAAGCCCAGTCCTGCTCAAAGAATTTCTCTGAATGAAATTTAATATCATGTCTAGTTTTTGACATTTTCTAAGGGCCTGGCAGTCATTATCATTGATTCAGTTATGACAGGAAACTCCAATTAGTCACAGATAAAAAGAAAAGGAGAGAGAACATAGAAGTGGTAGCCATAGGTCACTCAGAAAATGTCCACATGAAATTTTGGCAATAGTTTCAGAGCTGGAGTTTCAAACATTTTCTCAGTTTTCGCTTGTCAGGCTGAAGTCACAGAATGAGCAGGACTTTGACAATGGAGCAAGAAGAAACTGGCTATCCAAGCAGATTAGTCCTTACTCTTTGATAGTTCTTACATGTTTATTGATCACAGCTTGACATATATTCGTACCTAATGAACATACTCTGAGTCGCATTGGACTCTGGAGCAGTGTTCCACACAGAAGATTGAGAGGTCAGGATGAATTACATCACTACATACAAAAGAAGAGTTAGGAGGGAGTCGGGGCTGACTGCTCAATAGGAGGTGCAGGCACTCATTGAGGTGGTAGAGAAGGCTGTACAATGCGAAAGAGACAGCAATGTGGCAACTTGCTGAGAGCTTCCTGTAAGACAATGGCCATAGGATTCAAAGTATACAGACCAAAAATTATAAAGTAAAATCATAAAAGGAGAAAAAAAATCTATAGGAGGCAATGGGAGCAAATGCTTTTGCAAGAGGTCTTTCTATACCCCCATGAAAGAAAAGAATAGTAATCATGTCACAAGAACTGTCTAGTTGGTGCAACCAAGCTGACAATACTGGAGTCCATGGGGCAAACCAAATATAACTGAAAATGCACACTCATGTGCACACACACACACACATACACACACACAAAAAAAACAAAAACAAAAACAAAAAACAAAAAACAAAAACAAATTCTCTTTCTTTTTTTCCTCCTCCTTAACTTAAAATCTCTACATATCAGTTAATATTACCTCTGTCAATCCTAGAGTAAATGCAGAGACACTCTGCCTACTGGCCATATAGTTCTGTCCATTCCCCTTCCCACACATGAATTCATCTTTCTCTACCTTCACAATCACTAATACACATACACTAAGGTTCTGCACCTAGCTAGAAATACAGCTCAGTGATAGAGACTGGGCCTGGCTTGCAGAAGACTATCATCTCCATTAACAAAAACCAAATCCAAGAATGAACCAGAAACCTCGAGATTCTCCCAGTCGGGATGCGATGCTCTCATAATTTGCCTCCTAATTTGCCTCCTTCTTGGACCCTTCTGATAAATTCTTTACACGGCAATCTCAATGACTCTCAAGAAGTGGAAATCCAGTCATATTCTTTACTGGAACAATGGTGGTTTCCATAATTTTTTTTCCAGCTGGGACTTCCTAGGTTTTTACATTGGCTAAGAAGATCTTCGTGGGTTTCAATTGTCACTTATTCCGTTCTTCAGACTCACACTAGCCTAGATTCCTTATTTTCAGTTCCAGTCTGGGAGAAGCTCCTGCCTGCCTTCGTCTTTCACAATTCTTTTTCTTGTGCTTCACAACCCAATTCATCCCTGCTCTTACTGCTTCACAGCTTCATACTTAACAAGGCTATTCTCACTATGCTCTCTAACAAATTATGGAGACCCTCCCTCCACTTTTGGTTAAAGAATGATAATTTTTAAATGTCGCTTTTAAATGACATTTGTAAAATGTATGCCAATTATTAAATATGCAAATATATGGCTAAGCTGTTCACAAAGAGGAGACTCTCGTGCCTCATTGACTTGGCACTGTCACCATACAATACTGATTCTGGATATATGTTGATGGAATAATGATTCAATGATTGAACAGATGAAGACAATCAGGTAGAAGCTGTTGACCCATAGCAAGCTATAGGTTTAAGGGCAGGTTTCCTTGTATAAACTGGAAACTGGTCTTCCTCCATCCCAAAAGGATGAGACAGACCTTGCTAGTGATATATGCCTCTGGCAGAAAAAAAAAAAAAAAAAACTTCAAAACATGGGAAATAAAGATTATAAAATTACAATTAAATGTGGAATTTTAGCACTGGCATCCCATTAAAAGATCTGGATTACAATCAATGTAAGATAATTCAATCCTCCTTACACATGACCCAGATTTCTTTGGAGACTATCAACAAAGGCTCAGTGGAAGGCTTAGTTTCAGATGAGCAAAGAGAAACTGGGCCCAAGAATCAGAGCCTCAGGCCAGCCAAGGAAGAGTCTGGTTAGGATCTGAAGCTGGCCCTGTCCCCAGTCAATTTCCATGGAGTCCTCCTCCTGCTGCTGCTGCTGCTGCTGCTGTAAACAATCTTTCTGACAAACTTTTGCCTCTTTCTCATTCCTAGAGATTCATGATTAACAATGAGATGGGGACATTTTCTTCATTTGAACTGTATGCCAGGGTCTGGGGCACAATGTAGACCATGACAGGGTTTGAAATCCCACATACTAGGTCACCAAACAGTTATGGCACAGGGTTTTCCTATTCAGAAATAAAATGGTAGAATGTGGTAGAAGCTTTCTCCTTCATATTGTGCTCCCAAGGATTAATTTTCTCACAAGCTCCATGCTGGTCTCCCACACATCCATCTAAAGCACAAACAAACATACACACAAACACACATATAAATGACGGGAGACAAGGAAGGTACATGCATTTTTCTATACATTCTGGAAAAGGCCTTAAAGAACTTGTGATATGATCCTCCCTTTCTGTCTTAAGAAAAGAATTCTAAGAGACTTAATTCTAAGTAGCTTTCTTAGGGCCTCGCTGTGGTCCAGTGTACCAGAAATATAACCCAGTTTCCATGACAGCCAATTTTATGTTTTGTTTGTTTTCTCACAAGAACATGCTGAGCCTAGGTCTCTATCTATGGCCAAGTTTGACCAAAGTGCTAGATTTGTTTTTAGCATATTTTTTGAACTTACCAAGGTCTAGCTGGGAGGTAGTAACTATGTTCCCTGGGGAATACCCTGCTTGCCACCTGTTTCTGTAAGTTAAGTTGCATGGGACCTAGCAATGCCCATTAGAATTGGAATGTCTGTGGCTGCTTTTATGCTCCTGCAGCAGAGCAGAGTGATAGCAACGGAAACCTCCTGGTCTGCAAAATTGAAAATATTTACCTTCTTGGCCTTTGCAGAAAGCATGTGCGGACTCCTGGCATAGTCTCAGATAATTACACTCCTATGATCTTGAGTACTTCAATGTACTTCAATAGGAAAAACATCTGAGTCTGAGGACATTTGAGTGATCCCATGACAATATGATGCTGGATTCACTTAAAGAGTCCCAGCAGCCCTCCTGCCATGCTCAGTCATCACCTGTAGTTAGGAGTTTTGTGAAATGAACCCATTAAGCTTGATTTCATGTAACATAAGCACAAATCTGTATTCAGATGTCACATATAAATGAAATACTTTGGAGACTCAGAACAATCGGGCTATCAATCTCTTAAATTGTCTATTTTCTTCCCATCCCCTAGAACAGAAAATGGAGTTGAGTGCAAAGGTATACGTTTCCCCGAGCTTTACACATGAAAATCAATATAAATATCAGATCTGATTACTTTCCCCTGACAACAATCTGTATTTTTTTCTCATCCTTAGGAGACATCAACATCACCTTGCTAAATCAGTCTCTTCCACTTCAAACCACGCCCACCATGCTGACCTCACATGGGTAGTCTGCCAAAAGTATGCGCCATAAATGAAGCTGTAGAAGCTCCAGGCAATTTCATTGACAAAAAGGGAAGAGAAATCCTGGAGCTGAGGAACCGGTATGGTTTTCTTGGTTACTCAGAAAATGAGCAACCAAGGCATATGTTCATCCTCCATTTTCCAGAAACACTTACTCCTCCCTGTACCATGTCTTTGAACAACAGCTATGACATCCCTGTACTTTATCAGCTTGGCCTAGACTAGAAAGGCAAGTTCCCTTGCACTGGGATATTCACGTGGGCAAGATGTTGGAACTCAGTTTCTCTTTCCTGTCCAAGTTTTCTCTTTGGATGGAATCCAAGTTCCAGTAGCAGATTCCAGCTGTGGAGAAGCTCCTGAGTATGGAGGGTGTAATGAGCCTACTCTTAGGTGGGAAGAACACAGGACATGATAAAAACACAAGTACCAGCAAGAAGATGCATTTCTCCCCAAGGATGAAAGGCCAGAATGGAGGTAGGATGAGTGCTTTGGAAACCAAAAATAGGAAATAAGGCATGTCCTGAGCACAGAAAACTGACCCTCCCTTTGTCCTTGTTAGACCCTGCATAATAAGATTCTTGGGTAATCCTTGTTGCTTTTCCTAGGAGCTGCCTTATCAGAGGGACAGGGAGGCATTTTACATTTGAATCTAGTGAATACATTATCTTCTAGCTGCTTTTTTTAATTTTTGTTTTCAGAGACAGGGATTTGTGGCTGTCTGAAGAGAATAAAGACACAGGACTTGCTCTTACCAACTCCCATGGCACTACACAGCACCTTCTCATCAGCCCCCTCTTCAGGCCCCCACTAACCACAGAACATCTGAATGCCTGAATTAATGTACAAAACCTGATGGGCACAGAAATGTTACCCAGCATCTCACCTGTTGTCAGAAGCTCTAAAGAGCTTTGAGGTCCCTTGAGAGATACTGAGAACACAGAGGTCACTGTCACTGCAGTCTGCTAGTCTCCTCTCAGCCTTCTCTGAGTCAATTGTGATCATTTTGGGGACCAATTGTTGTACCTCTCATGAATGAGTTCTGGAAGGACATGGCCAGGGTTATATCTATACTCCTGGCTCTGTAGGGCCAACACCATGTCATTCTTTCAATGACCTCATCAATAAGAATATGAGACAGAAAAAACAAAAAACAAAATACAAAACAAAAAACTCTTGACTTTCTTGGCATCCTGTGCCATAATATAATTAACCTCCTTTGACCATAGCTTGCACAAAACAGAGAGCAATATTATATCAGACTTGTAAAGGAGGTGGTTGTTTTTATTTCTTTGATATCTGGAGCCCAGGCTGTCTGCCTCCTGACTCAGTCTACTGAGAAATAAATAGAGTTACAGTCATTTCCAAATATATAACAGGGTAGTGTAAAAAAATCAAGAGAAAATAAATCAGGGAATCAAGAAAGGCATGGCACTGGCAAGATAACTTAGGGGTAAAGGCACTTACTAGGATAACTAGGGGCAATGGGGATTAGGGTGCAATGCAAAGGGAATCCCAGCACATATTATCCAGAGAGGTGATGGTAAAATATCCATCAGCACTGCCACACTTGCAATTCTCTAAGAGAAACTAGACATCCAGGAAGATGCCTTGGTTTGCAAATGTCAATATCATTCATTTAAATGATCTTTTTTCTTTGATAACTATAGCTAATTTTGTTGAGTTTTCATGTGTTCAAGGAATCCACCTATGTTATTTCACTAAATTCTGCCAAAAGCCCTGTGATATAGGTACTATCAATATCTCCAGTTTGAAGCAGGGAACTGAGGCTCAAAGAAACCAAACATCACCCACAAAGCCATGTACCTTGGAGGTGGTAGAGCCAGTGTTTGACTAGTACTGGGAGCCTTGCTCTTTGCCCCTGTCCTTCTCCAAGGGACAAAGGGCCTTTGGTGCATAATTCTCAGAGAGATATAGGTAGTAGTGATAAGGCTCAGGTGTCTTGATAGTTTTTGTTTTATCTGATTGTATATTATCTTGTTATATTTTATTATCTCCTAGAAGCCTGTTCTTTTCTGGTGAGAGACAGGAAGTGAGTAGATCTAATGGGAGGGGAAACTGGGAGAAGTGGAGGGAAAACTATAATTAGGATATATTACATAAGAAAAGTGTTTCTTTTTAAGTAAAGACAGGAACAAAAGGGAAGAAAGGAAAATATTTTAAAAAGTGATATCTTAGAATTTCCATTGCTATGACAAATATCATGACTATGCTGGCTAATCTTAGGTCAACTTGACACACAAACTAGGATTATCTGAAAGGAGGGAATCTCAGTTGAGAAAATGCCTCCATAAGATCTTCTTGTAAAGCATTTTCTTAATTAGTGATTGATGGGAGAAGCCTCAGCCCATTGTGGGTGGTGCTATCTCTGGACTGGTCGTTCTGCATTCTATAGGAATTAAGGCTGAGCAAGCCAGGGGAAGAAAGCCAGTAAGCAGCATTCCTCCATGGTTTCTGCATCAACTCCTGCTTCCAGGTTCCTACAGTGTTTGAGTTCTGTCCTGAATTCCTTTGATTATGAACAATGTCGTGGAAATATAAGCTAAATCAATCCTTTCCTCTACAAAACTTGCTTTTTGGTCATGGTGCTTCATTGCAATGATAGAAAACTTAACTAAGACAATGACCTAAAATAACTTGGTGTATGCTTCTAAATCACAGTCCATCGTTGAAAGAAATCAAGGCAGGAAGTCAAGCAGGATAGAAACCTAGAGATCAAAATGGAAGCAGAAGCCATGGAGGAATGCTATATAGTGGCTTGCTCAGGTTGCTTTCTTGAACACCCCAGGGTCACCTGCCTAGGAGTGGCACAGCCGGGTTCTCCCATATCAGTCATCAAGAAAATACTCTACAGATTTGTGTACAGGCAAATCCCATGGAGACATTTTTTTCAATTAAGATTCCTTCTTCCTGAGTTGGTGGAAGGATTGAGGAAACTGGAAGGGATTGGGACTCCACAGGAAGACCAATAAAGTCAACTAATCTGAACCCTTTGGGGCTCCCAAAGACTGAACCACCAACCAAAGAACATACCATGGTTGGACCTAGTCCCTACCCCCACCCCAGCACATATGAAGCAAATGTGCAGGGTGGTTTTCATGCAGGTCTCCTAACAACTGGAGTGGGGCTTACTGTGACTCTGTTGCCTGCCTATGGATCTGATTCCCCTAACTGGGCTGTCTTGTCTGGCCTCAGTGGGAGAGGATATGCCTAGTACTGCAATGACTTGAGGTGCCAAGGTGGGTTGGTACCCAGAGGGGAACTCTACACTCAAAGAAGGAGAAGGGGTGGGGAAAGGGGCTGTGTGAGGAGGGAACTGGGAGGAGAGGGATGGCTATGATTGGTATGGAAAGAAGGAAAGAAAGAAAGAAAGAAAGAAAGAAAGAAAGAAAGAAAGAAAGAAAGAAAGAAAGAAAGAAAGAAAGAAAGAAGCAAACAAACAAAGAAACAAAGAAAGAAACAAAGAAACAAGGAAAGAAACAAAGAAACAAAGAAAGAAACAAATTAAGAAAGAAAGATTCCTTCTTCCCAAATACCATGTACCAATTTAACATTAAAAACAGCCAGGTGGCAAACCAATGTGGGTGAAACAATACACTGGAGTCACATTTACCAGCATTATGGCTTTACAGTATATAGGGATGATCACTAAGAACCTTTCTAATTTAACTGTCTTGATGTTTTATACCATTCCAAAGAATTCTTGAAAATGAAGAATCCTAAGGCCCCATGAAATAAATTTTGGTTAAGGTCTAGTAGGGTGCATCTTAAAAAGCTTGAAGCATCATGGAGCTGAGAATCTGCAGGACAATACAAATCCTACCTCTTGAGCCCATTCCCATGGGCAGACACTTGACATTTGCTCAGGGTATTGTTATTGTTAACATAAAATGACATACAAGATTTGCTTACGGGTTGGAAAAGCCATGTTGAAAGTGAGGAATAAGTTCAGGGAGGTACTATAGAAATTGGGTTCTAGCTTCTTGTTGGAGCAGCGCCCACCAGAAGGCCCTTCAGTGCATCCAGTGAAAGTGCTAGAGAGCCTGGTTCCCTCCTCTGTTTTTCATTATGAGCTTTTTTTTTTCTGAGTGTCCTTCCCTGGGCCACCCCAACATCTACAAGGACACTGTGCTAGGAAGCTCAAAACTATCCCAACTGTCTCATTCATTGACTAGTTCCTGTAAGGGAACTCATTGTACAATGAATGGAAGTTCACCATAATGGATAGACTTTGGGTCTCATTATTTCTATGTGAGATTGATTTTATTTGCAACTTTAATGAAGTTTCAAAAAAATGAATCCTAGGTTCTAACACAATACAAGCCTCTTACTCCAACACCATATACTTCCAGTCTTCCCTTGCCTGCTCTAAACTTACACTGGTTCAAATGCCCTT
Source organism: Uromys caudimaculatus (assembly GCA_028551405.1). Classification (NCBI taxonomy): domain Eukaryota; kingdom Metazoa; phylum Chordata; class Mammalia; order Rodentia; family Muridae; genus Uromys; species Uromys caudimaculatus. The sequence goes on along the minus strand of CM052703.1, from coordinate 112,609,439 downwards.
TCATCCAGCGAGTCAGTTTGTTTTATATCTATTGTGGGGGGCAGTGGGGGGAGTACTTATATGTTCGTGTGTCCATGAATGTACCTGTACATGTGTGGATGTGCACACAGAGGCCAGGGTTGTTGAGTCACTGTTTCTGTTGTTGCTGTTGTTGTTGTTGCTGTTGTTGTTGTTGTTGTTGCTGTTGTTGTTGTTGCTGTTGTTGTTGTTGTTGCTGTTGTTGTTGTTGTTGCTTAGAAACAGAGTCTTACTGAACATAGTTTTTGCTGACTGGAGCGTCCTAATTTAGCTAAATTGGCTTTCCAGCTGCCTCAGCTTCCCCAGTGTATTATATATACTCAATGTAGATGCTCAATATTTTTTTCATTTGGGGCTAGGGGATGAACTCAGGTTCTTATGCTTGAGTGGCAAGGACTTTACCAATTGAACCATGTCTCCAGCTCCAAATAACTGGTTCAACAAGTCTCTGAAGAATGCACTGTCCTTTTTGCAGTTTTATAGCTGGGATAACTGAGACCAAGAGGTATTGAACAGTTTGTTTAGGATTCATTGACAAATATCACAGAAACAGATCTGGGCCATGTCAGAAGCTACAATTCCCAGACAGACACTGAATATGTCCCAAGCTGAAAGAACATGTATGCCTCTGGTCCTCTCAAGTAACCCAGCTATAGCCACCACCCATCCAATACAGGCACACTTATCCTCAGCTATACCTTTCCTTCTGACTTACCTGCAATGTGGACAAGGACTTGGGATGGCAGCAGAGAGATTGAGAGTAGTCTAACCACCACATAATAAGGAAAGAGATGGAGGTAATCAGATCAGAATGAAGGCATCCTCCTTATCTTGAAAGCTGTCTTGGGTCTAGGGTATGGAGGACTGTGGGGCCAGCAGTCATAGCCAAAGATGCATGAATCCAGCCCAGGTCTGGATTTGCAGAGAAGAATCTAGTTTCTTTTAAATAATCACATGCAATAAATTTCAGGGAATTAGAGAAATTTCTTTGATCTTTGGTTCTTGCCATTCACTCGGCAGAGAATCCAAATGGCAGGAGCCTGTGTATACTGAAGGTGTCCTATGTGCTAGACTCCATGGAGTCCCCCACTGATACTGTGTCTTGTTTCCTATCATAGCAACCCAGAACTCAAATGCCATCTTTTCAGCCATCCCACTAACAGGCACTCTGCCCTTAGAGAGGAAAGGTGACTTTGAAAGTGGTCCAGCTATTGTACAACAAAACAGGGATTCAGACTCAGCCTGTTCCCTAATACAACCTTACATGCAATACCACAGCTCTGAGATAATAAAGGTAGTATTTGCCAAGTATTTGCTATGTGCAAACACAGGACTGAATTTTTCAATCTCAGTGCAGCAATTAACCTATAATATCACCTATGAGGTTGACATACTATTAGCCTTAATTTACAGATGGTCAAGACACTGCTTCCAAGGTTAAAGTGATTTGCCCAGAGGCACCAGTTTGAAAAAAGGTTGAACCAGGGAGTAGAAAATAGATAGTTTGATTTCAAACAACCCCTTCTTGATATCATATTTTCTCTCTTAAATTCTTAGGTGAAATTCCCAGGTCCAGGAGAGTAAGAGAAAGTGCAGAAAGTGAAGGGCTAGGGGCCAAAGGAGATAGAGGACAGTAGGGCAGCAAGAGAAGAATCCAGAAAATAGGGGTGCAAGAGGAGATTACTACAACTGACAACAGATAGGCTAAAGGAATAGGCAGGACAGTTGAGTTAGTCTTCACAGGCTTATCCACTTGCCTTCCTATGACCCATATTAAGATGCTCTAAGCCAGAGGACAGAGCCCTTTCTACAGTGGGGAGAGAGATTTGATGAAGGGACAGGGGCAGTAAGTTGTGCATCTGTGTGTGCCTGCTCTGAACCTTTTCTGCATGCCTTTTGCATTTTGTAGTAAGATTCAAAACCATAAATTATGTACAGCCAGAAAGCTAAAAGGGCAGGACCTTTCTGGAGTTCATTTCAAGTCTGAAGTTCAGAACACTTTTAATGACATAATTGTAAAACTCTACCAGAGTGAAAGCTTCTTTTTGAGTAAGAAACACATTCTCAGACAGTGGCACAGTGTTTCTCTCTGTGTAGCCACAGCTTGACGATCTGGGGGAGGAAGGGAAGGGAAGCCACAAGAGCCCTGGAAAGGACAGATTTGCTAAGAGCCTGCAGCTTCCTCTCACCATTCTGAGAATGAGTTAGCAAGACTTTTCTCAACATCAGGAGCCAGTTGGTCCTAAAAACCTGCTCTCTGTCAGACATGATGTTAAAATTCAGATGATCTGTTATCTTAGCTCTCTCTTTTTTAAAAAAATCTGTTTGCAAATACATGATTTCTTCACACAGTTAAATAAATCAACCAGTACTAAATTGCATGCATTGAAAAACAAATCATGTCCCCTATCTTGTTCTGCCTTTTCAGGTCTCTCACAAGAGACACCTGTTCCTGGAAAATTCTTATGTTTCCTCCCAAAGAAATCATCTGCTTAGAGAAGCTTCCCAATCTCTGTCTTGACATGAGTTAATTAGGAGTAGTTCCAAAGCATTTCCGGTCCCTGTCCTAACATGCCCTAACTACATCGCCTCAGCTAGGTCACTAGACTGCTCTAGGGCTTATCTTGATTGGTGAAGTAGGGTGACCCACCTTTGTAGAGAGTTCTTATAAGAACTAATTCAATGAAAAATCTTTAAAGTACCAGATGGCATAATAACCTAAAGCACGGTAACAGCTACTATATATGAATTTGTCCTTTTCACGTACAAATAACAAAATACTATGTGCTCTCTACTGAAGCTTGCATATTTTAACTAAATGAAATTTACAAGCTCCCATGTGGTGGCAGGATGTGAGCACACTATGGATGCAGACATACCTGCTTAACACATTTACCACAGGTTAAAGTTGGGGTTAGGGTTATGATTGGGGTTAGGGGCTAGGGGTTAGGGGTTAGGGAGTTTCCATTTCCTGGTTATCATAACACAATGAAGATATCAGTCATTGTATACACCTGTATATGCAGTATTGCTGTAGTAGGTAAATTCTAAAGGCTTAGTGGCCTTTTAAAACAAAAGACTGTACCATGGTAATAATTCTCCATGAAATCCAGATCATGTCAAACTTACTTGAGACTTCTTCTTCCAGTCTTGACTCCAGGATCTTCCTATACCGAAACTAAAACTCTACATTCAGGACCTCTTCATTGCCAGCCTATAGGAAAATGGGGATTTTAGCAGCAGCAGGGCACATGCCTGTCGCTATTTCTTAAGCAAGGAAAGGCACCTCACATCTGCTCAGTCTATTGATGAGAACTCAATCACATGAAGTCATTCTGACCACAAGTATGGCTAGGAAATATATTCTTGTAGAGTCTCCAGGAAAAGGAAACAGTGTGGTGAGGCCATAGTGTTTCCTGGGTCAAGGATAAATGATAGACATTGATTGACCCAGAAGAAAATATTTTAAATCTGAAACATTTTAAAGATTTGGTACTCATGGAAAGATTCATGTATTATAGATGGATAATTTACATAAAGGAGATAATATAAAGCTCTTCTAAATTTGTTACTACTTTTGAAAGAATGGATGTACTTTTTCTAATCACAATAATATGTATAATATAAAATAATAATTGTGAATAATTGCAGGATATAGAATGTTATCTATTCTATCAGTAGCAAATGGTACATATATAGATCCTAAGACTTATTAAGACAATCTCATTGTGAACAAGAGCTTGCAATCCAAATAGAATGGCATAGATAGTTGTCAAGATGCTCAGGAGTTAGCTAGAGTCATTAGAGTAGTGGGTCCTTAAGAGGCATAGGATTGGATTTTTTGGGAGCTCCAAAATTGCCTTCCTCCTCACAGCCATGTTCCTTCAGCTCTCTACTGTCAGTGTGTCAAGCATCAGTGTTCTACAAATGCAGCCCAGATTGTGCCACTCCTGGCAGGAGTTCTTATTACTCTCAGCCTCCTCCGCCCACTCCTTCCCTCCCCACTGCCCCAATATCATTCATTTCACATGAAAGCCTCTTTACTTGCTTTGATCAGATTGACCTATTTTCTGCACATTTCACTTACCATGACCTTTTGCTTTGAACGTTCTTTACTCTGCCTGGAACACTCATCCACCCATTCTTCTTATATGTGCCCTCCTGTCCTTACTGTCTAGACTCCTCTCAAAAGGTGGGTCTCCCCACCTCCTTACTACAGGGCCACCCCAGCTACGCCCCGTGACCTCAATGCACCTCCCTCCAGATATGTTTCCCATTGTGTGTGTCAACTTTATTTCTTAACTGTGGGTTTATTCTCTGGCTCCCACAGCCAGAATACAAATTCTAGGACGACAAGGATAACATTTGTCATGTTTACCAATATGTTCCTATTACCCAAAACCAAACCTTTTATCTTCAACATTGCTCTCATGCTAAGTAATTCGAGGCACGAATTTGAATTTGCTTCCTATTGTATGATACATACCATGACCCAAAGCAACATCTGTAAGAAAGGGTTTATTTTGTCTTACATTTCCTGGTCAAAATCTATTATTGAGGCAACTTGGAAGAAACTCAAAGCAGGAACCTGGAGCAGGAACCATGGAGGAGTACAGCTGACCTGCTTACACATGGGGTCATGCACAGTCAACCTTCTTTGTAAGGTTCATGCCCACCTGCTGAGAGACAGCACTGTCCTCAGTGTACAAGGATAGAACCTTGTACATCAACCATCAATCAAGACAATTCCCCACAGACATTGTCCATAGATCAATCTGATCAAGACAGTTCTTCATTTGAGTTCTCTTTTCCCAGGAAACTCTAGCTTGAACCAAGTTGACAATAAAAGCTTACCAGCAGAGACATGGGTAATGCCCCTCACTCATACAAAAAGGAATATAGAAATAAACAGTTTATTGGTTTATTGAAACCAAGGGTTCCTAGCTAGAAATGAGTACCTTTGGCTAAAGTCATCACTACTGCTATCTAGCCTGCTAAAAGAACATATATAGTATTATTCACTTGTAACTTCTACAGGAAATGTTTTGTTGAGAGAAGGTAAAGAAAGGGAAGAAAATGACATCTGTCTGGAAATAAAAAATACGTGAAAAAACAGGCATCTCTAAAGGAAAAATAGTGTAGGCTTGAGAGATTCTGAGAGCGTATTTTCTGAATGTGTGGAAGGCTACTGGCAGGTGCCCAACACAGGAAGGGGCCTGAGAAGGACAGATGGGTACTACCTTCCCTGCATTGGAGCTTTGTCTATTCCATACACAGCAGCTGGAAGCAGAGGAAACAAGCTATTGAAAATATGGAACATCCTGACATATCATGGAGAGTGAACAACCACCTGTGGTGTTGGTTGAACTTAGCCAATTAAGATACAACATATGGTAACAAAACGCCTATTTTGTTGGTGAGCCCAAAGAAATGACCAGTTAAAGCTGAAAAGACAAATGTAGTACCTATGAGTACAGAGGATGAATACCAAGTTACCTGAGGTACTGGTCTGGGAAGGCTTCCTAGAAAGAGTATTTACGCTGAACCTTAAAAGAGTTTGAGCTGAAGAAATTAGATGCCACAATGCTATCTGTACTAATCAAGGTCTAACAGAACAGGCCTGAATACTGTAGTACAAATGGATTTATTGGGAGGCTAACAGGATACAGTCTGGGTAGTCCAACAATGGTTGTCTCACAATAGTGAGGCCAAGAATCTAAGTCAGTTCTTGAGGCTGGATATCCCAGCAGTGCCTGCCTGGTGCTGAAGGTCTGGTGGCAGGGGGGTTCCTGAAGAGCTGCTAGTCATCATGTAAAGGTCAATGATTGATGAAGAATGATACCCCAGACTCAAATAGTATGTAAATGCAAAGAGTGTTTTCCCCCTGCAGAAGTCCAGCATGCTGGGGTCTCCCATTACCCAAATAGAGAGACAACCAAGTGAGCTTGCAGGCCTGATTTAAAGCACATTAGAGAATTCTGTGATAGGTGACCTCTATGTTAATCTATTGAGTCCATCTCTACAGACATTCCATTACTGGGGTTTAGGGGGTAGAAACTTGCTAGGGAGGTCTGGAAACTTGCTGAGGAAGCCTGGAAACTGCTGCTGACCCATTGGCCTTGCCTCAGGACAGGTGGCAGTGCATATTCTGAGGCCTGAACTTGCCTGGACTTGCCCAGTTCTTGCAAACAGAGATTTAGGCCTAGTCTCCTTAACTACCAATTTGAAGCCTGTCATGGAATCAGTCCAACCTTCTCAGTCAGCCTATGTGAGAAGGTTGTAAAAGTTGCTTCTAGTATTGGGGAAGAATGCTGCAGCAACAAAATAGTTGAACTTGCCAATGACATTGAAAGCAAGCAGACTGAAATCCAAGTTCTCTTCTTCTATGTCCTTTGATCTTGTCTGACACCAAAAGTGCCAACCATATTTAGGGTTAGTCTTCCTGCTTCACATATGCGATCAAGAGCAATCCCTCACAGGAGTAACTGGCAGCTTGTGTTTGGTTTATTCCAGATGCAGTCGACTTAACAACCAAGATTAGCAATTACAATACCCCACTTTGGGGTATGACCTCAGGAGATAAAAAGCTGAGCACACATTGAAGAACAGAGATAGGTATCCCAGGTGTCTGGAAGTAGCATTTGGAGAAAAGGCACTCTGCTTATACTCCCCTGGGCTTTACTCTCACTGCAGAGTGAAAACATTACAGTCAGTCAAAACATAAGAAAATTCAGCACAGCTGACATGAACACTAACATACATGACATGGTAGAGCTAATGTGGACATTAACATACTTTTAAGTGTTATTCTATCTTTGGACACTGCTAAACCATCACAAGCCATATTTTTTTTCAAGCAGAGAAGAGAAGGAAGATGATTAACACTCACTTATCACCTTGTCTACTGGGTATTGTTATACTAATTTTATTGACTTAACCTATTCCACAGTCAAAGAAAACTGGAAGTGAATAGATAATAATAATTTGCCTTCTGAGTCAAATACTTGCTAGAGAAAGCCAGAATCTTTTTCTCCACACTTCTCATAGGATTTAGAGAAATGTCCCTCAAAGTGCAATGTACTTGAGTCTCAGATGAAGTTTATAAGATGAAACCAGATTCAGTATATCTGTGATTTGGCCTGAGACTGACTTCCGTAAGTCCTATGCCACTGGCTTAAGGATTACATTCTAAGTAGACAGATTACCATCTGGCAAGAGAAACATTCTACTGGAAGGCTCATATGCTGCAGACTTCTGCTTCCTCAGACAGAAAACTCGTAGCTTAGAGAGTATAATGGCTTATCCATAGCACTGACCTTCACCAAGAACAAAGGTCAGAGCAATGAGATAGGTTAACTCCTGAGAAGATTCTGTCTTTAGATCTGAAAGGGGAAGTCTCTTCAAAACCATCTTCCAGAGGCTGTGACTGTCTAGAAGAGGGCTGACTGGAAGGAGTAGCTTCATCATTCACACGTTGCTAGAGAGCAGCAGTTAGATCTCCAGGCTTGCAGAGCTCACATCAGCCTGCTTTGTTACTATCTCAGACTTAGAGACAGTCTAGGGAAAGGAGTCGTACTGAATAAATACTATCTTAACATCCCTTTGAAATGAAACTCAAAATAATGAGGGCAGTGAAGAGGTCCCAATATGTATATTTAGGAACTTGAAACATTAAAGTACTCAGTAAGGAGAGAAGATGGTGAGACAAAGTCATATAGAGTCATCCACAAGATCTTGGTTCTACCTGGCATATGTATGCCTGTCTGTATTAAAACCCAGGATGTTGTCTGTCCATTGACTTTATATTTATTGGAAGGCTATAGCATGTGGGTGCTGAGCTCCCCACACTGTAGACAGAAAGTAAAGGAAGCATACCTGTTTCATATGCCAAATAAACATGCAGCCAGAGAACATAAGAATACTCAGCCATGCTCCAACCCTCGGTCATGAGATCTCTTCCCACTGTAAAGATACAAAGACCATTACTGCTTGAGAAATGAAATGGAGATGTGATTGGAAAGGTCGTGCCTTGGGTGCATGAGCATTATTCCAATAATTAATCACCCAAATTGAATTGCTTATTTGTACATCTGATTGTCTTTGCATTATTTAGAAGCTATTTAATGGCATCCCACCTGACGGCGTGCATCTAACACACGCTAGAGAGATTTAGGAGACTCAGAAACATCTCTTTCTAATCGTTTGGACAGGTGTATTGATTGTAATTTCCTCTTTCAAGGTTGTTTACAGTGCTTTCTTTCTTTCTTTATATGCAACACACACACACTCCTGTGTGTATGTGTGTGTGTGTGTGTGTGTGTGTGTGTGTGTGTGTGCGCTCATGCATGTAGAAAATAAGCTATGTCAAACACTGTAGTAGAATTTGCCTACTCTAAGCAAGGACTAGTTTCCAGAGCTCAGAAATCAAATGGCCATGTCCTGATTTCAACATGGCTGCTAGGCCTACTTCCCACATGAAAGTGGAAGGAATCTGCACTATTCAGGGTAAGTAAGCTGTCCATAACATTTAGTTCCTCTGTCCCAGGCCTGGGAGCATGGACCCTAGTACTGAGACTGTGTTCTAGGCTTATATGTGCTTAATATGCCCACCAAGAGGCTTATAGAACTTCCCAGAGTGAAACAAGTAATGAGATTGCTTGTGGGTGCTTTATCGTTTCTTTCTCCAGAACAGCAGGCAGGAGCTGAAACGCCATGAGACCGTGACAAAGAGGCCTACTGTGGCAGAGTCTACCACTCAAAAGCCCTCTCTCTTTAGGTCCTCATCTTACCCACACTATTGCTTTAATTACATTACTGCGTTTCCTCGAGAATTAACCATACAAACATGTTAAAGTAAAAGCATTAATAGATGATGCTTTTTTGAGCTTATATTTGGTTCTTTAAAAAAAAAAAAAAAGACTTTGATGCACTGGGTATCTTTTCCATGGGAGCTATTCCATTTTTTTTTTTTTCTTTTCCCTTGTCAAAATTTATTTTCCTGTCCTCTTTTCTCTCCCAGGCTGCCCTTAAGGGAGATTTATGTGACAACCTAATGCCTTGAGAGCAGTCCTACTGGATGTTTAAGCCTTGATAGGGGAGAGCAGCTATGGCTTCAGGGGTTCTGAGCATCCCCCTCCACACCCCCTGCTCCCAGCTCAAGCCATTTTGCCCAGAATCCCTACAAGCTTGTATCTGTCACAGGGAGATCTCCAACTCAAAGCAAGGAAAGTTGGAGAGACTGTAAACTAGCAAACAGCTTTTTCAGAATGACATTTTGATGAGTAAATTAATCTGAAACCACTGACTCTATTCTCTGGATGGTTCCAAGGTAAAGCTCGGAGAAGGAGAGTGACAGCCATTTTTCAAGCCAGGAAATCCTTTGTCAATAGTTACTGACATTTTGATGAACTCGCAGGTTTCTTGACTTCAGGCCCACCCATGGCTGAACCAGTATTCATGCTCCATTTTCCACGGTTTTACCCCATCCTGCAGTCACCACCCCTTGGCTGCTTTTCCCTAAGCTCAGCATTAGTGCTCTTTCTAGGTCATGGCTGGAGGTGTCAGAAAGAGCAGGCTGAGCAGGAAGGTACCAGGGTCTCTGAGAGATTACAGGGACTTTAGGGGGAAGATGGCCAAGAAGGTGCAGGAGGTCAGGTCTGAGTTAACTGGGCACCAAAGCAGAAGAGCAAGGAAGGATCACAGGTGTTGGCCTTAATAAAAGAGGGATAGGTGCCTAAGCAAGGCCACGAAGGTGGGGAGCAGCAAGCAACTGACTCACAGGTCAGCTGGTACCCCAAGGCCCTACTTGGAGCTCTTGATTTCATCTCTGAATGTATTTATAAAGGTGTCTAGCGTGTCCCTTGCTGGCTGGTTCTAATAAGGGGAAGATGAGTTATCCTAGCATTCACAGGGAGAGAAAGGATATCCTGGTAGTGACAGATTACAGTATGTGAGGGAAATGTGGCTACTAGAACACAACCCTCCAGAACAGCCACCTGTCTATTAGTCCCAGGCAGTGCTGCAGTAATTTACATTCCTCTTAGATAGAAGAAGAGAATTGGGATGCTCCCCTGGATAAGGAGGAAGCTGAAGACACATAATCTTCTCCATGAACAAAGAACTCCTTCTTCTCCAAGCACACATAGACACAGAGAGAGAGAGAGAGAGAGAGAGAGAGAGAGAGAGAGAGAGAGAGAGACAGAGACAGAGACAGAGACAGAGACAGAGACAGAGACAGAGACAGACAGAGAGACTCATTTTTCAGGCCAGTGAGATGTTTTTTGTAATAAAAATCTCCTCACCCTCTTAAAAGGCATCAAATGTTGTTGGAGATCGTTTGCAATGGAAAGGATCCTTAAAGTATCAGTCCAAAGCCCAAGTGTGCAAAACCCCAAGTCGCGATTGTCCCACCCACCTTCCTCTTAGCCTCTCCCCCAGCCCATCTCCTCAGCCCTCTTTATTTTTAGTGGAAATAAAAACAGCTCGTGATCTAGGGAGTTGATCTCTTGAATACATTTAATTCGTTACATTTTTAACTACACTCTTCTAGACTTTGACAGGAGGGAACCCTTTGTCTTGCAGATGACCATCCTGACTCCTGGAAAGGCGAAGAGAAGAGGAAAAAAAGGTGATACCAATTCTCACAGCTCCCTATCTCCTTCCTTCATCGACTGCTGATGCTAATGACACCATTCTGGACCATGGAAACTACTATACACGCCAGATTGGTGGCCTAGAGAGGTGAGACACTGTGGAAAAAAGAAATCCAAGCCAGCTAATGAGTGAAGGACAGATTCAGAAAGGGCAAGTATGTGATTATTAGTGTGAGCGTATGTCTATTTATGTGATTATGTACACGTGTGTGAGAGTATCTATGTGTATACAAATGTGTATGTTTGTACATGCATGCATTGTGTATGCATATGTGTGTATGTATGGGTACGTACTGTGCATGTGTGTGGACACTTGTGAATGCAAAGGTTTGAGCATGTGTACTCTATGTGGGCGTGTGAATATGTGCCTACATTATGTATATGGGTGTTTGTGGACCGATGAATGTGTGTGTGTCTATATGTATGCACGTTGTATGAGTATGTACATGTGTGTGAATGTGTGGACTATGTGTGCACATATGAATGTGTGAGGTTACTGTGCATGTGTATGAGTGTATGTATATGTGTATTCATGTGTGTATATGTGAGCATGCGTGTGTTTACTGTACATGTATGTGTCTCTGGAAAAGGGCAGACAGTTCTGCCATCACTGCTAGTTTGGCCTGTTGCCTCCTGCAGAGTGATAAATGCAGTCTATTTTTTCTGCCTGTATTTTTCCACCCATTGTTTTTTATTAAACACTGATTATTAATATTAGAAGTGGAACACTGCCACAAGAAGCCATTTGCAGTTAATAAGGCTGTTGCTGCTGCCTGGGGAGTTAATAGAAGGCCAGCAAAGCCATGTGAGAACGACTTAAGTGCCACGTTCACTGAGTGAGTCAGAATGAAGGGCAAAATGGGACACCTTGCCAGCTCAATTCTGCTCACACACGCTGGCCAGGGACTCCCATTCCATGCAGGGACTGGGATCTTGCATGGATGCACACAGCTGCCGGGTCACAGGCCAACTGGGTGCACTGAAGTAGGGGAGCATCCCTTCCCGCCTGCAGCTGTAAAAACATCGGCCAGGCTTCCAGATAGGCTTAGCTGCCCCCAAACACAAGGGCTGCAGTCCCCAGGCCTGACCTCACAGCAAATGGTGAGGATATCAGTACTATGGCTCCACCTCACCCAGGGGTATTGTCTAGCTTCAGACTTGGAAGCTGATTACAATAAGCTTAAAGTGACAGGTCTTGAGATTTGGGGGCTGCTTGAAGAGGAGTCCCACAGGTCTAGATCTCTCCTTCAGACTGAACAACACTAGGCAGTAAGGTGACGTCCTACCTACTAGTCCTGATTGAAATGGCCTTTTCTGAACTAAAGGAAGAAAAACTGATCCTGTATATGTGTTCATCCCTGGGGCAGGGACATATAAGACTGAGGAACAATATTTCTCTCTCCCAAACAACAAAAGCAGCGTGCGCACGCGCACACACACACACACACACACACACACACACACACACACACGACAAAGAAGCCATCTTCCTGGCAAATAGGATGGGAACATTTTTAAGTCACTGCCTTTGAGGTTAGTGTGAATGCCAATCATACAACTCTTGGAAGATACAATGGCCATAGTGAAAGGGTAGGAACTGTGCTCTGAAGAATTGTATGCATGAGACTGAAGGTGAGTGTGGTGTACATTCATGCCTGTGAAATCTGAGAGGTCATTTTCTTATGTCTATGTGTGTGGGGGGGTATCTGTGTGTATATCATTGGTACAGAGTAACAGTGACATTAGACTCTCTTTCTTGTCCTGTGCATGTTTTCTTGCAATGAAAATCTAGCCTGAACCCTTCTGGGGTGGGCCCTGTCATGAGTGCTTCAGAGTTGCAGAGTTCTGCAGGCCAAGGAGGAGAGAAGTCAATCCGATCTGAAGAATGTAAATGAAATAGCACTCATCTTGACAACAGCAGCACTTCAAAGCTCCAGAGAAACCAGAAATCCAAGGATTCCATCTCACATGAGCCATGGCTGACTGTTCTATGGAATGCACATTGGCTTATCTTTCTCTCTATGAGATGATGTTCTGCCTGCTCTGTGAATCACCCAGACTCTATTAAACATAGTCACAAGTTTTTCAAATGCCAAAAGGAAGTGTTTGGATCACAGAGATCTTTCCCTATGAAGTGCATTTCATAGACCTAGCAATCTGCCAACATGAAATATTGTCAACACAACACCTGCTGGATGCCAGGATGAAGAGCTTATAGGAGAGTAGTATATTCCTTTTTGTTCTCTTTCTGTTCAGTGAAACAATGGATACTTTTCAGCCTACAGATGATACAAACTCAAGAACCAACCCTCTAATTCCCTAAAATCTGTGGCTCTTGACATTGCCACCCAGTCAATCTACAATGAATTTGCCTATCTGGGACATGGCAACAACCAGAACTGAACACTTAAAAGGATACAATGAAATCTTATCATTTAAAAAGAGACAGAGAGAGAGAGAGAGAGAGAGAGAGAGAGAGAGAGAGAGAGAGAGAGAGAGAGAGACGGAAGTTTCAATTGCTTTAGGTTCCTTTCTGAAATGCCCATTATATCAGTAAATTGCCATGTCCCAGACTCCAGCACATCTACTTTAAGTATCCTTCAATATCTTTTTTCTGTGGATAGGCTGGATCTATTAACTAGATGATAGAGAAAGACAAGGACAGGAAACCAGTTCAAGAGCAGAGTCACTGTGTCCTTGAAAAGAGCTAGAAGGTAAACAGATGTTAAAATATCTCATGATTGAAAAATGCATAGAATTAAAGCAGGAAGTAGGGTGCATAAGCTATGGGAGATTATGGATGGAAAGGACAGAGGACCTCCTACCCAGGACTCTCAGTGGGGAGCTGCAGCTGACTGCCTCAGTTTCCAGAGTTGGTTTCTATTGGGCAATTGTGAGTGCATGCTTAGATGTTGTTTTGCTATCAACTGCTTTTCTGCTCACCAATCACTATTGATTCTTTTACTTTTGCTTGCTATATACTTAATAAACTCACTGATTCAGAACCCAGTAGTACAGACCACCTTCCCTAGGAAGCCAAACAAAGAATAACTTGGAAGGTAGAGCAAGCTTCCAATGGTAGTTCCAAGGATTAGCTCCAGAGTACACAATTCAAATCACATCTCTGCTGTAGTTAATCTCTATGACCTTATATAAGTAGCCATATGGATCACTCTGTAGCCCAGTGTCTTCCTTTAGAAATTCTTTGTGGGCCTATAATAAGAATGATACAAAATAATATAAATCAATCAAGCCTAGATAATAAAGAGCTATTGCTACTGACTCACAGAGATGGCTAGAGAGGATAATAAGCGTTTGCCTTGAATACCTTAGGCAAGCGGGGATGATGAGTTGCTCTCCAGGGAATCTATGTCTCATGTAATGAGAAAGCAAAGCATCATATTTTGATGAGGAAAGATCTGATCTGCTATGCTCTGAAGTCAGACTTTAGAGAAATAATGTTCCTGCTAATGTAGAGATGGGGCACCCTAGATATTTTCTGTGGTTCCCATCTGGGGAGGTGCTCCAGTACTTCAGGTCTACTCCAGGCAATGCTGTCTTATAAATAGGATGAGAAAACCAAATCTTCACCAGGAAATTGGCCATTGACTTTCAGAATCTCAAAAGCCTTTGTAATGTCTACAGGCAAAACTTGGATATTGGAGAAGGAAGTCCTTGACTACTTGAGAATCTAAGAATACATGTCAGCCTAAGGTTTCCAGGGAACTCTGTCAGCCAGTTCATTTTGTATCTGATGGATCTCAAGCACTGATCAAAACAAGTGATGGGCCAAGTGCTACTTGTCTTGATGGCTGACTTACCTGGTGCACTTGTGTTTTCTTCTTAATTGTCTTAATTTTCCATACACACAATGTTGACCTTCTTGGAAATATGTTAGCCTGGCCATGCATTGTCAGTAATGCCGACCTAGGGAAGGCATGAAAAAATTAGCTCTGGATTGGTTCTGGAGAAAAGATAAAAATAAACAAGCAAAACTAGAGAACTGATCAGTACCTTCTGTATGGAGAGGGAACAGAGAATTCTGAGGTCATCCAAGAAGGCTATGATACTCTCAGAGCAGCCAGAGCTTGTGGGGAAGGCAATAAGTTCTGCTACCATGGCTTCATCACCATAATGGACTATATTCTCTAAAACCATGATCCCAAATAAATATTTACTCACTTAAGTTGTTTTGTAATAGACAAGCAACTTATACATTCCAAGTGTGTCAGTGTACGGCTGTAACTGATCCTAGAAGTAACTCTCCTGTAGAAACTGATAACCTGGTAAGGTCTCACAATATTTTCTCCTTGGAATCTGTCATACCCTCTTTAACCAGAAATGTCATTATGACCCAGTCGGATCTGTCATGTCAGCCTCTTTGACACTCTCAGCCTTAGCTCCTATCCAAAATGGCTGCTAGCCTAGAGAGAGCCACGCTCTGGAGACGAGTGGTGTGAAGAATTGTTGTGCTCAGTCTGGCTCAAAGCTCATTCAAGCATGGCCTCTGCTTTCTAAAAGCAAGCAATTCAGGTAAATGACTGAAATACATTCAATTGCAAACTACCCCACTGCACTTTGTGAACCATTTTAAGCAACTAATACATTAAATCTGCCCAACAGACAGTTGGAGGGTAAATTAAATTATGACCTTTTTATATAACTAGTTCCTAGTTTAAACGGAAAGTAAAGAGAACCAAAGTTTTAAGACAAAATGTGAGTACCTAAAGCTTAGAGAGTTCTCTCAGATCTTCTCATTTCTCCCTGTTAGTTTGAAAGTACAAGGGATTATTTTGTTTCTGCTGGAGAGTGCCCTAGCCTGGCTCTCAGCATCTCAATAAACACACAAGCAAGGTTAAAGGCTTAGGACCCGAAAAGGACTCACATTAACACAGGATCAAAGTCGTGAGTAGGATCACCAGGGCAAGCACATGGCAAAGCAAGAAGCCAGGCACCCCTGGTCTCCCCAGCAGAGCTCTGGAGCCAGCCTCCTGAAGACACTGAAGAAGCTCTCTGACAATAAAAAGACGGAGAGAAAATGTAAATTAAATAATATTGTAAAGATGGGGATTTATAGAACTAAATGAGAGTCTATAGAACGATTGGAGGGGCCACCATGCTGGTTCAGTCTAGAACTGGAGAATCACTTTTAACTTTCACGTATACTATTGGTTAAAGAAGGATGCCTGAAATTTAGTGATGAAAAGGAGTCTAAGGCCATTTGAGATGTGACAAAAGAATTAGGTCCTTGATTTCTACTTGGGCAAACACTGATTTATCCCTGGCCTCGCATGGAGCAGGTGGTGAATTGACTTTAAGAAAGACATCACTCTATTTGAAGGTGGGCCTTGTGATTCTCACTTACAAATTAGATTTCATTTCAAGGCATACATTGTGTCTTAGACCTGGAATATACTGGACTCCAGGTCTGCAAAAAATCTCTTCATGCCTCATGCCCAGCTCACAAACATCCTGCTTAGAAATTTCTTGGTAATACAATAAATCTAATTGTTTTCCTATTGTCATCAACTTTTAAAATCTAAAGAATATAAACAAATATCATGTTCAATAGAAGCCTCTCCAACTGTCATGCTGATCTCTGGCAAGGATCTGGAGTGACCTGTGCCGTACGATCCATGCAGTGTCTTTATCTGTTGGTAGCATTTCTTTTACCTTAGTGTCACCACACCGTTTATGAAAATACATTCTCCCCATTAAAGTGGAGTGGGCTTCCTTCACTTGTAAGTTGAATTTATAATCAAGGCTCCTACAGATGTTGAAAAGTCAAATGTCTTTGCATAGGAAAAGTAGGTTTTCTTGTCCTATGTCAGGGAGCTGTCTGGACTCAGATGAAGCAAGACATATCTATACCCTCCTAATCCCTCCTGTGGCAGTGAGGTCAAGGTCATCATTGTATTTTAATAGTACTAACAGCTCTGACACAGGAGGCTGAAACACATCTTCAAAGCCCATGGAGGACCCAGGAAGGCAGAGCAGGAATTTTTCAACAACCATTTCTGGTTTCTTCTTTGTTTACCCTGGCAAGAGTATGACTGGTTTTAGGAAGCCTTGAACTAGTAACAACTCAATATATTGTTAATAAAAAATTGCTATTAATCCCATAAAGAGCAGAGCCGAACCATGTAAGAGGAAACAAAGGAAAAAGAGATGGAAAGAAGGAAGGGAAGGACAGAAGCAGAGAAGAAGAGACGGAGGGAGAGAAATGTGAGCACAAAGAATGGCTACGTAGATTGAGCTTAGTCCAGAAGAGAAATCCATTTCATAGACCATTTGGCTTCCCCTACCCTCCCATCCTTCACCCACCACCTCAATCATTGAGGCCAGAAAGGATGAAGATGGATCCCTGTCTTCAAAAAAGGCTTCTCAGAATGATGTGAACTGGGTTCTGGACTGCAGCTGAAGAGTCTCCCTATCAGAGAACATTCTCCATGGGAACTTCCCAGGGAAGAGTCAGAGTCCTGATGTACCTGGAGGCCTGTAAGCATTTACATTCTCCCAAGGGTCTATTAGCCACCTTCTGAGCATCACCAAACCAAAGTTAGCTCAATGTTTGAACCAAGGCTGCAGTAAGCTAAGGCAGAACTGTCCTGGGGAGCTACAAAGCCACTCAGCATAGAGTTTTGAAACGTGTTTAAGGGTGAGGGCATTCTCATGCTGCAGTTACACAAATCAGCATGTACCATGCTTTTCAACATAGGAAACATATACGTATTGCCAAATATTTATAATCAAATGTTCCCAAATTTCCCCGGTTCATAAAGTAAACCTGGAAGTTTCCTATCTGAAAGGAATGCCATATTCTCCCTAGTTTATTCTTAGCATATACAATCAAAGCTCTAAAATATGATTATTACTTATAAATTCTAATGTTTAAAGTCTCCAGTTACAGCTCTTAGATGCTACATTCCAGAATGATAGGTAATGACTAAATGACTAAGAGACTCAACCTCATGTTCAGTTAAATGCTCTCATTACAATATTATGTGATTACACACACACACACACACACACACACACACACACACATGTATATGTATATGTATATGTATATGTATATGTATATGTATATGTATATGTATATGTATATGTATATGTATATGTATATGTGGGAAAAACAAGCCTTTTAGGGATTTCTGAATCTTGCCTCTGTCTCTTTTTAAAAATAGATCTTTATTTTTATATTAAGGATTTCTTTTGTTTTTTTTCTAAGTTGTCTTCCTTTGCTATCCCTCCCTCTCCCTTTTTAATTTTTATTTTTTATAGAGAATCAAGGGTAGAACTAGAGACATAGTTCATAAGAAGTGGTTTATTTATCAACATGTTCATGCCTGCCTATCCATTCTTGCACAGGCTTAATGCATGAACAGAGGAATCATGGATAATTTTTTTAATAGAAAGTACTCAGATCTAAATGTTTTTCCATCTACTTAGTGTCTACTAGTTTCCATTAATAAAATGCTCCTTCGCCTACTGTGAATTCTCATTATGTAAAATTCTAGTATATATGATTTTAATTCTATGTACTTTTAACACATTAATGAGAATTGTACTCTGAGCACATAAAATTGCAATCCATTCTGAGTTATTAAGTAAAAGTTCCCTGAAATATAGAGTGAAATCACATGTAGAGACAAAATCCTGCCACTACATATTACTGGGTTGGGTTAAACAAAAGATTATCAGGTAGCACATGAAACAAATCATGTTTTTACAGATATAAAAAACATGGGAAAAGGAATAAAAGAACATAAACCAAAATGAATAATATTACATATCTGAGAAGAGTGGTAATAATTTTTCAATGTTTCCAGTTTTTATTCCTTTGCACGGAGAATATGTGAGTTATGTATACAAGTAGCTGATGGGGACATTAGAAGCTTAGTGGGGGACCAAGCTATGTGAGCATGCTGGCCCTAATTTGTCCCCGAGGAACCACCTGAAAGCCATGTTGTGGCGACATGTGTCTGTAATCCAATCCTGTACTGAGTAACTCAGAAACAAGCGAAGTCTACAGGGTTCTCTGTCCACCAGCTGACTGTGCAAATTCTTCCTCAAGATCAATACATAAAATACATGGGGAAATCTGAAGTGTTTGGGTAAATAATTCAAATACAGAGCCACTTCCTGCCCATGGCCTGTGTAATGATCCCAGCCCTCATACTCTTGGAGACCCCAGCAGATGAGAGGGACCCCAGGAGCAGTGATTGGACCAATGGCACTTTTCAGACTTGGAATGAAAGAGAAAACAAAACAAAATTGTTCCCTTTCGAGAAGCACGACAATGTCAGTCTCCTAGACATCATACACACTGCATTTCATTTCTTTCCTTGCTGTTTGTACCTCCAGAAAAAAACATTTTATTTTCTCTCTAAAGACATCTATTTAGCAAACATTGTACATTTTGAAAACTAAACAAAAACAAAACAACACCCAATGGAAGCAGTTATAAAATGATTGGACAAAGTGAACAGTGTTTGGGAAGGAGGGCTCCTTCTGGGGACTGTGACCTTGACATGTTGGTGCGTAGTAAACACTTCTACTATGTACTGATGGTGAATGATCATTGTCAACCAGATGGCAGGAATCACTAGCAAAGCATATCTGAGGAGAGATGCCTTACCCTCATCATATGAGGTAGGAATTGGGATTAAATAAAGAGGAAAATGGATGAAAGCCAGTTGGGTACTAGCAGTCATCTTCCCCTCCTTCCTGCTCTGCTGAGATATGAGCCAGCAGCTTCATCCATCTGCTGTTCCAACTGCCATTCCTTCCCCCTATGATGGACTGTGTCTTCAAACCAGGAGCCAAAATAAACTTCTCCCCCCTTAAGTGGATGCTATTAGGTATTTTGTCACAGTAACGAATAAAGTAATACACAGTCTTCCATCTTGGTCCCAAGTCTCATTAGATTTTTAGTGCAGTGCTAACCTCACCAGAAAGGCCTCTCATGACATCACTTATCTAAATAGTCCCCTGGTGACCAAGGTCCTAGTTTAGCTCTGGCTGAAGTTAAATATTGACTCATATAACTGTTTTTCTGTCTCCTAAACTCATTTCTCTATCTTAAAAAAAATCAGAAACTATGTTTTATGATCATCTAATCTTTGGTGCATAGAGGAGAGCATACAGTGAGTTTTCTTAAAGTAATTGGCTGACTTAATATCCAGTGAATATTAATTAGTGCTCACTGTATTCAGAAACAGCAATAACACATCTTTCTATTCGTAGCTTGTGCCATGAATTTGGACTTTGGAAACTGAGTAGAAGTTAAGAAGAAGAGTCAGAAATTATCATGTATTTTCCTCTAAATTATATTGTGGAAAAAATAGGCAGAAAAGTTGCAAGAACAGCATAATGAAAACTTAGGTAACTTTAACCTAAATAATTTGCCAATTATTAAAATGATCTCTTTCTATCACCATGGAAACATATGTACATATATAGGCAGAAGTAGATACATATAGTCACATACATACTTACATATAGATATATAGATATATACTAATATATATGTATGTATACACATACCTACTTGATGCTTAGTCATTGAGAAGTAGTTATAGGCACTGTGACATGAGATTATTAAGGACTTAAACAGGTATCTCTAAAGAATAAGGTTATTGTTACAAAAGCCCAGTACAGCTAATGCACTTGGAAAGTACAACACTACAAATGCCATTTTCTCATAAGTTGTTAGGACTCATGTCTCCCTGACTGTCCCAATGCTGCCCTTATCATATGAATTCTCTTTGGCTAAGCTCAGTGCAGCTGGCTGATTTGACCCATCTGTCTCTTTTAATCCCAAGAGCTCCCAGCTCTTGGTCATTTATAACATCAATTCCTTCAAAATTGAATTCCAATCATCTTGTTGGGCATCTTCCAGCACTTCTGGTTCTGGTGTCATGGTTTTGACCAGAATATTCAGGAAATATCCATCGTCTCCCTTGGCAAGCCACATCAGGTAACCCAGAAGCAGAATGGACTCTGGGCTCTACCAACATGTTTACCACAACTTTAGGCAATAATCACCATCATACCATAGAGACTTGATTTCTGCATTTATAAATGAAGATAATAATGTTATCTTTATTGTGAAATGTTTAGATTTAATAATTGAAGTTCTCAGGGAAAAGAGACAGGATGGTTGGGCGTTCAAGACCAGATACCTAAGAAGAACTTGTTTCCAAAAAGTCAATAGACAAAAAAAAACTAGATAAATAGATAAACTGTAAGTTTTAGGACAGAGCCTAAGTCCAGCCCTATTTACCAGGTTTGTAACCTTCAACAAGTTCCTTGATCTCCTCATACCTCAATTGCCCCATACCTGTAGAGTATAGTGATATAACTCTCAGGGATTTCATGAGGATTGAAAAATTCACATGTGCAAGTTACTTGAAGGAATGCAGGGCAACAAATCAGTGAAGCAAACATTAGCCATTTTCCTTGTCATTGGCAAACTGCAGGTGAAGTCACAGAGTAAAGTTATAATGGCGTGATAACTTTTGCTCTTTGTCGCTGGGATGCTTTGTAGTCTTCCTCTTACAACGTTCCTACCTTTTCTCTCAACTGTAAGGAAAACAGTGTTGTTTTGATTATAAGACAACCTATTATTGCCCTTTAAATTTGTAGTGGATAACTAGGCCTCAGTCACAGAATCGAAATGCCATGCTTCATAGACTTGAGTATAATGGGTATGGGGCTAGTTCTACTTTCTTGTTTCTTTTGATTTTTCTCCCTTAATTTAATGCTAGGTATCTGGGTAAACATTCATCCGAAGTATAATGAGCCAAAGACTCTGTCATCTGGTCATCTAGCACAATGGCCCACAGAGTAGTCTAAAAGATGGTGAACATCTTCATACGGCTTTGTTGTAAGTAAAGGACATCCCCATCAATATCGCCAAGCACCAAGGAGTGTCCCTCAAATCAGTGTCCAACTTGACCTCAGATCCCTAAAGTCAACAACAGGTAATCAAGGATCTGTGGCTCCAGACTCAGGAGAAGTCCAGGTTCCTGGGACTCATCATTACCATACTTCCTGCCCTACTGTGTCTTTGACCTTTGTCTGGCTGGGGTCCAGCAGCAGATATAATTTACTGACTTACCTGGTCTCCATAATATGTCTCTGTCTCTAGCCTTGGTCTGATTCCATCTGTGTTTGGTTGCCCAAGTTATTCTCACTCCATCTAGTCCATGCCCCTCCCCTGAGCCAACCAGTAACTGCTCCAGCCTTCCTTCAATTCCGGGAAGGAAAATGGATGAATGCTTCTTAGGAAAGAATTCACAGATGCCATGTTGCAGCTTAAGGGTCTTTGACACTACAACTGGTCAATATTCAGCTTACTGTATCTACTTCAAAGCAATCCACATCTAAAATACTAAAAATGAATCTACGAGGGAAATGGGGCTGGGGTGGCTTGTTAAGCCTTTCAATTTCTCAATTTTTACCAGAGTCCGCGATGTGACTATATCAGTAGCAGTCTCCCTTGTTAAACTTTTTACTAAAGACATCACCACTAAAATACCTCTCTGTTGCACATGTGTCCCCTCCACAGGGTTGGTCACTCTTGCTGAGATGGACATCTCAATAAATTTTCCTCTGACTTTCTCTCCCTCTGTTTAGAAAACCTATAAAAGTATTCCCATATTTCTTGCTCTTGGTGAGGCTGGAAGGAACCGTTTAGAAGCCAAACTCTGAAAAGCAGTGGGCAAAGCTGAAAGAGACAGGCAGAAATCTGGTAAGAGGGGAGAAAAACGTAACAAAAAAGAGTCTAAAATGATAGGTTACAACTAGGGTGACCAAACCGGTGGTGAGGAATGGGTTTGAGGATAAAGTATACAAAGAGAAGACCTTTCATGAATCTAAAAGCTCCAATTCAATTAAAGCCCGCCTTTTATGTGTCAGACGCTGGCTGGCTGATGCAAGATAGAAAGATAAGACATAATTTCTGTGCCCTGGCGAGGATGGGAGGCAAACATGTTATATTTATTTTTGAAAATGCATGACTGTTTATTCCTTTGTTTGGCATTGCAGGCCTGAGAAACTAGCCTGCCAGAGACTGGGGGAGGAAGTGAAGTTTGCGTCATCGGTTTGAGCAATAGAGATGGTTGGACTAGCAACAATCATGGTGGCAGCTGAGATGTGTCACTAGATGATAGGCCGTTAGAAAAACATCACAGGGACACACTGTGGGGTTTGGGTAAAACTTACACAGCCTCTACTTACTAACTTCTTACAGTCACCGCCCAGATGCCTCCTTTTGTCCTTGAATGTGCTTTTTCTTCACACTGCAGCAGGCTCAGGCTGCCCAGTGTGACAACATCTTAACATCTCTTTAGATATATTTCTAGCCTCTCTTTGAACAAGGACTTCACAGAAGAATGTCGTTCAGCCTTAGCCCTCTCCTGCAGCATGGTACAGAAAAGAGATTCATGTATACAGTCAGAAGCAATTAATAAAATTAGCAAGCTCAATGAAAGCCAGGTTTAAAATCTAATTATGTCCCAGAAAACACTAGCGAATCCATTTAAAAGCTCTTATAATTTATTAGCATTCGCTGAGTGGCCATATGTAATGTAAAAATGTGAAAAATGTGAAAAAAATCAGATTTCTTATATGCCAGAAAGAATCATTTAAAAGACATAATGGAAACAAAATTATATTTACAAAAGTAAGCCAAAAAAAAAAAAAAAAAAAAAAAGCATCTACAATAATGACCCTAAAAAGATATGCAAAGGCTCTTTATAAAAGAAACTACAAAGTCGGGAATGTATAAAGGTTCTAAGTAAATAATGATTCTGGATAAGAAGACCAAAGTTTTCTGACAAGTCAACACTTCATAAGGGTAGGGCATAATATTAAGATGACACAAACTTAAAATCTACTTAGCTATTTTTAGTATTTGTCAAAAACAATAGAAAATTATCTTATAAAATTGAGATAACTTGATAAACACAAAAGAAATCAAAGAACCAATAGTCTCCCAAAACTCCAGGATCATCTAGAAATAATCTGTAACTAGTTATTCCTTAGAACCCTGCAAGGCAGTGAGGGGAGGGGTTACCAGCCAATGAAAGATGATATAAAATCACATGTAAAATTAAGGAAAACTTCAGAATGTATGCACACCCAAATAATCTTTCATTGTATTAAAGACTTAAATATAAAAATGGAAAAGAAAAAGATATCTTAAAGTCATCAAAGTTGGAAGATATAATTGAAACAAAAGGGCAATATAGAGGATACTATGAAGAAGATGTGAATAGATACAACTATATAAAAATGTAATCATTCATATGCAAAAAATAAGTAAAATAAATATTCATGTTAAAACCGGGAACAAATACTGCAACAGATTAAAAAAGAAAAAGTTTAACCATATTCAGTACATGAGTAGTTCTTTGAAGAATGTAAAAGTGTTAAAGATAAACAAAGTTTAAAACTAATAAGCAAAACCATAAGAGCTGCACTTCTCTGTGGGATTTATCTGATGTGATAGCCAGGAGCTCTGGGGGGTCGGGGGAACTCACGGAGATGACGATCACATGGCACAACTCTCAGCCAATTCGCAGAACTGTGCCTAGGGATGTGGCCCTTCCATGACAGTGACTCAGGACACTGATGCTGAAGGATTACGAATTCCTGGCCAGCATGGTCTACAGTGTGACTTCAAGACCATCCTGACAACTTATTGAAATCCTATGTCAAACTAAAAGTTTAAAAGAGACAATGGCAGAGCACTTGCCTAGCAAGTTAAAGGGCGTGATTTCAGTCTCCTGAGCTGCAGAACAGAACAGGGAGGAGAGAAGAGGAGAAGGAAGGAAAGGAGTTGAAGGAAGAAGCAAAGAAAATTTAAAAATATAACTATTTTTGTTGCATACAGGTTGTCTCAGCAGTAATACAAGAAACAAAATGATATCTCTCAAGTCAAATTGGTAAACATTTAAAACTATATTGATACTTAATGGTAGCATCAGGGACATAAGGCAGACATGTTGACATGTAGCCGCTCTGGGTGAGCATAGACCCAGCCTCGGTAGAAAGTAGTACACTGTGTCTAGGAGTATTCAAGATAGAGCAAACAGTTAGCTTCCAAAGAGAGCCGCACAAGGCTTGTTCTGGCTGCTTAGCTTCTGGAGAATATTCCCAAAATGAGAAAAAATAAAACAGGACCACAATCTGCATTTTCTGTAAAACTAGGGAATTTCTTAAAATTTGATCATAATACATAAAATCCAATTTTAGGTAGAAAAAGAATGAATGATTAGCAAGGGATGAAAAAAAGCAGCTGGGGCTATGTGGATAGTCATACTCACTCCAAAACACAAGGCTAGTTTTCTATTTCCTGGCCCATCGTCTTCAGAGGAGGAATTCAACTTTCCAGTTTATTTTATGGTCTTAAGATGGCAGGTCAGACTCCAGCTGTTGCATCCAGAAAGAGGAAAGAGGAACAGTCAAGTCCACCTAGATGCCAATGGCATCACATCCTTTGAATGAGTTCTGTGTTTAAAACCTCACCCCACCCCCTCCATGTACGAGGGAGCAGTAACACTCACTTCTGAAAGTATCATCACCTGATACACAGAAGATGGTCACTATGCAAGAAAAACTTAGCAGCTTTGCCACAGAAGTCACTAGATAATACATTAAAATGAAGAGAGACGGTAAGAAAGCTCAGTTAGTAAATGATTGCCCTCCAAACATGAGGAACTGTGTTCGCATTTGAGAGTCTGTGTTATTTAAAAGAAATTACATGTAACAACACTTAATGGGAAAAAAAGAGGCCATAAATTTGAAAGAGATCAAGAAAGGGTACACATGCTGTAGGGTTCAGAGGGGCAAATGAAAAGGAGAAAATGACGCAATTATGTTACAATTTCACAAATAAAAAATATGAATTAATTAAACAATTTTTTAAAATATGTACATGGTGGCGACAGGTAACTATAATCCCGGTGCTTGGGAACAGAGACAAGAGAATTTCTGAGGCTTACCAACCAGTCAGCCTGCTGTACTTTGCAAATTCTAGATCAGTCAGGAACCCTGTCTCAAAGTAAGCAAAGTGGACACCTGGGGAAGGATGTCTGAGTTGTTTTCTGGCCTTCCTATGGCTTCATGGCCATCATGAGGACCAGGTCCTGTGAGAGACCCTGTCTCAAATAAATAGATAAATACGTACATACATACATACATACATACGTACATACATACATACATACATACATAAATACATAAATAAATAAGGTGAAAAGTGATGGAGAAAAGCATGCAACACCAACCACATGGTCATGCTAGGGCAAAGCATGGCTGCATACACTGTGTATCATAAATGCATAATAACACACGTGCCTTTCACACACACGTACACACACAAACACTCATACACAAATATGAATCTTAGTGTGGAGGCTAGAGAATGATGCAGCTAGGGACTGAACTCAGGGTCTTGTGTGTGCTAACCCAGCTTTTTAACATTAAATTACATTCCCAGGCCTCCTCTGACATTCAGGTTTGAAACAGAAACATACTGAGTTGTCTAAACTGTCTCTGACGTCACTGTAGTCCAGAAGGACCTTAAACTTTTGATCCTCCTGCCTCAGCCTGCCAAGTAGTTGGAATTGCAGACTGGTACCATTTGGCCCTGCTTAGGTAGTCTTTTCATTGAACGTAGTACTTCCTTGATATTGGAGAAGATAGGGAAAAAATATAAATATAAATACGAATAAATATAAATAAGTTACAACAGAGGCTCAGTCTTTCAAGAATTTGGTTCTCAACATATCACTTGCTTGTGAATATATTAAAAACTTAAGAAGCAGGTCATGGAGTCAGTCTTCTGAGAAAGAAAGGCCAGTTGCTGCTGATAAATGGCCATCCACCAGGCACAGGTGGGGCTCTGTTTCCCTTCTCCTTCCCTCTGGTTCTAAGGAACCAGTTTCTCTTAAGAAGGTCACATTATTCATGAAACAATCTGCCGTGGTATAATGAAAACAACCTATTTTTCACTTTATCTATTTTCGAAATGTTTGTTTTAACTGGATGATTAGCCAGTTTTGTTAAGGATGTGCTGACAGACATAAATTAGCTTTTGAAAGCACTACTTGAAAAAAATACAAATGTAAACAAAACCAAACATAAAAAACAGTCTGCATCTGACTGGTGTGGTTATTTTAAGAATACAATGCAGTCTCTGATGTGAGCACCGCTGGGAGCTGTGCTTTTCCTTAACAGATTTTTACCTCTCCTTTTTTCAGCCAGTTGATATCTGACTTGAAAAATCGCAATAGTTACATCTGGACATGTGCTCTGTCAACACCTACACTGGGGTCCTGAGTCCCAGCTTGTGTTCCGGGCATGCAAGACTGCACTAACAAAACCAGGGTGCTGTTGATTTGCAAGATTCTGATTTGTTCCGTTCAAGAGAGCGCACCTAGAAGCAGATGCAGCAGATGCCGCAGATGGCCTGAATCCCTGCGCCTTACAGAGAACTAAACTGCTAGTGTGGAAACCAGCTGCCTTAGCAGGATGAGATAAATAAAATGAAAAGTCCCCTCCAATGCAGCTGGAGGTCCCTCCGTGAGTACAGAAAGCCTGGCACCCACCAGGCCACGCTAAAGACAGGGCAAATTTCAGGTCAGAATATAATCATGTGGTTCAGAATGGCCTCCTTCCAAGCCACCAGGGAAGAAAATACCCGACTCATAGCACGTCCCATCCAATACGTGAAATGTTTTGGATGGGATCCAGGAGGCTGCTTGGTATCCTCTTTCGAACTCAGAGCTGGTAAGGCAATTTCACAAGACAAGTTGAGTGTAGGTGGCATTCTAGAGCAAGGTATCTGCAGCACTTGCAGGTTGGTCTGGCGTCACTTTCTGCTACCTATGCAGAGTTTGCCCAGGAGGAAACGGGATCAGCTCCTTTTTTATTAATAAAAGTTCACACATTGTAAATTACCCCAAAAACATCACAAGAGAATTTTTTTAAATAAAGGAGCTCTCTTAAATTTCTATTGTCCTCAGCAAGTTCGATAGCCCCAAATTAATTTTGCAAATAATTGCTGCTTATAAAGGGATTCCAAGTAAACCAAGAGGCACAAGCGCCAACATGCAGTGAAGGAAACTCTGAGATGAGCAATGATGGCCACTCTTGCTGCCCTGCTGATACAGTGGGGTCCAGTATTGAGGCAAGAGCCATGGGGATCTATGCATGGTTCTCAGTCTCATGTTTGATCACAGTGAAAGCACAAAGAGCTATCGTTTTCATTTTCTCCCAGGACACCATTAAAGAATAAACAGGACACATGACAGTGACTCAACCATCACACACAAATTGTTAAATGCGCGTGTCCCTGTTTTGTTTGCCTGATTCCTTCTAGCAAATGTTATGATCTCCATGTGACAGGAAAGAAAACTGATTCCAGTGTCACCAAATGTTTAAGAGACAGGAATAGAACACAAAGTTTGCAGATCTTAGGGACTCAGCTGGAATTCTGTCTGCAAGTGTTAAGCTTGACACCCCAGGTCTTCCCAGGTTGAGAAGGCTGGGGAGAAGTTGCCAAATGTAGAAGGGAGAGGCATCAAAGAAGATACTTCCCTCCACCCAGCCCTTGCTGGACAATACCACAATCAGAATCCTGGCTTCAGATGCACTTCCTGACACCTGCTCTCGATGACTTCTACATTTCCTGATACCAGGAATTTTTCTACCCTTAAGACCAGCACTGCCCCTGATCTGCCAAAACCAATCCAGGTAAGATCCTGTTCACTCAGCATTTCTCATCCATGCAGTGGGCACGCTGTGCTTCCTTGAGTCTCTTGGCATTGTGGTTCTATGAGGCCAGCCTGCTCAGTGTCATAATTAACTTGAAGCTCTGTAGCCCCTCCTCCCGAAATATTCATCATGTCAACAGAGGCCCTTTAACAGACAAGTTCCAATATGGAACCTCAGTGACTTCTACAATGGATCTGCAATTAATGTTGAGACTCGCTGAGTTGAATTCCATTCAAAGAGTAGAAAGAAACTTAAGTAATAGCATGGTTTCTATGCTTTATATCCAGTTTGCAATCCTACCAGCAAAGGAGGAGTGTTCCTCTTTCTCCACATCCTCGCCAGCATCTGCTGTCATCTGAGTTTTTGATCTTAGCCATTCTGATTGGTGTGAGGTGGAATCTCAGGGTTGTTTTGATTTGCATTTCCCTGATGACTAAGGATGTTGAACATTTCTGTAGGTGCTTCTCAGCCCTTCAAATTTCCTCAGTTGAGAATTCTCTGTTTAGCTCTGTTCCCCATTTTTTGATAGGGTTATTTGGTTCTCTGGAGTCTAACTTCTTAAGTTCTTTTTATATACTGGATATTATCCCTCTATCGGATGTAGGATTGGTAAAGATCTTTTCCCAATCTGTTGGTTGTCATTTTGTCCTATTTACAGTGTCCTTTGCCTTACAAAATCTTTGCAATTTCATGAGGTCCCATTTGTTGATTCTTGATCTTAGAGCATAAGCCATTGTGTTCTGTTCAGGAACTTTCCCCCTATACCCATGTGTTTGAGACTTTTCCCCACTTACTTCTATTAGATTCAGTGTATCTGGTTTTATGTGGAGGTCCTTGATCCACTTGGACTTGAGCTTTATATCTATAGAGGCCATCTTAAAAACACTTTTCATGTCCTATGTCATTTAACCCTTACAACAGAGAGAGAAGCTCTCAAATCATGACATCTAGGAGAACCTCCAAACTACTTGAAGAATTAATGCTGTGGCCAGATCCAATCCCAGATCACTAAATTTGTATGCACAACTCCTTTTTTTCCCAAGCTGCACTTAATTCCTTGAAGGAAACAGACATATCTTCAACCCTTGCCCCTGTGCACGACCTCCTTTTGATGTAGCCAGCAGAAGCAGGCCAGAGTCTTGCTGCTTTCATCCCTATGCTTGCTTCCCTATATCCTTCCTTGGGATGATAACCAGGGTGTTCAGCTGAGTTACCCTGCTATGGCATTACACATGCTAGGAAGGGAAAACAAAATGCATGTAGCCAATAACATTTTCTCTCTAATCACAATCTCCAGTTCTAATAACTGTCTTGTTCCTTGCTACATGTATGTTCTGGAAGGGGATGGGTCTGGAATTTGTTATGACTTCCTCTAGCATGTGTACTATCCTTTCACCTTTTCTGGTTTATATTCTCATATTTCCTTTTCTCCTCCTCCACTTCCTCTTTCCCTTCCTTCCTCCACTTCCTCCTTCCATTTCTCTTTTCCTCCTTCTCCTCCTCCTCCTCTTCCTCCTCCTCTTCTTCTTTTTTGTAGAGGGGGTTGCAAGGGCAGAGGGCAAATTCGAAGGGATAGGAAAATGAGTGGGATTGGTATGCATGCTATGAAATTCACAAAAAATCAATAAAGAGAAAAAGGAGAGGAAGAAATAACCCCCAAAGGAGTGGGTGACAACAAAGGCAAGAATGATCAAGCTTGGGACAAAAAAAATCAATAAAATAATAACAACAACCAAAAACTGAAACAAACAAACAAAGGACAGAGAGAGAGAGAGAGAGAAAGAGAGAGAGAGAAAGAGAGAAGAGGAGGAGGAGAAAGAGGAGGAGGAGGAGGGAGGAGAAGGAGGAGAAGGAGAAGGAGAAGGAGAAGGAGAAGGAGAAGGAGAAGGAGAAGGAGAAGGAGAAGGAGAAGAAGAAGAAGAAGAAGAAGAAGAAGAAGAAGAAGAAGAAGAAGAAGAAGAAGAAGAAGGAGAAGAAGAAGAACACAAAATATAACAAGTCAATGAAATAGGTGCTTTAATAAAATCGGTAATATTAACCAACCCTTTCCCCAAATTAACTAAAAGACAGAGAAAGAATTCAAATTAACAAAATTAAAGATGAAAAGAGGGTACAATAACAGACACCAAGGAAATCCAGAGGCTCATATGGAAATACTTTAACAACCTGTACTCCAAAATTGGAAAACCTAAAATCAGTAATTCACTTGATACATAACACCTATGAGAGTTAAATCAAGATCAGATAAGCAATTTAAACAGAACCATAACTCCTAGTGAAATAGAAGTAAAAATAAAAACAAACAAAAAAACAAAACCAAAAACCCAAAGGGCCAGATAGTCTTAGTGTAGAACTCTACCAGGCTTTGAAAGCGGAATCAGTGCCAGCATTCCTCAGTTAGTTCACAAAATATGAACAAATGAAACCTGTCCGATTCATTTTATGAGGCCACAGTTTCCCTGATACCTAAACCAAATAGTGACCCAACAAGAGAATTATAGACCCTTTTCTTTACTTACATACATAGATGTAAAAATTCTCAATAAAATATTTGCAAACTGAATTCAAGAACATATCAAAAAAAAAAAAAAAACTACACAATGATCAAGTAGGCTTCATCCCAGAGATCCAGGGATGTTTCAACATATATAAATTGATAAATGTAACTTGCCATATAAACAATCTGAAGGACAAAACTACATAATTACCTCTCTAGATGCATAAAAGATCTGTGACAAAAATCTGTCACCCCAAAGTCCTGGAGAGATTAGAGGTACAAGGACATACCTCAATATTATAAAGGTAGTTTACAGCAAGCCCATAGCCACAATCAACTTAAATGGAAAAGATATTCAAATAAATATCACTAATATTAGGATCAAGACAGCATTGTCCACTCACTGCATACCAGTACAATATAGTACTTTAAGTCATAGTTGGAACGCTAAGACAATTAAAGCACAAAAATTGGAAGGGAAGAAGTCAAAATATCTTTATTTGCAGATGATATGATAGCATACATAAATGACTTAAAAATTCTACCAGGGAGCCGTGCAGTGGTGGCGCATGCCTTTAATCCCAGCACTTGGGAGGCAGAGGTAGGTGGATTTCTGAGTTCGAGGCCAACCTGGTCTACAGAGTGAGTTCCAGGACAGCCAGGGCTACACAGAGAAACTCTGTCTCTAAAAAAACAAAAAAAACAAAACAAAAATAATTCCACCAGGGAATTTCTACAAGTATTAAACACTTTCAGCAAACTACCAAGATATAAAATTAACTCACAAATGTCAATTACCTTCTGTCTTAGTCAGGGTTTCTATTCCTGCACAAACATCATGACCAAGATGCAAGTTGGGGAGGAAAGGGTTTATTCAGCTTACACTTCCACATTGCTGTTCATCACCAAAGGAAGTCAGGACTGGAACTCAAGCAGGTCAAGTAGCAGGAGCTGATGCAGAGGCCATGGAGGGATGTCACTTACTGGCTTGCTCCCTTCTGCTGGCTTGCTCAGCCTGCTTTCTTATAGAACCCAACACTACCAGCCCACAGATGGCACCACCTACAAGGGGCCCTCCCCCCTTGATCACTAATTGAGAAAATGCCTTACTGTTGGATCTCATGGAGGCATTTTCTCAACTGAAACTCCTTTCTCTGTGATAACTTCAGCTTGTGTCAAGTTGACACACAAAACTAGCCAGTACACCTTCCTATATGCAAATGACAGACTGAAAAAGAAATCAATGAAACAATATCTTTCACAACAGCCTTAAATAATACAAAATAACTTGAGGTAACTCTAACCAAGCAAGTGAAAAACTTGTATTGTATAAACTTTTAGGCATTTGAGAAAGAAAGTGAAGAAGATATCGAAGATGGAAAACTCTTTGATGCTCATGGATCTATATGATTAACATATAAAAATTATCATCCTACCAAAGCAATCTATTAATTTATTGCAATCCCACTAAAATTCCAACTTAATCTCTTGCAGATCTTGAAAGAACAATTCATGAGGAAATAAGCACACACACTAAACATGATGGTTAAACCAATCCAGAATTATCAAAGAACTGCTGGAGATATCACCATCCCCAACCTCAAATTGTACTACAGAGCTATAGTATTAAAAACCACATCATGCTGGCCTAAAAACAGATACCACAGTGATCAGTGAAATTGAATTGAAGACCCAAGCATAAATCCACTTCTATGGATACAGATTTTTATAGTGAAGCTAGAAATACACACTAAGAGGGGAAAGTCCCAGGATCCTGAACAAATGGTGCTGGTCAAACTGGAAAACTATATGCAAAAGAATACAAATAGATCCATATATGTCACCCTACATAAAACTCAACTCCAAAACAGATAAAAGACCTTAATATGGGACCTGATAAACTAAATCTGAAAGAAGAAAAAGTGAGGAATAGCCTGGAACTCCTTGGCACAGGAGAAGACTTTCTGAACAGAGCACCATTAGCATAGGCAGTAACACCAAGTATTAATAAATAGGACCTCATGAAACTGAGAGCCTTCTGCATGGCTAAGGATACCATCGGTGGAAAAAAGCAACAGGCTACAGAATGGGAAAAGATTTTTATCAAGTACATTATTAGATAGATGGTTAATAGCCAATATATATAAAGAACTGAAAAAAAACTAGGCATCAAGAAAGCAAATAACCCAATTAAAAATGGAGTAGAGATCTAAGCAGAATTCTCAATGAAGGAAACGTGAGTGGCTGGAAAACGCTTAAGGAAATGTTCAACATCCAACATCGATATTCATCAGGGAAATGCAAATCAAAACTACTTTCAGATTTCAGCTTACACCTGCCAGAATGAATACGATCCAAACAAATGACAGCTCGTGCAGGCAAGGATGTGGTATAAGGGAAACACTCAGCCATTGCTGGTGGGAGTGCAAATGCATACAACCATGATTAAAATTACTATGGCAGTCCTTCAGGAAGATAAGTATTGACCTACCTCAAGAGACACTTGCCCAGCCAGGTTCATTCCTGCTGTATTCATAATAGCCACAAATTGAAAATAGCCTAGAGTCCATCAATGGAGGAATGTATTCCAAAAATATGGTACTTTTATATAATGGAATATTACTCTGCAGTCAAAAAATGAAATTAAATTTGCACATAAATGAATAGAAACTAGAAACTAAAAAAAAAACTGAAAACAAAGAAATAAGCAAACAATAACAACAACAAAAATATTTAGTGAGGTATCCCAGACCTAGGAAGACAAATTAGTATGCATTTGCTTATATTTGGTTGTTTGATGTTACGTTAGCATTATAAACAAACTACAATCCTTAGAATCCCAAGATATACCAGTGCAATGGGGACACAAAGCTTGTGGGAATAACCAATCAATATCTGATCCATTTAAAATCTACTCTTACAGTGTGTAACCCGTACCTGACACTGTGTGGGTGACCAAGAATCTGAGACTAGATAACCCAGGAACCTAGACTGAAATATAATATTCCTGTTCTATAACAGGAAGGTAGCAATTAAATTACTCCCAATGACACTCTTTTATACTTGCAGATCAGTGCCTTACTTGGTCATCATCAGAGATGTTTCCTCCTGTAGCAATGGGAACAAGTACAAAGATTGATAGCCAAACAACACACAGAGAGGCAGAGACCTCAGAACACTCACCTTTACATTGGATGTGTCCAGCAAATCCCAGTCCCCAGGGACCAGAAAAGCCTGTAGAAGAGCTTTAGCAATGTTAAAGCCAAAAGGGGATGAAGGAACAAAGCCCTTTAAACAGAGACTGAGGCACAAGGTGTCTACAGAGCTATGCCAGATGGAGTCTTAAACCTTAACTGGACACATGGTCCCATTCATAACCCATAGCTGTATCCAACTGATAACCATTCACACATTAAAAGTAGTTTTCTCCAAGGGAGTGTCACTGAAAAAACAAACTACCTTCAAGGGTAGGCAGCATGCCCAACAGGAGATGGCCATCAGGAAACAAACTCAAGGACATTTTGGGAGGACCCTTATCTCATAATGCCATAATAGTGTTTTTTAAAAATTAGTTTTAATTTTTATTTTCACTTTTATTTTATTGCCCTACAAGTTTTGCCCATATATTACTGCTATGGATTTATATTTTTATGGGATATTTGAATGTACTAACAAGGGGGTCTCTGCACCTATATCTGTTTCTTAATGCCTTTTCTCTGTTTCTTTTCCTTCTGTTTGTTTTGCCTTATTCCAATTTGTTAGTTTTTGCTTTCTCTTATTATATTTTATTTCAGTTTACTGTTTATTAGACACCTGTTTGTTTTCTAAAGAGACAGGAAGGAGCTAGATATGAACAGGAAGAAATGTGGGAATTAAGAGGAGTAGAGGGAGGGGAAGCTATATTCAGAATACATTGAAAAAACCTATTTTCAATAAAAAAAAAGACAAAAATGTGTCTACATTCAACTGTAATTTTAAGAGAATAACCTATAAAATCATTTTGAGGTAAAATCAGTTCACAAATGATGACAATCAGAAGTCAAAACATTTGAGTCACAGGAGCATGCCCTTCCTCAAAGATCATATGACCTAAATCTTATTTTCCTGCTGAAGAATCCAAGCCTGTGGGATCTGAAGAACTTGTTCTTAGTCCTTCAAATAGGGGTACCTTTCCCAAAGCTTGCTGCTCTGAGTGACTTGAGTATCTACATCTCCTTAGCGCAGAGTGTGTCTTTATTTTGCTAGAAGAGAATGACCAATATTTACATATATAATCCTTGAAATGTATAACACATTCTTCTGGTTTTGCATTGCAAATCAGAGTCCACCAGGTCAAATGTCAATCCTAGAACCCCCGTGTAACACAGTTCTCCTCCACTGCTCAGTTCAAGCTACTGGATCCCTCTGCAAACAAAGAAGTAAATGCACAGGTTTAGATAGTGAAATAGACAGAGAGAGGATGGAACAGGTATAGATGTATCTGTTCTGCCCCTAGGTCATGGCTGAGTTTTAAAGGAATGAAGTCAGTATACATTCCCATCGCCATGCATAAATCATCACTGAGGACACTGGCAGCATCTCTGTAAACTTCTCTTAGAGATTTAAAATGTACCAAGTTTTCTTTCTTGATGACCCAAGCAAGAAAAGTTCAGCAACAGAGTGAGCTTGGCTGAGGCAGAGCTAACTAAAGAAACCGGATTCCCATTGGACTCCTGAGCATCAGGAAGTGCTCTTTACCAAGAAGCTCTCCTTATATAGGTTGCCAGAGATTGTTGGTCAAACATGTTTCTTCCCAAGAGAGATGGTGGCTGAGGCTGTGGTCTAGGTCCAAGAACTGAAAAATGATAAATAAATAGGGACCAGAAGGTCAAAGAGGGGCTCTACCAAATAGAAGTTAAGAGAGGAGAGACTCGCTTCCGAAACCAAACAGAAACCCCAAAACAGAATAAAATATAAATGGTCATACAGAACTGGCCAGCTACTGAAACAGGAAGCTTGTGTAATGGTTCCCATCCATATTAAGATCCTTGTGTCACTCATTTTTGGTCCAGGCTGAGACCATACATACATTCTCTAGTTAGACCCTCATTGTCTAAGCACACAACTAAAGAAACTACTAATATGTAAATCAACTTCACCAATGCCAAGCAATGTCATGTATTTGTAAGCTCAGGCAAGCTACATTTCAAAGGGGACAGAAGGTAAATAAAGGTCCTTCTGAATCAAGGGGAAGGCTGGATATTAAACCATAATAAGTCTGATTGGTTTTATACCAACATTGATCAGAAATGGCCATTAGAAGCCCTTGAAGCAGGTCCCAGAGACAAATCAGTCTCTAGCAAATCACAGAATCTTCCCTTTTAATTTTTGAGGACTTTTTGTGTTTCTGCCCACGGTGTTCAATAATTATTTTCTACTTTTAACTGGAACATATTAATTGGGCTTCTGAGTTGTAAATGGACAGTAGTCTGGCATACGTGGAGGTAATTCATTGTCATCAAATCATGGCTTTCCTAAGTCTTATCAGTTTTCCATCTGATACGGGAGAGCTTTGCAATAAAACAGGCACTCATGAGCCTCCTGTAGATGATACCCACAGCAAGGTGTCCCTCAGGCTAAGGAACTGATGGTGGATGTGTGCTTGCTCTCACTCTTAGCTGATATAAGAGATGAGCTTGAGTACTTGTTTTCTGAAATGTAGGGAACATCCAGAAGCATGTTGTAGCCAGTATCCTTTCCAAGTGTACAATCTACATGTAATATAAAATGTGGATCTATTCAAGAAAAGGACTGGAAAATAGAGGAATGGACAGAGAGCAGCACGACCCAGCACATGTAAAATAGGGTTCGGAGTCCAGGAAAGGAGTATGTATTAGAGAAAACAGCATCAAGACACACAACATAAAAGTAGCCAGTGAGCAGAGACAGTCTGAAACCCCCACACTACCCCTGAAGAAAACAAAAGTTCCCAGAGTAAAAACATTAGAGGAGTGGGCACTATATAAATGACCCTTAAAGGGTCATGAATATTGTGGACCAGCGTTTTTTCAAGCTGTTCTTTAGCTCATTTGTCTACTGCTACTATCTGGGAAGTTTTCCTTTCCTTAATAAACTGTCTCTATCTTCTAATTGTAACTGTATGTCCCGGTCTAGTCCCTCACTATGGCACACAAGAGCCTAAATCTCTAACAGGTGTCCCCAGGGTTCAACTGCCCCCTTATCATTGGTGGACATCTGAGATGCTTTCCGGGCATTGTGTCTAAGTAGTCCTGCATTCTTTGGCCCCCTGTTTACCTCCATGAAAAGAAAGGAACAAAGTGATTCCCCCAATGCCATAAGCAGTAGTAAGACTTAGATTTCAGTGGGTGATACATTCCTCAAGTTTCCTATCTCCGACACTGCATGTGCTTAACTATATGGGTCACGGGAGGAGGATACATTGCAGTCACCTGGAGAGTGTCTGGAGGAAGCTGTGTCCACTGGAGGATGGCTTGGTATGTGTGTCTACTTAGGCTAGGCATGAACAGTGATTCCAGGGTAAGGTGCTGCTGTGGAGCCTCGGGGTGCATAAAGACCTTCTTTCTGGAGCAAATGCCTTCTAAAAGCCCTTTCATTCGCTATACTCAGGGCAGATGCTCTAAGTGACATGCAGGGAAAATGATTTAGATTCTAAAGTGAAGTGGCTAAGCCAAACACGGATGCAGCATCAGCAAGCTCCATCCTCAGAGGGGCATATGAGACCTATTCCACATGAATTGCAAACTTCATTGAGAATGTACATGGACAAAGGACCACACACGGTACTGCACCAAAATGCCTAAAGTCATCTCTTCAGAGGTGGTACAGATTATTTGAAAATATATTCATTGAGTCACCACAAATGAAAACAGTATTTTGTTAACATTTTATTCAAGTAAGGAGACACAAAGCAGCTATTATCAGCTTAAATGTCCTGCATAATAACTTTGATAAAAACCAAACTTGTTTTGATCTCTAATCAAAATCTTCATGCATTGGTGAGATATGATCTACTAATTTAGAAATACTCATATATATATATATATATATATATATATATATAGCCAGGAACTGTGGCTTGTACTTGTAATATCAGAATTTTGGAAGCTAAAGCAGGAAGATTGCTATCAATCCATCAATCCAAAGACAATCTGGGCTAGTGAGTTTCAGGCCAGGCTAGGCTACAAAACGATCTCTCTCTCTCTCTCTCTCTCTCTCTCCATATCTTTAAATGTACATTTGTTTTTATATACAACTGACTATTTCTCATTTTCTTTTGCTTGGCTCCATACATTCAATTTTGCTTACCTTGTCTTGAGAAATGAATCATACAACGAACATAGTTTGTTCAGCCAAAGACACTGTGAGCTAGAAATATTAGTGGCTTAGGGAGTGTAAAACAGCACAGGAAATCTGTTTTCTGTCATCTCCTTCCTGTGCTTTCTTTGAGCATACGTTACAATGCAGAGCCTAAAAGCTGCCAGTTCCCTTCGACAGCCTGTAATCCTATTAAAAAGGATTATTCCTTTGTCCTGGGCTATCAGATCTTGGTAAGAGCTCCTTCAGGCCAACCTTTAAGGAAATTTACACACACATTAAAAAAAAAGTTAAATAAGCCATTTGTTATGTCTCTCAAAGAAAGCTAAGCCTGGAGTCTCAACTGTGTATAGCCCTGTCTCTTTCATTTTCCTGAAAGCCTCATGCAAATTATGATTCTATTGCCCCTTCGGTTTCTCAGCTTTTGCAGTGAATTCGGGACAGTGGCGCATGAGTCAGAGTCTCTCGTAGTTTCTATCGAAAAATTTGAAATGTTAAATCCACTTCGATTACCTCTGCTTGCTATGAACCTCATCCTGAATACCTTTAGTGCCCAAGATAGTCAAGAGGAGCAGAATAGAACACATGGGTCTGGGCATCCAATTGAGTACAAGCAGTCCCCTTCCTGGTGGGTTTTGAATTGTTAAGAGTCCCAGTTAACCAGGGCCAGGTTAACATCTAGTATCTCAAACCTACCCTCTTTTCCTCTGTCATTGTTCTGCCACGTGCAATTCAAACGATGGCATAGCCATTACCCTTTTCTAAGCTAAAGCCCTGAGCCTAGTATTTACTCCTTTATTCCCACAAAGCACATCCTACCTGGATTGGTTACTTTTCTTCCTGCTGTGACCAAATTTAGAGATACTCATATTTTTCTGACAAGAAGCTAGTGGAGGGAGGAAGAGTCTATTCTTAGAGTTTGTGGTGGATAATCCAATCATGCCCAGGAAGATATGGACCCAGGCATCAAAGGTGCAGCTGCAGGAACAAGAGGTTGGCAGCAGCAGCCAGGAAGGAAAGAAGAAACACACAGTGCAGCCATATAAGCCTTCAGTCCCCACCCCTAGGAACTCATTTCTTCCAGTCAGGCTCCACCCCATAATAGTTTCTTTATCTCCCAAACAGTTCCACCAGCTGAAGACTTAATTTTCAAATATGTGAGCTTACTGGGATGGAGGTGCCTTTCACATCCAAACCACAATGCCATCTGTCCCTTAAATGTAAGTTCTAGATTTCCAGTCTTTTCCTACCCCAATCCATCAGCATCTTCTGATTTGGTGACCAATACTTCACCTCTGAGAACCCATAACCTTTTGGGATTTCTCCTGAACATGGGCTCTCAATTATAGTCAAGTTGATAAACTATATAATAACTTTGGCCTTGAGGCTGTAGGTTTTATATCCCATTCATGCTCTTAAGACCACTGACCACTGACTGTTAGTAATGGAAGAACTACATGTTAGCAGGGTACCTGGGCTTTGGGGACCCCAGGTTCTAGTCTCCCTTTGGATAGCATCCAGCTGTGTGATTCTAGACAAGTTGTTGTTCCTCTTTTGACTTCTCTGTTATACAAAAGAGTAGAGTTCTACTGAATGTCTTGATTTCCTTGCAGCCTTTGATTCTATAACATGTCAGTTGGAGAGGTTTCCAACAATGGAGGAATTCATATGGGTTCATTGAATGCAGTTAGAATCAATTACACAGCTGGTAGCCGGTAGATATATTTACAATGTGGTAGATAATATTTACAATGTTTCCTTCTAAGTTCACATAGGTGCTATTGTGATTAAGAAACTGCCAAACAACTTCAAAGTATTACAGAATCCATAGTCGCTGTGGATCCTTAGGAATCTTCTCAATCAACAGGACACAAAACACCATTACTTTCTAGTGGCTACCAGTAGTTCCTCATCCCTCGCTGCTACATCTTTTTATTCAATTTCCTGACCCTCTGTTCTCTCCTGTCCCTTTCAATACCTGATCCTGCCCCCCTTTCCCACCCTGTTTTCTCCCTCCCAGGTCTCTCCCTCCCTCTACCTTCTATAATTATTTTGTTCCCCCCTCTATGTAGGATTAAAGCATCCACATTTTGATCTTCCTTCTTCTTGAGCTCCATATGGTTTGTGGGTTATGATGTGTCTATAAAAGATATTCACTTATCAGTGAGTACATACCATGTGGGTACTTTTGTGTCCGGGTCACCTCATTCTGGATTATATTTTCTAGTTCCATTCATTTTGCATCCGGATTTCATGAAGTCATTGTTTTTAATAGCTGAGCAGTATTCCGTTGTGTAAATGTACCACATTTTCTGTATCCATTCTCCTGTTGAGGGACTTCTGGGTTGTTTCTAGTTTCTGACTATTATAAATAAGGCTGCTATAAACATAGTGGAGCATGCGTCCTTGTTATATGTTAGAGCATCTTTTGGGTATATGCCCAGTAGTGGTATAGCTAGGTCTTCAGGTAGAACTATTTCCAATTTTCTGAGGAACTGCCAGATTGATTTTCGAAGTGGTTTTACCAGCTTGCAGTCCCACCAGCATTGGAGGAGTGTTTCCTCTTTCTCCATATCCTGTCACCTGCATTTTTGATCTTAGCCATTCTGATGGTGTGAGGTAGAATCTCAGGGTCATTTTGATTTGCATTTCCCTGATGACTAAGGATGTTGAACATTTCTTTAGGTGCTTTGCAGCCATTTGAGAATCCTCAGTTGAGAATTCTTTGTTATCTCTGTATTTTTGATAGGGTTATTTGGGTCTCTGGATTCTAACTTCTTAAGTTCTTTGTATATTTTGGATATTAACCCTCTATCGGATGTAAGGTTGGTAAAGATCTTTTCCCAATCTGAGGGTTGCTGTCCAGTTGACAGTGTCTTTTGCCTTACAGAAGCTTTTGGGTATGACTTTGACTGAAATATGCAACAAAAGAGAGAAATAGAACCTGGAGAGACCACCTCCAGTAGATAGGCATGGCCCCCGGTTGAGGGATGGGGCCACCCACCCATCTCAACATTTTTAACCCAGAAATGTTCCTATCCAAAGGAAAGACAGGGACAAAAAAATGGAACAGAGACTGAAGGAAAGGGCACCCAGAGACCACCCTACCTAGGGATCCATCCCTTCTGCAGGCATCAAACCCTGACACTATTGCTGATGCCAAGAAGCACTTGCTGACAGGAGCCTGGTATGGCTGTTCCCTGAGAGGTTCTACCAGCACCTGACCAATACAGATGCAGACACTTATAGCCAACCATCAGAGCCAGGGGACCCCAATGGAAGAGCTAGGGGAAGGACTGAAAGAGCTGAAGGGGATTGCAACCCCATAGGAAGAACAATATCAACTAACTAGACCACCCAGAGCTCCCTGAGACTAAACCACCAACAAAAGAGTATACATGAGTGGGTCCAAGGCTCCAGATATATATGTAGCAGAGGATGGTCTTTTCTGACATCAATAGGAGGGGAGGCCCTTGGTTCTATGGAGGTGTGATGCCCCAGAGTAGGGGAACGCTAGAGCAGTGAGGAGGGAGTGGGTGAGTAGGTGAATGGGTGGAGGAGCACCTTCATAGAGACATGGGGAGGGGGAAGAGGGGGGATAGGATGGGGGTTGTGGAGGAGTAACTGGGAAGGATGATATCATTTGAAATATCATTGAAATCGAATAAAATGATTAATAAAAAACACACCATTACTGTTAGTTTGGAAGGAACTCGAAAGAGACTGTTACTCTACATGGGTGTTCATAGTCCAACAATTTGAGAATTACTGAGATCTTATCAGCAAACAATAGAAAAAGTGAAGAATGTTGTAAAGTTTGCATATTTTTTTTTTCTGAGAAAAGGTATCCAGACACTTATCAGACACTCAAATGCTTCTGTAACCTAGATAAAATCCAAAACCAGCATTGTGGAAGGTCTGCGGCTCCTGGGGCTCTATTTTGTTCCATCTCAACCTTTGAAATAATGAAGTCATTAGTTTCTACTTATTTTGTTCCTACTGTGGTACCAAGAGCATGCTAAATGTTCTTCATAGATATTATATTACGGAAAGTGACAATGTGAGAAACATGGACAAAAAGGAAGGCCGAGAGGCTTGCCTACAAGCAGAACTGATGGAGAGATCTTCTCAATTAATATGTCTCTTTCCAAACGACTCTAAGTTTTTGTGAAGTTGACCAAACTTAGCAGTGCAGATACTGAATATCTCTTTAATTTCCATTTAATGGGGGGAAAAAGTG
Source organism: Uromys caudimaculatus (assembly GCA_028551405.1). NCBI lineage: Eukaryota > Metazoa > Chordata > Mammalia > Rodentia > Muridae > Uromys > Uromys caudimaculatus. The sequence continues at coordinate 112,566,907 of CM052703.1, read as the reverse complement.
AAGGAAGAATTCAACACAGTATGCCCAATAATGTCCAGTTTCATCTTAGCAAGATATTCCTATTTTCAAACAGCTCTTTAAATGCTCAGAAGTAGGTCCTAGGTAGAATAATGTGAGCTTCCAGCTGAATGGCCACATGTCATAAATAGGGGCAGGAAATAAGAAAGAAAAATTTTATACTAAGTTCACCAAGGGACATGTGACTGGTGCCTGTGTTCCTTCCACAATGTCAAGTTGTCCACTAAGCCTACCAACAGTTGAGGGTGGAAAGCACAGGGCAGAAATACAGCAAGGAGTGGGGCAGACCATGAACCAGAACAAGACTTTAGAAGGGACATAAAATCTGAGCCTCAAAGGAAAAAAAAAACCAACAGTGCTCTTCTCCATTCATAGATATACACAGCTGCTGCAGAGCACAAGCCCATTTCTTCTTAAGAGCTCAAAGGAAAACTAAATCAATAAGAGAAATTCTTCATTTGCATTTTGAAAATATTCAGCTACAAAATTAGCTGCTATGCTCAATCTTTCCCCCATTTTTCTGTTAAACTAGACTTAAGAGATGTTCTTCTTATATGTGCTAGCTAGCTTTGTCAGCCTGACAGAAACTTGAGTCATTTGGGTAGAGTAAACCATAACGAAAAAGAAAATCCATTCACACCAGCCTCTAGGCTGTAGAACATTTTCTTGATCAGTGATTATGTGGGACAGCTCAGCCTACTTTAGGTGGTGCCACCCCTCCTCAAGTGGTCCTGAGTTGAGTAAAAAGCCAGTTGAATAAACTCTAGGGAGCAGGACAGTAAGCAGCGTTCCTCTGTGGTTTCTACTTCAGTTCCTGCCTAAAGGTTCCTGCTTCTCTCGATGATAGTCTATAATGTATAAGTTAAAATAGATCCTTTCCTCCCCAAGTTGATTTCAGTCATAATGTTCAGTACAGCAACAGGAAAGCCAAAGAGGACATTATCTTTCAGTCTTATCTCTTGCAACAGAAATCATAAAACAAGGTGCTCATGAAACTACAGAGAAAGAAACTGCCTTTGCTTCTGAATCCCTGTGGTGCTGTCCAGGGGAGTCAGAGAAGCTGCTCTTTGGCCTTGGGATGATCTGCAAGTTGAAGCCATGTTTGAGAGGAGGAGATGCTGAAAGAAGTTACCAGGGCTTAAAAATCTAAGTGTGATTCTTCAAACTTCTATCACAACTTCTTCCTGTTCTTGTTCTCTAGATGGGAAATATTCTCTGAGGATTCCCACTTGTTCTGAGACCACAGCACAGTTGTTTCATGCTGCAAACCATGGAGCTCTGCTACTGCAAACCCCTGGTTTCTGCAGCCTTCCCATCCTCACATGCTCCCTGTCCAGGATCCCTGCCTAGCATAGTTCCAACTACATCCTTCCTGCCTCCTCCTCGCTTGAAGTTTTGACAGCTAACTGGTGGTCCTAGAGGGATCGCTTTGGGCCTGTGGAAACAGAAAATTTGACTAGAAAAACAGACCCTACATCTTACAGCATGGTAATCTCAGCTCTGATGGGCTGGAGGCTTTTAAGGATTGAATTTTACCCAGACTTTGGGCAACCAAGGGGTAAGGTAGGGTGTATCAGGGGCTATCTTTAAGTTCAAACAAGATACTGTTTTTCATCTTGCGTCTTTCTTTGCTCTGAAGATTCTGTTGGCCTTAAAATATTTATGTTGAGAGCCCCTCTCATCACATGAAAACTCGGGCATCTCAGAGCAGGTTCTTTTGCCTTTTTCCTCATCTTCTGAGGAATAATATATGGCAAAGAGAGGTAATGCTTACCAAATAGTCATGTATTCCTGTGCTCTCAGTACACAAATGACATGGGACATACAGGACTCTTTGTTTCCTCTCATCTTTCTTCAACACTGGAAGCTGCACATTCCACATGTCATAAACACCTGATGGAAGCCACTAAAACCCTTGGGTCATCTTTGAAAATCATCTTTCCAGTGCTACCCAACCATTACACACTGGATAAACAAGAAATAAACGTTGATTGCACCAGCCTCTGAGGTGAATGTAACACAATCCATTCTCAAACAGCCTCTAAGTGGGTAGTGTAGCAGGAATGTTGTTTTCTGTGCCAGCCTAGCCTGGCACACAGAGAGCCCACAGCTGAGCAGCTGCTTCAGTAACAAGAGTTTATGATGAACCTCCTCTCTCCAGCACTGTGAGCAGGGTCTGCCCAACTCCACTCTCCATTCTGTCTTCCAAGTCTTATGATCCCAAGACAGAGTATAATCTGATTGTCCCCATCAGGACAGGCCGTCATAACATGACACAAAGTTACAGAGCATGAGCACAACCATGAGGGGCCAATCCCTAAATGCCAGGGCTTCCCATACATCCTGAAAGCCAATTGCGATTAACAAAACAAAACAAGCTAGTGTTGATGTGCCTAAGGACTAGGGGAGGGTAGTGTTTCGGAAAGCTCTGCAGAAGAAAGAATAACAATCACTCAAAGATGTAGAATGAAGCAAGAAAGAGCCTGGTGACAGAAGAGAAGCCACGTCAAAATCAAGACTGTGTGAAATGTAAGCAAGCCAAACAAGAGCACAGCAAAGAATCTTACCTCTGACTTAGGTTCACAGCATTGAAGAACAAATGTATCATTCTGCATCATATTAGACATACACATGAGTGTGGCTTGCATGTGCTCATGTGAATGCCCCTTCCGGACACACATGCATGCACGACACTGTAATTATTTATTAGCAAAAAACTGGGCAGGTCTCCTTATTAAGCTGCAGCTGTTCCAAGCCACTTCTACTTCCTCCCTGGCTAGCCTTCTTGGTTTTAGTGAAAGCATGTGGCTAGGATATAGAGTTTCGTGCCAGGTTATGGTTCCACAGTGAGAGACCCGTGTATATTAATGCTTCAAGTATAACAGTAACAAGACATCATTTCCTTGTGGAAGCAGGGCTTAGCTTGTGATAGATGCCCAGGGCATCTTGTCCCAAGAAGACCTCCATGTGACTTCACTGTGGGACTGCAGCTATGAGCACAGTAGATTGTCCTTCCTATTAGTCTCCATCTCTACTTTAAACTTGAGTTTCGCTGTCTGTAAAGTAAATGAGGCTCATGACCCCTCTCTCAAGGAGATCTCCAACCTCTGTGGTCTACAGCAACCTCTGTTTCGTCTTCAGGAAGTCCAGACAGTTCTTGTTTCTCAACTTCTGACTCTCCTCAACCAAGTAGTCCCCTGCTGTGGCCTGGATCCTTCATCCAGTTTTACACAGTTCCAATATGGAGTTCAGGCTGTCAAGTAATATGTGGTAGCTTTGTATATACTGGCAAACTCATATTCTCAGCACAAACTGTAAGTTCCTGACTGGGATACTTAGCCAAGCAGTGACGGTAAAAGGTTAAGGACACTTCAAAAGTTGTTATTACCAATCAGAACCAGAAAAGACATTTAGCCTGATAATGACAAGCAGTCTGCAGATCTGGGTCTCGGAATAAAGAGAAAGACACAAAACTGTCCAGTCCCGGGAGAAACACCATGAAATAGTCCCATAGGTTTCAACTTCTGGTAGATTCTGACTTCTCCATCTCTTAACTATGAGCTACCATCTCCATGTATGAGAAGAAACTGACCACAGTACTGACGGGAGGTACTTATCTCTCTCTCCTGGGGGATTTCAGTCAACCTGAGGAATCAGATCAGGGAACAACCATGTTGCTTGCTACAAATGTTTGATTGTTCTCTCAAAAAACAGTGATTGGCTAATGCAATCTCGGGGGTATCAGTGAGGACAGAGAAGAAAGGAGTCCCATCCATGAGGTGGAATAAGAGCTTGTCTAGTGTTACCCTTTATTGTTTCCCCTCTCACATGCTTATATCAAGATGTAAGTATGTACATACACATACAAGAGAAAGCATAAGTTATTAGGAAGTGCAGAGAATCTGAATCCTGTAAAAACCTCAGAGGCAAGAGAGGCCTCCCTAATCAGAAAATGAAAGCACATCTTTCTGCAAGATCTGTAGAAGAGAAGGGGAGATAGATGCTGCCTTAGATCCCCTTCTTGCTACCTGGTTTTGTTGGAAGGAGGTTGGAAGGGTTGACAGCCCCTGATATCATTCTACCTCTAGGCACAAAGTATCTCAGAGGAAGAGACCCAGTGCAGAGGAGTGAGAGGAGATCTGCAAGGAGATGGGAGTGGGATGAGCTGGCTCTGTAACAAGAAGCCAAGAGCAGAAATCCCGCCCCATGAATCTGACCTCCTTAATTGTGCATCTAAGTGCTCTGAGATCTGTCACACCTATACAGCCAGTGTCGTTCTTTCTGCCTTCTTCTCACTTCACTGTCTGACCTCTCTCTCTCTGAGCTTCTGAATAGGCCTTATACTGACTTTGTCCAATATTGAACAAAAAGAAAAAATTAAGCCAATGGGCTCACAGTGAGTAAGATCAGAGGTAGGGGCCAGGGGAGACAGAGTTTCAGTTGTTGGGGTGGTTGCAGGCAAAGTAAAATGAAAGCAGGTTTTTGTCTTCCAAGAGTGCACAGATTTCTTAACAAAAAGCTACAACCTTCTGGGTTTCCCCTCCAGCTATGGCTGAGTGCCACATCCCACCTCTGGGCTTTCTGCTCTTTTGTCACAAATTGGGTAACAAAGGTGTCTTTGTCATGGGTGGAAATTTTATTTCCAAACTGCTTTCCTTTCTACAGGTTGAGATCCCTTGCTAAATAAGAACATGTTCACACTTAGCTCAACAACCTAGTATGGCTAAAGACAACAGGGGATCCCCTTTTCTTGCAGCCAAGAGCCACAAGTGCCTTGCACTTGACAGAAAACAGGAAGATGATTTAGAAGGTCTGGGGTGGTGTGCAAATGTCAAGATGGTGGTCCTCTTTGTCGTACTCCACTGCCCAGAGGTCTGATTTAGTGGCTTTTGCATGGTGGATGAGCCATGCTTGCTTCTGGGAAACCCTTGACAGATCTCATCGCCATCTTGGCTGAAGGAATGGCTGACTACAAAACATGTGTAGCATTTGTTGATTTAGATTGAGAGCCCAGCCTTCGGGGAGATTATGTGACTGTCAATGGTACTGGGGGGAAAAAAAAAAGATGATTTTTTACACAGCACGAGTCAAAGCCCCAGGCTGCTCTTTAGGTTCCTTCATCTACCCATCAAAGAGGAGTGCCAAAGGCTACCTCCTGTAAGGCTAGGAAAGGGTCTGTTCCAAAAGCAATTCAGAGGGCCAAAGTAATTGACTTTCTGTTAGCTTCCTTGAGGGATTGTTTCGTTTCATTCCATTGCCTTTCAGTCATATGCAGACATAATGTCTCTCTGCAAAGCAAGAACAATTAGCAAGGTCCTGAGTTATATTTCTCCTGTGCTCCCTATTACTGTACCCTGTGTGAGAGGGCAGTACAACTGCATCCCAAGAGCTGTTAATGAGGGCCTGCCCTTCATGGCCTTAAAAAAAAAAAAAAAAAAAATCATGGGGGGGGAGGTTGGTAGACTCTGCAAACACACTCTGGGTGCTAATGGCTCTACTACTTAAGAAGATGCTATCTCTCTACTTAAGAAGATGCTATCTTCCTTGGCAGAATTTTTAAATAGGGTCATCTGAAAATGTGTTTCAAGACTTCTAAGCACAGCCCTTGAGCACTCTCCAGACCCTGTGGTGGGTACAGCTGGGAAAGATATAAGATCCAGATGTGACCCTACAACTCATACACTAGTGGGAAAAGAAGCTTTGGGGCAAGAGATTGTGCTTAAGACAGATGATGGTATCATTGTCAGAGTTAGAATGGATCTGAGAGGAAGTCATTGGCGTATCCCTCACACAAGTGTGGAAGAGCATACAGAAGACATGTGTCCATGTCATTGTCCATGGTGCTGTGGGGACAAAATAAGAACCCATATTAGGAGGTACTCTCACGTCAAGTGGTAGAAACCACAAACTAACCTCAATGGGAAATTTTTGAGCTAGCAAACTGGGTCACTACAATCAAAACAGACTAAGCAAGAGTCAGCACAGCTGGATTCAGGAACTTAGCACATGCATAAGCACAATGCTACTTGCTGTCCCTAGTACCCAATTCCTTTTCTCTTCTGTTGGTTTGTACTCAGTAAGTTGACTGGCATTTAAAACTGACAATATCATTGTTGTCATCAATTTTAGGAAGCAAAAATGAAGGGAAAGTTTGGCTGTCTTGTGTAGATCTAAAACCTCAGAACTGAATTTTTGTGTTTCAATATAGTTAAAAGAGTTTGTTTTATTTACAACTTGACTTTGGGGGATCACTTAGGAGACAAACTTCTGATTGTACCTGTGATGGTGTTCCCAAAGAGGTTGAACTGAAGAAAGATGTCCTATCCTTGGAAACACCACCTTGGATCTGGGGCCCATCCTAAATAAAAAGGGGGGAAAAGACTAATTAAGCTGAGCACCAACTTTCCTTTCTCTTTGCTTTCTGATTGAAGATGCAATGTGACTTGCCACCTCACATTCCTGACACCACAAAGAGAGTCACTAAGTCTTGCTTTCCACAATGGACTGTATCCTCAATCCATGAGCCATGGCGAACCATCCCTTGTTTCCTTAAGTGGCTTTTGTTGGGTTTTTAGTCACAGCAGTAAGAAAAGTAACTAATGCATAGGTCAGATACTAACACGTGGCCTGACAGAGAAGAGTGAACATTTTACTCCATGCATACAAAGTATATGCATTCTTTTGGTTCTCTGGAGAAAAACCAAGATGGGAGAGAATCATTCTACCATAAAGTGTCACGATTGCTTTAATATATCTTTAAATATCTTTAATATATCTTTAAAGGATAGGAGCCTATCCAGATCACTCAGAGGGTCAAGGTACTTGTGTCCCGGGTGACCCAGGCAGTCAAATATTCAGAACTAGAATAAAGGTGGACAGTCAGAACTGATCCTCAGAATCATCCTCTGACCTCCACACATGTCCTGTGAGTCACACACACACACACACACACACACACACACACACACACACACGAAGAGAGAGACAGAGAGAGAGAAACAGAGACAGAGAGACAGAGACAGAGACAAGACAATGCATATTTTTCAAAGACAGAGGACTTGAGGAAGATGCAAAACAACTGAGATTCTGCAGGCAGAGCAACCTGGCCAGAAAAATGTCAAGCCAAGAACTCCAGATGTCATTAACATTATGAGGTACAATTCAAAGACCCAACGTGGCAGACATAGAACTTACACCTCTGTGGAATACCATATCCACTTCTCTATTGAATGATGATGGAGCAGCTAGATCATGCAGGGCACTATTTAAGGAGGAAATATTTCAAGTGGTGAAATGAATATAAATCCTTCTCATTAGGAATCTTAAATCTAATGATGACTAGAACAGCAATCAATGCTACCACCTCTAATTGAATCCTTGCCAGGCATTTGAATTGTTTCACATTCTCTTATGGAATCCACTCAAGGTGCGAATTTATATTATTTTTCAGATAAAAAAAATAGTAATAATATTAAAAACTAACATGTCTGTAAAATGTCCAAGGAAGCCCCTGGACATTAAACATGTCTTATGCTAAAACACCCTAGGAATGTGTGAAAATCTGCCAGACCCCTGCAACCTCAAACCTATCTCAGAAATGAGGTCCAGAGACTGGTCTTTGCAAAGATACTAATGTGGCTCAGAAGAGCTGCTATTTCCTGCTCCAAGTTTGGACAGAGGTTGTAAATGACTCATAGAAACAAAAAAAAAATCATCATAGTGCCAAATTCATATTAAACATCTGATGTATGTGAGCATTACGTCATGTAGCAAAGATAAAATAAAATGGTCATAAATGGAGGTCAGGAAAGGTGGTAGGTTAGGATATTGGATAAAAAGCAGTAGAGATTATAAAAATCAATAGAGAAATAAAAAGGAAACAATAAATAAAGTAAAATAAGCCCCGATGATTTTTTCTATAGAAAAAAGCCCAGTTGGCACACACAGAGATAAACCACACTGCTCCTAATGAGCTGTGTCCAGCTGCACCTGCTAAGGAGGCACGTTGACAAGCTCCGGGGCACTGGGAGAGCAGGAACATCTATGAAAGTTCTAGAATGAAACCATTACTTGTATACTAACTTTCAAAAGGGATAGTAGGAATGCGGCGATGGCTCAGCTAGTAATGTGATTGTCTTGCAAGCATGAGGTCTGTGTTCAGTCCCCAGAAACCATGTAAAGAAAGTGGGGCCGGGCAGTGATGGCGCACACCTTTAATCCCAGCACTTGGGAGGCAGAGGCAGGTGGATTTCTGAGTTCGAGGCCAGCCTGATCTACAGAGTGAGTTCCAGGACAGTCAGGGCTACACAGAGAAACCCTGTCTCGAAAAAAAACAAAAAAAAAAAATAAAAGAAAAGAAAGAAAGAAAGAAAGAAAGAGAGAGAGAGAGAGAGAGAGAGAGAGAGAGAGAGAGAGAGAGAGAGAAAGAAAGAAAGAAAGAAAGAAAGAAAGAAAGAAAGAAAGAAAGAAAGAAAGAAAGAAAGAAAGAAAGAAAGAGAGAAGTGCTGAAAAACATCCAATCTCCCATTGGGGAGGCTGAAACCATGATCTCTACAGCTCATTTACTTGCCTGTAAACTTTCAAAAGATCATTCTTAAGAATTGTGCTAGTACCCAAGAAACACCTCAAACACATGAGAATAGTCGTATATGTGAACCTTAAACACATGTGTGCACACACATGTATATACATGAACACACACATATACACATACACACACACACATACATACATACATATATACATATTGTCTTAGTCAGGATTTCTATTCCTGCACAAACATCATGACCAAGAAGCAAGTTGAGGAGAAAAGGGTTTATTCAGCTTTCTCTTCCACATTGCTGGTCATCACCAAAGGAAGTCAGGACTGGAACTCAAGCAGGGCAGGAAGCAGGAGCTGATGCGAGGCCATGGAGGGATGTTTCTCACTGGCTTGCTTCTCATGGCTTGCTCAGCTGGCTTTCTTATAGAGCTCAAGACTACCAGCCCACAGATGGCCCCACCCACAAGGGGCCCTCCCCCCTTGATCACTAATTGAGAAAATGCCTTACCGCTGGATCTCATGGAGGCATTTTCTCAACTGAAACTCCTTTCTCTGTGATAACTCCAGCTTGCGTCAAGTTGACACAAAACCAGCCAGTACACATATGCATATACATATAATATACATATACAAATAATATTCTAAGTTGTTGAGTTTTCTTTTATCTTTTTGTTTGTTTGTTTGTTTTCGAGACAGGGTTTCTCTGTGTAGCCCTGGCTGTCCTGGAACTCACTCTGTAGACCAGGCTGGCCTCAAACTCAGAAATCCGCCTGCCTCTGCCTCCCGAGTGCTGGGATTAAAGGTGTGCATCACCACTGCCCGGCGAGTTTTCTTAGTAATTCAAATATATGATAAGCTAGAGGGAAAATGCTGGAAGCACACATATACTCACTTCTTATAATGTTATAACAACATTTTCTTATATTTTTAACAAAAAGTAAGGCTATACTGTAAGTTCCATATCCCTGTTCATCTTAAAGAAAACCACTTGACTAAAAATTTTGTCATGCTTAGGTTGTTTAGTTTTATCTTGACACGAACTAGGAAGAGGGACCCTATCTCGAATGAGGGATTGCCCCTCATCATATTGACCTATGGGCATGTATGGGGGGGGGGGCATTTTCTTGATTAGTGATTGGTGTGGGAGGGCCCAGACTACCTTGGCCATGGCCAACCCTGGAAAGATGGTCCTGGGCCATGTAAAAGTGGAGACTGAGAAAGCCACAGAGAGCAAGTCAGAAAACAGAGCTGCTCCATGGTCTCTCCTTCAGTTCCTGCCTCCAGGTTCATGCCTTGAGTTCTTCTTGCCCTGGCTTCAATTGATGGCAGACTCTACCCTTTAAGATGAAATGAATCCTTCACTCTCAAAAACCAAGTGGCTTTTGGTTCTGGTGTTTACCACAGCAACACAAAGTAAACTAGAAACTGTGACCAGAGAGTGGAGTGTTTCTCTAACATACTTAGCTGTATTGTTTTGGAAAGCATTGTGGAAGAGTTTGTACATTGGGACTGAAAAAGTCATTGAATGTTAAGGCATAATGGGCAAGAGCTTGGAAGATCAGAGTATTGAGAAAAATAAAGACATTGGAGTCCTGGCTTATAAAGTTTCAGAGGGAAGCAAAGGCTATCAGGAAAATTAATGTCATATATTTGAATTATGAATGTGTGGATCCTGATCAACTGGGACCGAAGCATCAACTTCAATTATTTCATCACTGAAGAAACGCTGGCTTTACTGGGACAGTTAATGAGAACAGGACAATTGAGGCTGGTTATCTGTGGCTGAAGAATCAGCTATACGAATAGACCAGGATCATTAAGGTGAAATCTCCTGAAGTATTTGGGGGGGGGGGGGACAGTCCTTTGAAGCTGTGGTCTAGAGCGGACCATAGCTGCATCCTAAAACTGATCATCAAACTCTGTAATGTGGAAGAGTCTCCCATGCGATTCTGATTTTGATAGGGTATAAGCTACAGGATTGAAGGGGTCATAGAGAGCAACTGAGAAGTCACTGTTGAAGGTGCATGATTGGAAACTCCAGCATCCTGGGAATGCCAGGGCCAGGGGAATGCCACCACAGGGAATATCCTGATACATCGTTACCTGACAGTTGAGTGATGATTTCTTTCCAGTATGTTCCAGTATGTTCTAGTATGTTCCAGTATGTTCCAGTGTGATCCAGTATATTCCAATATGTCTTTGAATATAAGACTCTTCCTCTTCACATACATTGGCAGGCTCTTTTGAAGTGTCTTAACATGTTTCTATTTATACCTCCAAACAGATGCTGTTTTCTTACATTCTTGGCAACATTTGAGATTATTAGATACTATAGTAAAGAAAAGCATTCTTAGGGCTGGGAGGATGGTTCGGTAGTTAAAATGCTGCTGCACAAGCATGAGAATCTGAGTTCAGATTTTCAGCACTCATATGAAAGAGTCAGGTGTGCTCACGCACATCTGTATCCCTAGACTGGTTAAGGAGAAGAGAGAGATACCTAGATCCCCAGAGCTTGTATGATAGCAGTTCTAGCCAATTCGTAAGCACTGGTTTTAGTGAGAAAAACTGTCTCAAAAGATGAGATGGAGAACAATCCAAGAAGATAAGTAATATGACTTCTGGGTTTGACAGATGCGTGCATCACACACACACACACACAGAGAGAGAGAGAGAGAGAGAGAGAGAGAGAGAGAGAGAGAGAGAGAGAGAGAGAAACAGACACACAATTGTTTTAATTTTAATAAAAGAAAAACTAGATTCTAATTGATCCAATTATGACAAAACACGTCGAGAAACTTGGATAATTTACAGAACCATCCATCATGAGAACTGAGAATCTAGATTAAGTGTTGGTTAGCTAAATACAGCATCTAAAATCCAGTCTTCTGGGAATATCATTACCACATACCATCAGTTCTAAGTACTGATGACTGTGTCTATGCCAATTAGCACTCCTTACACTACCTGCATCATCGTAGCCTTGCTACTGTAATGAAGCACTCTGTGTTCTCATCACCATTGCCCCCTGTGGAAAAAGTTACATTGAGCAGGATTCGATGAGTAGAGCTTAAGTCAAGGGTTCGTGGGATAGCTGTAAAGGAGCCTAAGGCAGAAATTATCTGGTATTTGAAGAGCACTTATTGTTACTTTTATCTTCATCTTCATGTGTACCATGTGTGTGTAGTGATGTATGTGTTTGCATGTATATATATGCTATGGTTCTTGTACGGAGGTCAGAGGACAACCTTAGGTGTTGTACCTCACCTTCTACTTCGCTTTTTTGCTTTTGTTTTTGTTTGTTGTTGTTGTTGGCCAATATTCTTGGGCATGGGGCCTGATGACGTTCATTCATCCATTTATTTATTTATTTATTCATTCATTCATTCATTCATTTATTTATTTATTTATTTATTTATTTATTTTTGGGTATTTACTTTATTTACGTTTTAAATGGTTTCCCCTTTCCAGATCTCCCCTTTGGAAACCTCCTATCCCACCCCTCCTCCCTCTGCCTCTATGAGGGTGCTCCCCGACTCACCTGCCCACTCCCATCTTCCCTCCCTAGCATTCCCCTATACTAGGGCATCTAACACCCTCAGGCTTAAGGGTCTTTCCTCTCCACTGATGGTCAACAAGGCCCTTCTCTGCCACATATGTGGCCAGCATTATGGGTCCCTCCATGTGTATTCTTTGATTGGTGGTCCAGTCTCCAGAAGCTGGGGGGGGGGGGGTGGCTGGCCAGTTGACACTGTTGCTCCCTCCATGGGGCTGCAAATCCCCTCAGCTCCTTCAGGTCCTTCTCCAACTTCTCCATCCGGGACCCCACGCTTGGCTGAGAGCATCCGCCTCTGTATTTGTCAGGCTCTGCCTGAGCCTCTCAGGAGACAGCTTATCATGCTTCCACCAGCAAGCACTTCCCAGCATCCACAAGAATGTCCTGGTTTGGTGGCTATATATGGTATCCCCAGGTGGGGCAGTCTCTGGATGGCCTTTCCTTCAGTCTCTGCTCCACACTTTGTCTCAATATTTCCCCCTGTGAGTATTTTGTTCACCCTTCTAAGAAACACTGAAGCATCTACATTTTGCTCTTCCTTCTTAGGCTTCCTATGGTCTGTGAATTGAATCTTGGGTATTCCGAACTTTTGGGCTAATATCCACTTATCAGTGAGTACATACCATGTTTGTTCTTTTGTGATTGAGTTACCTCACTCAGGATGATATTTGTTTAACATATGGGTTTTTTTGCTGTTCATGACTATGTATGGCAGGGTAGCTGAACCACAAATTTCTGGGGATTTGCCTATCTGTACTTCCCACCTTCTTTTGAGCGCTGAGATTACAGATGCTGTGACTGCACCTGACTTTATACGTGTTCTGGAGATTTGAGTCTGGATCTTTATTCTTGTATGGTAAGTGCTTTACCCATTCAGCCATCTCAGTGAACACATTTGGTTCTTAGAGGAAGACTAGGTATGTACTCCAGAGTTGGATAATTCTCTCATCCTAGAAAATAGATATGAAGATAGATTAACAAGACTGATAAACTTCCAGCAAACTAACTCTACTAAATATGAAAATGATTGTGGTGCTGGCCTGGTTTACATTTTCTTATTATTTTGGAAGTCAAAACTCTTTCTTATATTATACTGCTCATCTGGGTTTTCTTTTATGGAAAACATGGCTCATTCAGTTTGTTCATATTTGCCACTGAGTTGTTTGCTACTCCACATTGGTTTATATTTGTTTTATACTCTGGATAATTATCTTTTGTCAGTTAAATATATGAAAAATATATCCTGTTGTGTTGCATGCAGTTTAGTTCTTTGTTGTGCAGAAGTTCCAAATTTTAATATTACTGAATTTGTTGGTAAATTTGCTTACGATTTTTTTCTTGATTTGGGGGGATTCTACTTAAGAAACTTTTGTATAAGACAATACATCTTCCCTCATATTTTCCTTAAAAGTTGTGCCAAACTTAATTCTAAGATTTAAGTCTCTAATTCATCTGGAATTTATTTATGAGCATAGGGAACAGCAGGAATTTAAATTAGTATAAATATATATTCTTCATTCTGCATAGGTACAGTCAACCTCTATTCCTCTATGAATTATTATAACACCTCACTATAATACTGTGATATTATATTTATTTTGTCAGTGTATCTGACTACTATGACACATCTGCAGTGCCAAATATAGTAGCCATGAATCAGAGGTGAGGACTTGAAATTAAATTGATTAAAGTTAGGCTGGAGAGGTAGCTCAGTGGTAAAACACTGGTCTAAATTAAGTAAAGTTAAGTAATCATCACCAAAGTGGTCTTCCAAGTGCTCAGAAGCCACACATGGCCAGTCGTTCTCATGGTAAAGAGCATAAGGTTGGATATTTCCATCATCACAGGATCTTCTCTAGAGGTAGGCTACATCGTTGCACAATTTAGTCAATTCTGACCCTACAATTCACTTGGAAAATTTATTACTGCTTTGTAAGTATTGGGACTATAAAAGCAAAATCCCCTGAAAATTGTTCCTGCCTTTTATTCTTCAAAATTGGCTTCATGAAAGTTAGACTTAACATCGTTCAAAATGAACTCTAAATCAATTTAATTGTTTCCATGAACACTCTCACGTGAATTTTGTTTAGGATTTAGCAGAATTCATTCATTGTAGCTGAAGAATTCAGATCTCTATGAACTTCATGACCAGGTATACCTCTGAGCTTATGTGAGTTTTTAATGCCCTTTGATAAAGGTTTATATTTTTCTTTGTATCTCTTTGCATGCATTTTATTATATTTATTCTTTATTACATTATAGTCGTAGTAGTTATTCTGATATGGATTATCTACTTGGTGAAGAACAATTTTTTTATCTATTGGTCCTATAGCTTTAGTTTTATATCCATCATAATAGACTAGATCCCTATGTTTTATATAGCATTCATATATCTGCAAATAATACATTATTTTCTTCCTAGTCCCGATATCCTATTTCTTTATGTTGTCTTTTATAAATGTCTTAGCATACATGGGAAAATAATAACAAAACTTCTCCTAGACTTGTCTCTGAGGGTCATCAGTTCATTCCAAGGTTTTAATATAAAAGTATTTTCAGATATTCTGCTGCACTAAAAAAAAAACTTCTTTCTTCACTTGCTATATTTTAGTCACGTATATGTAAAATTCTCTCCTCCTCACTTCTCTCTCTCTTTCTCTCTTTCCCTCCCCATCTCTCTCTCTCTCGCTCTCTCTTTCGCTCTGTGTGTGCGTGTGCATGTGTGTGTGTGTGTGCATGTGTGTGTGTGCATGTGCATGTGTGTGTGTGTGCATGTGTGTGTGTGTGCGTGTGCATGTGTGTGTGTGTGTACGTGTGCGTGTGTGTGTGTGCATGTGTGTGTGCGTGCGTGTGCATGTGTGTGTGTGTGTGTGCATGTGTGTGTGTGTGCATGTGTGTGTGTGTGCGTGTGCATGTGTGTGTGTGTACATGTGCGTGTGTGTGTGTGCATGTGTGTGTGTGTGTGCATGTGTGTGTGTGTGCATATGTGTGTGTGTGTGTGTGTGTGTGTACATGTACATATGGTGTTCATGTAGGAGTCTGAGCATGCTTTGTTGTCTACAGGTATGCATGATCATGTGTGTACCGTGCCAACATCAGCTGTTGTTCTTCCTCAAAAGCTGGCTTTTTTATCTTTTTGTGTTTTGTTTTTTGTTTTTGTTTCTAAAGTAACATCTCACACTGTGTCTTGGAACTCTCTAATAGGTCACTTGCTAGCCACCAGGCTTTGGACTTTCACCATGTCCACTGAGATTAGAAACATGTAATGTGTCTGACATTTGTATGGCTCCAAGTGCTAGAATTCAGGTTCTTAGTCTTGAATAGTAATCATTTGCCATGATAGAAAAGAACAACTTTTTGTGTATCTTTGAGGTAATGATTTAATTTCATTTTTTGCTTCCTTCCTCCCTCTAATCCCTTCCACAGGGTCTCTACACTTTCCTCCAAATCCATGACTTCTTTTCTTTTTAATTAATTGTTAAGCATGCCAATTGGTTGTCCAGTGCCAAAGTGTCAGCCATGAAAATACTCATACAAGTAACATTATATGGACTCAACAGGTTATATTTAGGAATACTTGGGCATTCTGAACTTTTGGGCTAATATCCACTTATCAGTGAGTACATACCATGTTCCTTCTTTTGTGAGTGAGTTGCCTCACTCAGGATGATATTTTCAAGTTCCATCCATTTGCCTGCAAATTTCATTAAGTCAT
>CM052703.1:112458218-112550579 GCA_028551405.1 Uromys caudimaculatus | reverse complement strand
TAGCTCTGTTCCCCATTTTTTGATGGGTTTATTTGGTTTTTTGGAGTCTAACTTCTTGAGTTCTTTGTATATATTGGATATTATCCCTCTATCGGACATAGGATTGATTAAGATCTTTTCCCAATCTGTTGGTTGCCGTTTTGTCCTATAAAAAACAAAACAAACAAACAAAATAAATATTTAGGAATACATATATTGGCTATACCAATAGACACTTTTATTCTTGGGGAAAGGAGTCATGTAACTCTCTGCTCTCTGATCACAAAGTTTTCTTCTTCATTGATAAAAAGGCCACCAAGGAGCAAGTACCTATAGGTAACCAGGGTGTTTAGGGTAGGAATGTGACTTTTGAGTCCTCCAACTTGAATTACCAGTTGTCTCTGGCCCTCTACCCATTTTGTACATTTTTATACATGTCTGGCACATTAAAGATTCCTTCTTGCCAGCTCTCTCATGGAAGAGCAGCAAGCCAGCCATATGGAATGAAACTCAAAAATCATCCACAGTTGAAAAAAAGGAAGACTGTTGCTGCTCTTGTCTCTAAGGCACATGACTCTGCCCTGTCACCACAGTTAGAGGATGCTGGGGGAAGTCCTTTATGGGAACACACAACAGCTACCCAGTTTCTGAAGAACCTTGCTTAGCCATAACATTAAACACTGAATTTTTGTGCTCAATTTTATTCTTGACAAGAACGTGTTGGAATCTCCAGTGCTGAAGTGTCAGCTCTGGGGCTTTGTCATTGTGAGACTGTGACTGGCTGGCTGGAATGTGGGATCCCACCAAAGTGCCTTCCCAGAGAAGTGCAAATTAGAGCCAGACATGAGCCTTGGGCTCTTTGTATTTCCAAAGATGGTTTGAGTTTGTCCTTGGACTCCAAATGGCTTTTTGGTTTCAAACTAAACTTATTTTAGGTCTTCACTGTCCATTCCTCCTGTCTAACACTATTTTCTAGATTATTTTGGTCTGACCCCCCAAAGGTCAAGAATGTCTATCTTTGGACATATCCACTTGAATTAGTGCCCTCATGGGCACACACTATACACAAACTTAGTCTCTCTCATAGAATCCATGGGTGAAAAGGACAGCCTTGTTCCCTCCAGGGTTAATTTGGAAGGACGCATAAATCACTCAGCTCTGCAAGAAATGTGCTCAAGTTCTAAAACTCCCTAGCTGGCCCTATTATTTTAGCTACTAAACACAGCCTCAACCATCCCTTGAGAGATGTAGATACTTGACTAAATGGCAATGAATGAAGCAGCCCTTGTGTGTCTGGTGTCTGGTGTCTGGCGAGCTTATCTAGAAAGATATGATCCTCCATTTGGAAAACACCCATCCACAAAGGAGGGAGAAATAAAAATAAAGGGCCTCTTATAAAATTATTACCTTGTCATTTAAGTCAACAGCAGCGATGCCATGATAGAAACCAGCAGTTGTACCACACAGTTTTATCACTCTAATTACATCAAGAACACAGTAACTGTCTGGCAGAGATAAGATTAAAGAAGGCTGAGCCCTTCTGAAATTTCCAATAGACAGCACCTGGATTTATGGACTGGATTTGTGTTTGGACATTAAGTTCAATTACTTTGCGTCAGCACTGAAGAGTTCTGTCGCCAGAGAAATATCACGTAGCTGGTCCCTCATCATGGCAGCCCTGCCCACCTCCCACCCTGCAGACATTGATCTGTCCACACCAGGCAGGTCACACTGTCCAGAGTAGAAGCTGTCTGTTTTCTTTCCTTCCGTACCCACTCCTCTTTTATTTATTTATTTATTTTTATCTCGCCAGAGTCTGAGGGACTGACCACTTTGCTTGCTGAGCAGTGTGGGATCAACCAGTAACACAGTCACAGAATGTCAGTAGTAAAAGGGTCACTTAGAGTCATCTAATCTGGCTCTTTCTCTCTACAATGGTGGCAACTGGGGCTGCATGATTGATTATCCAAGGGTTTACCACTGGGGCATAAAGCAAAGCCAAGTATTCCAGTCCCCTGAGGGAATACAAACCCACTTCCACCTCATACTAAACCCGGGTCTCCCTTTGCTGAGTGCACATGTATCTGATTTTAAAGAACAGGTATGTAAAATATATGGGATTTTAACTTCCTTCTCATCTCTCTTACCCAGGATGACTTTCTCTGTTCCCTCCTTTTCCCCCTTTTACTTTCTTGAAATGGAGAAGGGAAGATAATTTATGAGGGCTACAATTGCTGCCTTCTCCCTCCTTTATAAAGTTGGAAAGAGCAAAATCAGTTTGGAGACTTTCCACGTGGACTTCTGTAGGCCTTTCTCAACCTCTCTATATAACTGAATTATCTGCAGAATTTTTTCCCTTTTTTTTTTTTTTGAAAGCTTGGTTAAGAATTTCTTAAAATAGGGGTTCTTGGTCCCCTGCTTGGCTTCATCTGAATCCATAGAAGTAGAATTAGTATTTAACTTGATTCTAATAGAAGTCTTACTGGCTAACTTAGCATTGTGTAACAGCCACCTCTTGGAAACTGGAGTTTGAGATAAAGAAGGCAGTAGTTTTCCACAGAAAATAAATAGAAGGAAAACAAATTCCCAAGGCTAGGAAGATAGTTCAGTTGGTAACATATTTGCCTTGCAAGCAGGAGAATCTGGGTTTGATCCCAAGAATACACACATAAAAATCAGGCGCAGTGGCATGTGCTGGCAATCACAGCTGTGATTAGGAAGAGACACATAGTTCCCTGGGCCTCACTAGATAGCCAGAGTAACTGGTGATGTCCAAACCAGTGAGAGACACAACCTCAAGAAACAAGTGGATAGTGCTTGCGTAACCACACTAGACGTTGTCCTCTGGACCTCCACACATATGGACATAAACATTCACATAGTCCTTGCCCCATACACAAGGACCTTGGTGCATGTGAATGTACATATACATGCGCTCATAAACATACACATATGTTCATATTTATGCATGTGCATCCATAAGACATGTCCAGCTTTAGCTCAAGCACCTCCTCATGTTCCGGAAAGTTACTTAGCCTCTCTTAGCCTTGGTTACTGTCTATTAAAACTGGTCTTTTTATGTACTTGCAATTATTACATAATGTGTTTATACTTCATATCTGTGCAAACCCCACATGCAACACATGCTCAACATCTGGCAACAGTATGTATGCAGAATACCATAGATCTTAAGCTCACACCACACAGCTGTTCCCCTGGCTTCTTCCTGTATACTCACCTTGGGTCACCTTTGTGTGGGCACTGAACAGTAAGAGCTCTCATCTCTCTGAGTCTGCTGTTAGTGAAATCATAAACCAATATAGGACATTCGTGGATCTGACCTCAAAAGCAGAACCATCTGAAAGGTACCTGTAATTTCCTGTACTGTTTTGAAACCATTTAAGCTACTGTAAACAACCAGGATCGTAGACATCATGGCTGGATTCTGCTGTGGCCTGGCCTTGGAGCAGGGGTAGCTCAGCTGGGATTTTGTTTATTTGGCAGGTTGGGAAAATAGAAAAGGAAACTAGAAATGAAGTTCAATCTTTGATCTCAGCAGGAGAAGCTCTATAGGAGCCCCTGAGTCCTCTTGGTAACTTATATCTCCTACCTGCTCAGTGATGCTTCTCCCAATCTACCTTCTATGTAGAATGTGTGAAAGGAGCCTCTAATTACTCATGGCTCAGTCCTTAATTTATTGCAGTTTGCCTTTTGCATTCATTAAGGTCACCAACAGCCTGCTAAGTACAAATCCAATGGCTTTACTATGGCTTTCTTAACATAACTATGTTCCCTAACCTTGAAAAGAATGGTATACTCTTTTTCTAAGTCAATTTCGATTTAGAAATCATAAAGAAAACATTCTATGAGGCTTATAATGTGTCAGGCAACATCCCAAGCGGTTTTCAAATGTTAACTTATTTTTTTCCCACACCACAGCCCTATGAGGTAATCCCATTTAATGAAGATACAAAGGATTAGAGAGATTAAACAACTTGCTTGTGGTTACATGCTTTGTGAAATGGCAGAGTTGAAAGTCAACCCGACACATTAAATAATGCTGTACTGAACAAAACAGTAAAGCCAACCCTAGACCACATTTGACAGGGTTAGAGAGAGGAGCTGGCTAGCTGCCTGTTGAATTATTGCATCATTTTCCTCTTCCATTGGATCATGAAAGAATTCTTGGACTTGGATATCTCAGGTATAAGAATGCCATTGAGTGCCCACTTCAGAACTTTCACTGCCATTTGTTTGCTTTTTTTTGTTGTTGTTGTTGCTATACAATGCCATTAGCAACATATTTATCCCACACAAACAGGATGCAGGAAACTACTGTTTCAACTGTGTTCCTCCCAGCTCTCTGTAGCCTCTAAGGTTCCATCTCTGTTATGGAGTCTTGATGAACATTGTCGAAACCCATTGCATCTCTGGTACCACAGATAACCCGAATCAGGGTTCTGCCACTCATGGACTCTTCTTCTCCTCGGACCTTTCCATTGCAAAAGATCCAAGACCCATGAGTCAGATGATTACCTTGTCCTGCCTTTCCTGGTTCTCACTGCTGAAGTCTCAACATTAGGAAAGCTTTATTTTTCTACTAAAGTGGGAACAATTAGTCACCAAACACTAAGAGTCAACTCGAGACTTGATTCTCCTTTAAGAAACACAGGTGACCTCACTAATCACGGGGATACTTCTACTCGTTAAAGTATGCCTCGTTGAAGGTGACACCAGGCAGACTGAGCCATATGGAGGCAAGACTATTTTGGTGTCAGGCCACCCTATCCCTGTCACCAAGTTCCTCCACTTCAGTTCTTGTTCACTTACTAGTCAAACTCCAGATCCTCTTCCCAGAATGTGTATCTTTTCCTGAATGGCCATTTTGAACACCGCACACATATACATGAATGACACATGGTCTTTCTACGTAGCCAGACTGGCCCTGAACTCACAGTCCCTTTACCGAAGCTTCCTGAGTGCTGGCATTAGAGGTAGGAACCACTGTACCTAGCTTGGGAACATTCTCAAGTCTCACTCTCCCTGGTGTACCAAAAAGGCAAGCCTAAGAGGATACTGTGAGAACCAATCACTAGAAACAATGTGATAAGTTTTTTTTAAAATCATGGACCATTGCTTTCAATGAGCTGAAAAATAAAACAGAGAAGAACAGAGACGAAAAGAGAACAGTCTTATAACAATGGCTTGAAGGGTGGCATGGAACTGCTGTCCATACATACCTTCCTCAGCTTGGGTATGACATAGAGCTTCAGTAAACAGTAAAACTCTTCTATCTGCTGTGGGTCGGAACGCAAGTATTGCTGACTTGCTGATGTACTCCCTCAGTCAATCAATAACTGAATTGATGAATACTTGACTTGGAATTAAGTCATTCTATTTCAGGCTGTTTTCTGAGTAAGCAGATCTAAGCTCCTTTTGGTCTCCCACAGCCTTGCCTTTAGTTGTTTGTTGATCTTTTGACCTTACTCCATGAAACCTTAAGACTCAAGATTTCCAGTGTTCTCAACAGAGACCTCCATGAAAACTTTACTTTTTGGCACTTTGGGTTAAAGAGTTAGTAAATGATGCTAGTGTTTGTCATCCCCAAGCTTCAGAGGATTCTCTACACAACATCCTCCATTCCTCTAGCTTCAATGTCATACCAATATCATAGGAGAAGGTACAAATATTCAGGAAGAGGGCCATGCATTTGATCAAGTTCTCAGGGAACTAATACTGAAAGAAATGGGCAACCAGGAAGCTTGACATATTGCATGCTTGTGATGCCTTAGTAGTAAATGTGGAGATGGAGGTGACCACAGTCCGTTCGTGTACAGTGAAAGTAGTGATCTCTGCCCAACACTCAGTCGCCAACACCCTCCTTTCTAGTCTAGATTCAGTGCATATATTTACCAAGTCTTCAAACTTCAGCTGTTCTTCCAGAAGTTCTCTCTAGCTGATTCGACAGGGACAAGCTATGCCCACCATTCACTCTCTACCGTCAGTACTGTGATGCTCGCCTCACATCCTTTAAAATATTTTATTTTCTTTTGAAATAACGTTAGAAGAACAAAGTTTCCCCCAAACTAACAAGGTAATTTACATAGAGTCTTTACATAAATTCTCTAGATTTTAATTTCTACTGTACTTATCATAATCTCTCTCTGCCCATGTATACTTATACACATTCTAAAGCATTTTAATTTGAAAAAATAAGTTCCTCTATGTCTAAATACTTCTTTATGTGTGCCATAAAAGCAAGAGATTTTCATCTATAACTTCAGTATGCTCCTCCAAACAGCAAATGAACATTAATAGAGTGCTATTATCTAATTTGCAGATGTTAGTAGGATCTTCACCATTGTTCCATTTCTATCTTTTGAAGCAAAATAAAGAATTGAAAATCTAATAGACTCTGTCATCACCCCTCACATTGCTTTCATTATTGTGTGCCCTCTTTAAATCTGCTTTGATCTGAAATTATCCCTCAAGTTACAGCTTTTTAACTAACATTTTAACATTTCTTTGTGTTGTGAAGCCCTACATTTCTGGTGGAATAACTCAGAAATGATGCTGCATTTTCAGTCTAACTTATCTGGACACAACTGAAAACTATTTATTCTCAATCTGTGATACTGACTTGGGTTACTGGATTTACACAGCATCTGCTAATTTCTCTGCTATGAAGGTATGATATTTTTGCTAATTTATAAGTGCTTTATGAGTTATATAGTTTACTAGTGCTTTATGAAGAGGTATTCTGAGACTGTAGATATCCTGTTTCTCATCAAAGTTCTCCTTGTTAAATTTAGCATCCATTAATGCCCCCAAAATAAGACTGCAGAAGTTGCTGAATGATAATTTTCTACTTTCATCACTATCTAAGTAGAAATGCTAACATGAGATTTACAAATATTACAAACATAACAAAAATTCTTTGTTATGTGTGCATATGTGTGTGAGCTTGTGTGTGTGTATGTGGTTATGAGTGAATGTGTGTATGTATATATATATTTATATATATTTATTCATCTGTATGCATTTCTCATCTCTGTTATAACAATTTTCCATAGTGGCTTAAAACAATAGTTATATGTGATCTGAAAGTTCAGAAGGTCAAAAGTATATAGCAGGTCTTGGAGATCAAAAATCAAAACATCAGCAAACTGTTTCCTCTAGAGGCAAGAAGAAGAGAATCCACTCGTTGTCTATTTCACCCCCAGAGCCTTCCCGCCAGCCTCTGCTTTCATCTTTCACTCTTGGTTTCACTTTCATCTTTAACTCTTGGTTCACTCTTTCATTCATCAGAGGCCTTATGAAAGACCACAACCATTCTGACAAATCAAGAAAAGCTCTCTACTGAAACTCCTCAACTTAACCTAGGCAAAGAACTTTTGTTATTGATAATGTAGTCTCAGACTTTAAGGATTAGGACATACAAATTTGTCTCCTGTAGCAATTAGCATAAACTCACAAATTCTTATTTGTTCCATGGTTTATAGACTGTTTCATAAATGGTTTTGCCTTTCAAATTGTAGAAAATGTGACCTGTAGGTAACTCGTAAATTTGGCTTCTTTTGCTGTATTCCATTTGACCTTTCCTAGAATAAGTCATTTTCTGAGAACCTCTGGTTGGGAGTTTGGTTGGTTGTTTTGTTTGATTTTTAAGGTAGAACTTGTAGCACAAGATGGCCTCAGACTTGAACTGTGGATCCTCTTGCCTCCAAGCTATGGAATGAAAGGCTTGCAATGCTTTCTTTCTGCTTGGTTCTACTGAACAATATTGCTTAGAAGCTAAACTTAGGTCCTTTATATACTGTTGTCCTAGACGAAGCTAAGAGATATACAATAGTGTGTGTGTGTGTGTGTGTGTGTGTGTGTGTGTGTGTGTGTGTGTATACATGTGTGTGTACAATATGTTAATATATGCACTAAACTCCACTAAACTGGCTACCTAGCATCTGTCAACCATCAGTGTGTACCTACATAAAACAGAAGTCATGACATTCTATGCGATAGGACAAGTGGGAATTCATTCTAACCTTCATCATACCCATATAGGTAACACAGCTCAAGTCCTCATTGTGATCAATATATTTTACATATTTGTAAATTGCCCCAAGCACACTTAAAGTTGTGTTTTTTTGGAATTGTGAGCTCTGTATAAACAAATCAACTCACTTCATTATCTGTTTATATACTTTTTGTCTTCAGCCTGGAGGGTAGTTAGTCAAAATATAACATCAAAAGTTACTTAGGTTATTTCTCCATTTCTGCACCCCATGTCATTTTCCCCAGGCCTTCTAAGGCTTGTTTATCCCATAAGGAATGACGACCCTTTCATTTCAGCAGGAAAATGTTGGTCTAACACTGTGGTTCACTGGAAACACTCCTGTGGGAGTCAGTCTGTGTGACAACTCCCTTGTAGCAATTTCCATTTTGCCTCCAGTTGTTTTCTTTCCTCTGGCTTCCCCTAGCAGAAAGAGAACAGGAGAGGTGTGAGAGTGAGTTCTCACCATTCAAATCTTCCATGGTGCCTTCCAGACAAAGAATATCAATCTTTATGAAATCAATGAAAACAGCCCTCTGGTTAGGGGGGAAATAAACGAAGCTGAAGCAATACAGTCATATTCCTTACAATTCTACCTTTTTTGTTTTTTTTTTTTTCAATCACAGTATAATTTGATTTATGTGCCTATAATGTATAGGGTTTGTATTTGCTCTTCACAACATCTATTAAAGAGAGAAAAGTTGGTATTAACTGCTCTCGTCTTTACAAAAGAGAAAATTGAGATCCAGAGATATTAAATAACAGGCTGGAACGCCTTGCTTACAATAAGAGCAGAACAAGAATCTCTTATTAGGAAAAAATAATTCCCCTTTAATTTAAAACATGCTTGTTATAATAAACTGAATAATCCAGCAATCCACAAATAAACGTTCATCATCGTCCCCTCCCTGTCACACATGCTAACAATGGAAACAGTGTAGTGTGTTCCTCTACATTTTTATCTTTTAAAAATATGCAAAGTCTTACAACCCCAAGATTCTATGAGTAAAAGATACTTGGTCCACACCAGAAAGGACAGCTGAAACAAAGACCTTATCAAGCCAGTCCAGCAAGTGATCGTGCTGTGATCTCCCAGATCTCAGAGGTAGAGTTTCAGGGTACCATCACTTCCGAGGGAAAGGTTTACCCCACCAAGTCTTCATGGCTCTGCTGGAACTATGAGAGCTTATAAGCTAAACTCGGTGGTGCATGGGGATACCTAGTGTGTCTGTTGGGCATTTCTAGCTGAGATCAGCAGTGAGTCAGTGAACCCAGTAACGCAGATTTCTCTCTTTGGTATGGATGGGTATCATTCAATCCATTGAGAGCCTGAATGGAACAAAAGAAAATATGAAAGTAGTCGTCTCTGTCACTCTTGCTTCTCCAATTCGAGAGACAATCCATTCTATCTTCTTTAGCTCTCAGACCAGGGTTTTGCTTTTTGTTTATTTATTTATTCATTCATTCATTCATTCATTCATTCATTCATTTATTCACTTTACATCCCACTCATACCCCCTCCCAGTCACTCCTCCCACAATTCTTTCCCCATCTCCCTTCCACTTCTCCTCTGAGAGGGTGGGGTCTTCCTGGGTATCCCCCTCCCTAGCACATCAAATCTCTTTGGGGCTAGGTTCATCCTCTCCCACTGAGGCCAGACAAGGCAGCCCAGCTAGAAGAACATGTCCCACAGATAGGCAACAGCTTTTGGAATAGCCCCCTTTCCAGTTGTTCAGGGCCCACATGAAAACCAAGCTGCACACCTGCTATATATGTGCAGAGAGACCTAAGTCCAGCCCATACATGTTCTTTGGTAGGTGTTTCAATCTCTGAGAGCCCCAAGGGTCCAAGATAGTTGATTCTGTTGGTCTTCCTGTGTAGTTCCTATCCCCTTCAGGGCCCACAATCCTTCCTCCTACTCTTCCATAAGAGTCTACAAGCTCTGTCCACTATTTGGCTGTGGGTGTCTGCATCAGTCTGAGTCAGGCAGTAGTTGGAGCCTCTCAGAGCACAGCCATGACTCCTGTCTGAAAGCATAGAAGACTATCATTATTAGAGGCAGGGATTAGTGCTTGCCTATGGAATGGGTCTCAAGCTGGGCTGGTTTTTGTTTAGCCATTCCTCACTCTCTGCTCCATCCCCCCAGACAGGGATTTTGAACGGTTAGCTGTTCTGGTTCAAATGTTTTGAGCTTAGATTGAAGTACATTGAATTACAGTAGCTTTCTTGACATTCTAGAATGTGGAACTTCTCAAAATTCATAATTATTTGAACCCTCTCATAATCTCTCTCTCTCTCCTCCCCTATCCTTATTGTCTAACAGAAAACCATTAATAATAGCTTCTCGCCAGGCAGTGGTGGCGCACGCCTTTAATCCCAGCACTCAGGAGGCAGAGGCAGGTGGATTTCTGAGTTCGAGGCCAGCCTGGTCTACAGAGTGAGTTCCAGGACAGCCAGGGCTATACAGAGAAACCCTGTCTCGAAAAAAAAACAACCAAACAAACAAAAAAATAGCTTCTCAGTTACTTCTAAGTTTCTTTTTTTTTTTTTTCCTACTGGTAAAATGGAAATCATGGCCCAATCACACTATAAATTCCTTTTGCTGGATAAACTGGTGATAAATCGCCTACTTTCTTTTTAATTCTTCACAAGCAATATTTACATGCCCAGTCTACCCTGATGCAGGAAGTGGGCATAAATGATGTATGCAAAAGAATACAAAAGGATTTTTCATCCTTTCTTTGGGGGAACATTGCCTTCAGTTGGAGGAGTGAACAGCATTTCCAACATTATATGATTAATAACTTGTCACAGGACCCTTGAGGCCCCACCTTCTCCAAGGGAATCTTGGCTGTTAATATTTCCTGGAGGAAAATCATTTTCTTCAGTGGTGTGGCCACTGATAAGTTGTCTTTGCTCCAGTAAATAATCTCCCACCCATGCAAGCAGCTATAATTAAACTCAGTGGGATACACAGAAAAAGAATTCATGGGACTAAGCAAGAGACTTGCTGAAAAGAAGGGTTCCAGTGAGGAAAGAGGGACTCAGAGGGGGGATGGGACAGGAAAATGACTAACAGTCGTTGTAGGAATATATTACATTGTCAAACAGTAAAAAAATACAATGAAGACCTGGGAATGATCCCAATATTCATTGACAGATTAATAAAGATGCAGTATACGCACATATGCAATGAAGAGAATTCTTCTTTTGTTTCCTGATAATTATAGCTACCAGAAACTCATGGGAACTCACATATAGTTCTGGTCCAAGATAACTGCTAAGTACCATGCTAGATTAGGCCATGCCCAAAGAAAGTCCAGGTCTACATCTTAAAGTTATACCTCCCTTTGGCCTCCTGAATTTAACATCTGTAATTTGAAACAAGTGCTAATCATCACTTTAATTCGGTCTGCATACAAACTATAGGGTCCTAAGCTTAACCCCCCAGTTTCTTACTCATTAGTATTAGAGAGAAAAGCTCTGACCATTTTACTTTGCTCATAGGATATCTGATAAGTTATTCTCCCCTGTACTTGGAATAGGACAATATCCACAGACACAGCATCCTAGTGGACTTTGGTAGATAAATTCCCACTATTTCTCAGCTGGCTCGCTTACATCCCAGGAGGCACATAGGTTTTAAATTAATCCTATCTTTTTATTATCCCTTACTCCTATCCATGTTTGACGTTGTTACTGATGCTGGAAAGATGGACAAAGGTGTAGTTCAGTAGTTCCCAACCTGGGGTCTCTAGTGCTGTCGGGATCCATGAAGTGAATCGCAGAGGACTTTGAGCTATTTTCAATATTTCTAAAAGCTTGACAGAAATTGTATATTTTCTGAGATAAGGCCTAAAGGCTAGCTGAAGTGTCAAGTTGCTTGTCTTTTAAGCTGTGCCTCATCAGCTCATCATATAGTTTTGCTATCGTGTATTAATCTAAAAGGGAGTCCGAGGGTTAGGAGTGCTTTTGATGAATAAGAAGGGGCAAATCACTACTGGTTTTACATGCTGGTTACTCATTAGACAACACATGTTAAGGCTTGAGGTCTCTGTGGAAAATAATAATAAAGGGAGACCCTGGCAGTAAAGCATTTGGAATCTAGGTCTAGATGCCCATGAGCTTAACACACGCATCCCCGTCAGGTAGCCATTTTGGCTTCCCTTTAGGGAGATGCATAAATGAAGTTGTCAACTACAATAATTCCTTTTCTGTGGCATATGTGATTCTTTTGTGCAGTAAAGCCAGGTATCTGTTTAGGCAAACACATTCCAATTCAAAGAACTTTTAAAGGAATTTGGAGAGGGCGTTTAAACAGGAAATAAATGCTCTGATGAGGAGAAATGATGGACTTCTAAAAACTGCTCCCATGCCAGGTCTCACATCCATGGGTTCCTGGGTAAATGTGAATGCCTTTATGAATGTGTGTATGTGTATTGTGGGGCAAGTGGTGTAGACAGGATCTAAGGGGTTATGTGTGTACACGCGTGTGTGTTGCATTGTGTTTTCATGAGTAGAAGTGTGGGCATGAATTGGATGAAGAACTAATTAGGATTATTCAGGTAGATACTGGAGCTCTGGAGCTTCCTTTAAAGCTAAACATTCAGAAAAACTCTTCCCTGGGCATCTTGTAAGCCCCAAAACAATAGAGATTTCATAGATTCCAAACAACTGGAGGGTTAAATTAAGTTTTCCTGAAACAGAACAGTCCGGTACAACAGGCTCTGGTAGAGGCCACCAACTTTATCTTCAAGGACCCACTTGCAAAGATTGGTTGATTTCCCATGCCAAAGATCAGGAAAGATGAGTTTTGGGGTATGTACCGGTAAAAGAAAGGAAGTGTTTGGACAATGGTCCACAGCAAGAGTGAACAGAGATGCACATGGAATACAGGGACCTATACTCTGAAAATGTACAGTCAAGGAATAGGAGACTTTCTCTCCCACTGGTCTCCAGAAAAGACAACATGGGTTTCCTTGGTATTTTACAAAATATAATGTAGCTGGAAACTTGAGAATATGTGGCTCTGTGAGGGTATGCAGAGGAAGAAGGGCAACACCATTCCCTCTCTTTTCCATTGGAAGACTCTTACAAGGTCCATTGCCCAGATTTCTTAACCCACTCCCACCACTCAGCAGTGTGGGTCCCCTTTTCCCAGATGCCTTAGTTATCAGGCCAGGAAGGTCTGAAGTCTCCTTGGTTTTGCTTTTTCCTTTCCCTATTAGATCCATCCCACATTTAAGGGCTTCCTTTAATTGCTGCCTCTTCCCCCAATCAGTAATTTCTCAATGATTATTCTTGAGCTCAGAATGCCGGGCTGAAGCAGGAATGTCCAAAGACAGAAAAACATATGAGTGGTTAGGAATTATTGATGGGAAATTATCCTATCCTTGGTGAGTCCAACAGCCCAGGCTCACAACCCCTGGCAATTGGATACCTTCTCCTTCAGTTCTCCCTTTTCTATTCCTTACCTAATCTCTGAGTCTTGTAGCAAATTGACAGTTACTATCGCTACCAGACCCTGGTCCTTCTAATCTTACCCCTTAAAATTACCATACATTTGTGCTTTCAAACCCAGATATGGTCATGATGCTCTCTAACTCAAAATATTTTGTCTGCAGCAAAAGGATGAACACACCAGCCTTCCCTGACATGCCAACTCTTCATTTTGCCTTTGAACTCCTAGTTTTCTTCTTTGCTGATGCTGTTGATTCTAATTGCATTTATAATAGCTCCTTTTGCACTGTCAAAACAAGTTTCTCACTAAAGATCAGCTAAGGAAAGAGAAATTATACAACAGATAATTTGTTAGCTACATTTTCTTCTAATATTTTAATTGTCCTGTTTAATTTTCATCAGTCTGAAATTTACTTTCATGTAGAGTTATTCTTCAAAAATAACAAATCAACTCTATCTTGTTGAAGTATTTGCCCTTTTCCTGCTGATCTAAACATGCAAAATCTATCATGAAAAATAATACATATAGTCTTTCATGGGTCTACTATCTTAACTGTATTGAATATATGTATGTGTTTTAATGGCAGGTAAATTATAGCTACCATGCAAATCTGCCCTGGTACCAATTTTTCAATAGCTCATTGGGTAATATTTAAAGTTTTCTTTTAAAAATCAAAAGAAACATATTTCCGGATATATGAAAATATCTAAAATTAAACCTTTTGTATTTGTAAGGTTTCCTGGAACACAGCCACCTTCTTTGGTTACATATTATGTATGATAGCTTTCCTCTGGCAGAATGGAACAGATGAAACAGAAACCAGATGACCCAAAAAAGCTGAAAATATTTACCATTGTTTTAGAAAACAAAGATGCTTATGCCTTTTCTATTCCAAAACCAAATAGTGGTGCTTAAGGTAACCTGGTTTTGTAAATTTTCTGACACTTACAAAGTGGGAAAGATTATAACTTTGTGAGCTCTAAATCTGATATAAGTGGGAAAGTCTTCTTTTGAAACGTATTGAGAATTTCATACATTCCCACAATGTGTTTGTATTATAGTCGGCCCTAATCCTCTCCTAACTACCCCCAGACCTATGACCCAATATTCTCTGTCTCCTAACATTGTAACCTCATATCTTCAGATTTATGACAGTCCAGTTTGTGCTACTCCTACATACATGGATGTAGAACCACTGGAATACGAATGGCCCACCAGGCACCTAATTCCCCAAGAAAACTGACTCTCCCTTCCCTAATAGCCATGGACTCTCGGTAGCTCCTCAGCTAGCAGTGAAGGCTAGTGATCCCCTCCCAACTCCAGTGTAGAATGTTGACTGGCTTAATCTCACGTGGGTCTCATGTAGTCAACCAGAGTTGCTGTGAATTCATGAATTCATCATTCCTGTCTTGACATGTCCAGCAGACACTGAAATGTCCTGGTCATTCCTAACTTCTGGCTATGGTAATGAGATTTGTGGACAGTGGTATGATATGGATGTAGCATTTGTGGCTAAGCACTCCAACTTGTTCTCTGCAATTTTGCCAGTTATGAGTTTTTTTCATTAACATCCATGATGAACAAGAAACTTCTCTGATAAGGACTAAGGGTTATACTAGCCTATAAGTAGAAAAACTTCTATTCAGAGGTCAGTGTAACACTGTGACATTAAGCAAACTTATAACAGTAGGTTCACCTGTGAGGCCTTTGAGATTCTTAGCCATAGCTTCTTAGTAAGTTTTACAGTACAAAGTATGCTTTTCCTCCTGTGAGGCCGGTCTTAAATTCACCAAGAAAGCAGTTGCTTACACCCAGGACATTCATGACATTATTGTATGCATTATTATTAATGTAGCTTACAGGCTTCACAGCTACATAAGACTACAGACAACTTCTTCCCCCTGCAGCCTACATAGCACCTTCCAATATTATAAAAGATGGACAGTGTTCAGGAAGTTTCCAATCCTACCCGATCGATCACTCCATGTCTTATGACAAACGTGTATAGTATCTTCAGCAGTAGGGTCCTACCTTCATTCTGATTGGGCAACCTAAGATGCATGATGATGCATGATGTATTGTTGGGAGAATCTCTGGGATGCCCCTGAGAAGCAACTAAGTAATGCTCTCCCACACCTGGCTCTGGGGTGTTTGTGTGGCAAATATAGTTTCTGTAATAAGCATAATCCTCTGCATAGAGTAACTCCAGTTAAGCTCATTAAACTTTCACCCATCCTCTGCTCTGCCCTTTCATTTCCCTTCCCACTTAAACCTCTCTATCCTTCCCTTGTACATTTCATGTAACCCATGTTTACTACCCCGACTCCCTTGAGATCTTTCTCTACCCCTCCCAAGGTCCCCTTTTTTAAAAAAGTGCTAGAAAGTAATAGGAATATATAAAAGTGGAAGCTTAATGTGAATGAGAAAATTGCACAACAAATTAATTACACATTTGAAAGGGTTTGCTAATAGTAGACGCATCACAAAATCCAGAGGAAACAAGATTCCATCTATATAAATGAAGTGATACACCTCCATGGTGTTTCTTCTTCACGTTCACATGCTTATCGCTGTCTTCACACGACAGCACCTTGGTAAGGTTTACTTCAGGAAGAATAAAAAAGTTATTCAGACTTTCCTCCAGCACAGATAATTAAAATTTAGATTTTTCTTATTGATAGCTTTACAAAGCATCTTTCAGCAGCACCATACCTCATTACTGGAAATGTCAAGCAAAGGTCTGAGATTTGGAAAATCCTCTCACCAAGTTCACTCATCCCTGAGCAGTGAGGTCGCAGAACACTTCAAGTTCTCTCTTGCCATGTGACTCTATGACCTTGTGAACTGATAGTACCTGTCAATCAGTTCATGTCAATATTCTCATTGTATTGAGAGATTTGGAGGTTGTCTTTCTGTTGATACCAACATGTTGTATCAAATGTAAATAGATATAAATATTTTCCAGCATACTCCTTTGACTTTCTCATCTTTATCATTTGAATTATCAATCTATGAGCTTATTCATAACTTCTGCTTAAAATATATCATTTCTTTTCACAATTGTGATGCTTGAGCTTAAAGGTTTTGTAATTTTTATAATTTTTCATTTTCTTTTCAAAGACTACATAATCAAATTGTTTTTATAGTAATTTATTATGTTGGTTTTCTGTGTTTCTGATTTTTTTCTCTGAACTCTTGTTTTTTTCCAATAAATAAATTTCAATAAGTTAAATCAATCCTAGAATTTAGGAGGCAGAGGCAGAAGGATCCTAACAAGGTCAAGAATAGCTTTGGGTACATAAAGAGTAAAAGAAAATATGGATTGATTGTCTCAAAAGTATAGCTATCAAAGAACTACCTTTATGGCCACCCAGAGCAAGGGCCTGTAGTTCCTAATTTTTATTAAATGATCCCCAAAACATTTTTTCAAATTGTGGCTTCAAGTTGTATCAAGATAACAAATTTTGCATCTCATTTGTTTAAGGGATTCTAATGTGAGGTGAGTTTTTGTTATTAGAACTGGGGAGCAAGCTC
Source organism: Uromys caudimaculatus (assembly GCA_028551405.1). Lineage (NCBI taxonomy): Eukaryota > Metazoa > Chordata > Mammalia > Rodentia > Muridae > Uromys > Uromys caudimaculatus. The sequence goes on along the minus strand of CM052703.1, from coordinate 112,533,555 downwards.
AGAGAGGGAAGCGCCTGCTTCTCGGATGCTGGATTGTAAGAGCTGAGTTCACAGTTCTTCAGTTCCAGCACTCACATCCAAAAGCAAATATCAGAGCCCAACATTATATGGGCTAGAGTTGGGTGACAAAGGAATTCTGAATTTCAAAGTGATGATCTCCAGGTTCAATGAGAGACCTTAAAAATTATACAGATGGAAAGCCATCCAGAAAAGACAACCACAGTTGACCTTTGGCTTCTATACACAGGCAGGTGAGAGAGAGAGAAACAGAGACAGAGAGAGAGAATATTCTAGAAATATCAGCAGAACTATATGGTAAAGCTTCAACCCTGCACTTTGTTTTCTAGCTAAGAAAATAGTAGACAAGATGAATGTGCTCACAATCAATGTATTTTGTAAGATGACAGGGTCACTCAGCCTCAAACATTGAACCCTGAACCCTCTGTCCCACTATGGCCTCTTCACCAATGTTGAACAAAAGTCAAAGCTAGAGCAGAAAGGGACCAGCAGTTTGGAATTCCTTAGACCATTTTCAGAAAACCATGTAACCATTTCTGTACAGAATTACATCATTTCAGAGCCTGGAAAAGGGACTGTGGAGATTCAGGCTTCCTTGGCTTCATAAGCGACCTGAAACTGTTCATAGCCCACATTTCCCCCTGACATCAGATATTATGAAGTGACCTTGGATTCTCATTTCCTCTTGTCTATGTCTTTGAGAATGGATTTGGAAAAGCTGAGGCTCCTTCGGGACCATCACAAACATTATGCTGCCATCTCAGTGAATTTATTCTTTACTCAGCTACCTGCTTGTGTCTGCCGATTTTGAATTCACTAACTGTTATTTAGTTAAGATATCTGTCAGTAGTCTGGGTAAACTATGTGGTTTGCAATCAAAAGGATATTCTTGTCTCAGTTTTTCCTGCATTGAAACCTTTGTTTATTTTGTTGTCTTAAATCACAGTGTTGGTGTTTCTAGCAGGTACTTGCATCTCATGAGGGAATAACTCTGTGTTCTTGATTGTCTAAGAGGGTTCTGTAGATTAGAAGGATTTTTATTTGTTTGTAATGGATGAGGAATTAGAGTAACTACTATAATTTATTTGAATTTGGATTAGCAAATAGTTTTTCCTTTGTACATCAGTGTAGCAATTTACATAGGTAATTTCTTTACATTTTCATTCCTTTCTTAGTAAAGATTGATTATCCCTTAATATAGGTTGGAATATATTCTTCAGTAATGTATTGTTGAATATATTCATCATTTTCACAAATGAAACTAAACTGCCTTCTTCTCTGTTATTCTTTTCTCTTCTTTTTCATGGACTATCCTTATGATGTTTGAATTTTAAAATGAAACAGAATCTTATATGAGCTATCTGGCTTTGTATATTTTTCTATGACTCCAGGAGAATTTATATAATTTTTAAATTACCTTTTCTTTTAACGTTTTCAATATAATATCTGCAAAGTTGTTTTTGTACCCTACATTATTTGTTAAGGATGAATATTGTCTTCTACCTATATTTGCTGATCTATTTGTGTTTCCTATTTCATAAGACAATTGTAGTAATGTGTATTTTCCTGAAAAGTCATATAGTATCTACATTTACAACACAATTTGGAGTCATCTTCAAGTTTTTGATTTTTTTCATAGATGTTTTCTCAAATGATTATGTATCTTTAATTAAATAAACTTGTAAATAATTTGTTATTTTATTGGTCATATTTTGAGATGGTTTTGGGTTTTATTGAATCAGATTACTTTCTTTGTTGCTTGTGTTAATTTTTATTAACTGAGTTTGGACTATCAGAGAGGAAGTCCTAGAAAAGAGAGTATAAGATAGGAAGAATCCCCAAACTCAGTACAAGAATAACTCAATATCCATTCACCTTCTGACTCATAGAAAACTAGGATAGAAAGTCTGTGATCTCCTAAAGCATTTATACAAAGCAATGAAAAGCGTCTAACTTATTGATGAAATCATGACTACGCTTCTGCAAGGTCAGAAGTACAATATGTGGGATGTAGCCAGCGCACTAGAATAAGAAAAAAATTAAAGCATGAGAACAAAAAAATCAACTAAAGATATATGGCAAGATTGTTTACATTCAGAAACTAAAGGATTCTGCAAACCATGTAGATATATAGTGCCATCATATAATAAAAGATACATGCAAAAGCCTGCTGCCTTTTATACTTTAACTACAAATAGACTACAGAATTCAATTTACAAATCTCAATTGTAAATACTACAAAATTTATATTAACAATAAAATTTAGTAATCACAAAGAAGCTGAGAGTTATTACAGAAGACTTGAATTTAAGTGGTTACTGTTTGTGTATCAGAAGATCAATATTATTAAGATGCCATTTCTTGTCTAATTGATCTGTAACTATAATTTACAATTAAATACTAGACAACTTCGAAGCAATGAGCAAGCTGCTTTTAAAATCTAAGTTGAAATTTTTAAAGAAGTAAATGACTCAAAGTAATCCTGAAACAAACATTGAAATGCTTATTTCTACCTGATTTCAAAACTTATCATAAAACTTCCATAATTTTGTTGTGTAGCGTAACTAATCAATGCTTCTGTACACCAAGCACAAACATTAAAAGCACAGGAATTGTCTCATGCATGCATGGTTAGTTGGTTTTTGACATGTATATTGTAGCAATTTACATTTTAGAAAATCATTTTTTAAAAAAGTTCTAGAGTCTCTGAGTTTATATATGAAAAGAAAAATAAGTGTACCTTAAAATACCTTGCAAAGAAAATAGACTAAAGAATGGATATTTTACTCAACTGTTACTTGATAGTTGACAAGGGTGTCAAAATAATTTAATGGGAAACAAACATCATTTAAATAAATAATACCAGGACAAATAGATGCCCATGAAGAAAACAATGACTCACAACTCTTAACCCATACCAAATACAAACATCCAAGGTTCATCATAGACACAAATGAAATGATAGAATCATTACGCTTCTAGAGAAAACTATAAAAGACAAGACATACAGGTAGAGTTTCTCAGCAGAAAGCAATTGTCATTCATAAAAAATAACTGTGGCTTTTATCAGAACTAAAGCTTTGTCTTGCCATAAGATGACATTTTGAAAGTTCCTAGGCAAGCTATAGCTTTCAAAAAAATATTTCTAAATCATATAAGAGTTTATAGACTGTCATTCTGAAAATAAAGGGCTATGCAACAAACTATATACATCTCAAAATCATTGCAATTAAAATGAAGGACAGACACATACTGGCAAGTCTGCAGAACAACTGGAAGTCTCAGGCCATCTTTGTGAAAATATAAAGTGGTTTGTCCTTGGGGAAGCCTACCAGTTTCTTATGAATGCATATGACTGAGTACAGTATCCTACTAGGTATGTACCTAAGACTTACAGAAATATTTGTACAGTTATAGCCATGTGCCTTTATTCTAGTAACCTCCAAGTAGAAGTAGCCTAGGGGTCCATCTACAGAAGAATGGATAAACACAGTAAAGTAATACTTTGCAATAAAAAGGAATAGATAACCCATAATATCATGAATGAAATGCAAAGACATTATTTTAAATGTTAAAAATCTTATTCAAGTGTCCCTACTATGAGGCACCATTTGTTTGAATGAGCAAAATTAATCCCCAGTGTGAAAATATCTAAAGCCATCTCCATAGAAAAGTAAATAAAAGTGCTATCCATGGAGGGTAGGACAGTGACAGACTGGCACAAGGACCTTCTAAGTGATGGCTAAATTCAGTGTCTTCATAGGAATTTGTGCTTCGGAGATGTTTGCATTTGTCAAAATCTACATGGTCTCAATATAGGTGCATTTCATTGTAGGCAAATTTGATTTCAGAGGAGAAAATACTGTAAACAAATATTGAATTAGAGATCATGACATAAATGCTGAAACATTTCCAAGACTGTATACTAATATTGCACTTTGAAATGAACCACAAATGAAATGGATACCTAGATGGATTGAGGGATGGATAAGTAGAAATTTGATAAAGTAAACATCAAACTCTTAATGGTATAAGCTGAATGCAGCAAATAAGGGTCTTCATTCAAAATTGGAATTTAATCAACATTGCTACATGATTGAAACTTTTCATAACAAAATGCTAGGGAATAAGAAGTCCCCTTATGTTGAATCTTGAAGAGTCCCTAGCTGTATCAATCTAACTAGAATCTTCTCTACAAATGAGGGCATAGATTCCTGCTGGCTTCCAAAACATAATAAATTCAAACAAAATGGTCTCTTCCCTTCCATGCCTTTTGTAAAGCGAGTCAGAATATACTTATTTGTTCTATGTTTAAGCATTAGCTTATACCTTCAAATTCTAAGAAGAATGGTAGAGGAAAGCCAAAAATCAGACTTGAAAAATGTCTTTCTGTCAACAATAAAAGAAGGTAGAACCTGGGATATTTTCTACTTTGACAGAACCAGTCAATTATAACTCTCAAAAGTAATAAACTGTAGTCAGTTTGAAAGAATCAGCTGTACATGGAGAGACAGGGTTTACCTCCAATCCATCTGTTAATGCTCCCTGACTGAGCAATCCGCTTCTGAGAGATAAAAGTCTTTGTAAAAGGGATTCTCTTCAGTTGAGGATCTAGACGTGCTGAAAGGAGAGCTACAGGTAGAAACCAGAGTTAGAGGGACTCTGTACTGAGCAAGGTGTAGGGAGATTTAGGTCACCACAAAGTTGACTTCAGAGCTTCGCTATCAAAATCTGTTATTGCTATTGCTTTGAGTCCATGTGTCCCAGATTTCCCTGTTCAGTTTCCAGGGTCAGACACGTGGGTCATTTGATAAAAAGCAGCCTGCTAAGCATTCAATTAAACAAGTGTTCGCCTAAATTAGTTTTCCAGAATCTTTCATATTAATAAATTTAAAGGTCAGAATAAAATAGTATTTTGAGCAACCTCTCTGCCATTTTTCTTGCTTCAAAAGCAATCATTGAGGTAACAATAATGGTGTTTAAGAATTTCTCTTTATAAAGTCCCTACTATAGAAAGCATTCTGTGTCACCTGCTATAATGGCTAGTTTTGATTAGATTGAGAAACACCTAAGAGACTAGTAAAGTCTACTTCTGGATGGATCTGTGAGGACATTTACAGAGACACTTGGCATGTGACATATCTGGTGAAATATAAGACCTACCCTAAATGCGAAAGGCCCAGATAGAAGAAATTAGAAGTGGGAGAGCAAGCAATATGCATAAACTTGATCCTTCTTGAGTAAGTGTGACTTTTGCCTGCCTCTACCTCCTAGTGCTGAGATTAAAGGCCTGTATCTCCATAATCTGCCTAGCTTCCTGGGCTTAATGGACAAATTTCAAATGATTTCCCCAGGACATAAACCACCCTCACACTACCTACAGTTTCATTATTAAAATGTGCAGCAAGATATAGGTCAAGGCATTGACAGTTACTAGGGATGAATAATGCATTTGAGTCTGGCCATCATTTGTTCACCCTGGGGAGTACCCACATCATCAATCTAATTCGACATAGCCAACTGAATTTTCTGAGTTTCCCTCCATCATGAAGACATACACTTTTCAATTCCATTTTAAAAGGCATGTTTTAGAAGAGTAATTCATATTGATGACTTTAGTTAATTCTTTCAAAATCATAAACTCTTCACAGAGGCTTCATCTTGCCCAGTACTGTGGACAAAGAAGGCAGCAGGCAACTCACCCAGTGAAGGGAATTCAGTGCTAAGTGCAGCTCTCTCCAGCACTCACTCTGGATCGGGCACAGTGCCTGATCCTTATCTGTGTAATTTTCTTTAAGGTTCACAGCACATTTACAAAGCCAATATTACTACATTTCTTAGTGAGGGTAGTTGGAACACATGAATTTAGCTTGCCTAATTAATAGAGTCCAAATCAAGGCCAGGTTTCCCTCCATGTGCTGTGTTCTTTCCAGCGTACCCTGGTGCTTTGACTTAGAAGTGAAAACTCTAGACATGTGAAGCTTTTGTTTAAAGGATTTAGGTTTCGTGACAAATACGGCACATTATTATGATGGTGGTGGTCCATTTGCTAGAGACTATTTTGCTTCTTGGGGATATTTGTCAATGTATGGGAACATTTTCAGTTACTTGGAAGATGCCATAGGTATATATATCAAGCAGGCTACAGACATCCTACGGTGCAAGGAAATCTCCTACAACAAAAAAATATATCAATAGTGCCAAAGGTCAGAAATCCTGACGTGCAGTACAGAAAGATAGATGAGAGAAAGAGGACTTGGGGGTGCCTCAGATTGCTGTAGCTTGAGAGATGCACTCTTTTCTTTTGATGTTATTTATCCAAATTCAGAAGAATCAAAGTTTTAGAACAATCATATCGCATTTGGTTTTATGATAATCAACAACGTAGACAAGTCACTTGAGGAGTAGGTCCTACAAGCCAAATTCAGCTTAGGGGGGGAAAGAGAGGTAACATTTCCAAACTGAAAGCTATGAGGGTATTCTCAACCTGAAGGCTATGAAATCCCAGAATGAACAAGGAAAGAAGATGGCCCAACAAAACTAACCACCATGCAGTGTCCAGGGCTATGTACTGTGGGCTTGCAAATGTTTGATGTTGGTGTTGTGATGCCTAAAACAAACAAACAAACAAAACACTTCAGAGCCCTATAGAAAGCATTGACATTTATTTTTATCTTTTTAATCAATGAATTAAAGAATTGAACTATGGTGGAAAATGGAGGCAGAGCGGTACTGACCTGTGAGGGCTCTGTAGATGTGTATAACCAGCACAGAGCCTTGGGAGTTCACTCCAGCCATTGTAGAAGCCATTATTAGCCTCAACAAACTATTAGCAATGTCAATTCCATGAGAGAAAGCACAATGTTGATTTTAGTTGTTTGGACAATTTTCCTGTTTGTTTTCACTAGAAACTTAGACTTTGGCATGATTTGCTCTGGGCACTCTCAATGGTGCTCCTTCTATATCCTTACTAGGAATTCTATAGGCTCAGCCCACTAGGCTCAACCCTTGACTTCCACCAATGCACATAATTTTCCCTCCACCACCCTACAGAAAAAAAAAACAAAACCCTCCTATCTGTTTCTGGCAGAGCTGTTATTTCATTGAAATTAAACACTCTGCATCCTAACTGTATGAAGCTGAGAATTTAACCAACAGAATGAAGAAAAGAAGGAAACTGGTCTTAGAAATAATTCTTTCACCTTAACTTCATAGTAAGATTAATGTGATTTTCCCGTAAATACCTGCAACTTAAAAATCCTCATTTAAAGTGCTTCTGAAGTCCTAACAATGGTCTGCCAAGCGTGGAAATGGTTTAGAGACTCACCACATGTGAAAGCCAGCATCCAGATGATTGCTCAAAATGAATGTCTGCCTGGAGCCCCATTTGCGGGCACATGAATGCCTCCCTGGTGCCTGAAGAACCTTGTGGAGGAGTGGACAACTCCAGCTTGCAGCCAGTCAGGTCAAAAAAAAGCCCAATTCGTACTCAGCTTTCTCTGTGATCCTCTACTCATCGCAATGCTGTAAGCCTCGGGGTGGGGGGCATCCTTATAAAATGAAGCTAATAGACCTACTCCCAAGATTTTTGTAAAGACAAAACAGTGTCCTTAAATTCTTCTACATTCAGAAGCCACTGTTTTCATTAACACACACAAAATAAATATACAGAGCCTATCCACCATCAGGGAAGGGAAACTCCAGTGCAGTTTCATGGTTCTGATAGCTCTAGGAGCCAAAAATAACTATCTAAGCAGCACAACCATCTCGTATCCTATGTCTACATTTCTAATCCCCTATGTCCTCTGGCTATGATGCCCATCCACCGTTCAAATTGTGGCTATTCTCCTCCCCTCACACATCTCTACCTTGTTCTGAGCAGCCCTGTCTTCTTTGCTTTTTCTTTTATTTTTAAGACTATAATATATTATATCAGTTCTTCCTTCCCTTTCCTCCCTCCAAGGCTTCCCATATTCCCCTCCTTGCTGCTCTCTTTCAATTCTATTGCTTCTTTATTCATTAATCATGTTTAAACCCATTTACTCACACACACACACACACACACATGCACACACACATGCACACACGCACACACACACACACATTTCCTATATATAATCTGCTTAGTCTGTATAATGTTATTTGTATGCATGCTTTCAGTGCTGACCATTTGATAACCAAACTGGTGTTTCTTCCCTGAGGACAATGATTTTTCCCACTGTCAGCATTTCTTATCTGTCTATAGTTTTTATGTAGTATTGAGATTTCATGGGATTTCTTACACTCATGCTTGCTTGTCTGTTATCTTTGTTCAGCTCATCTTTAAGCAGCCAAGTTGTTGTGACATTACGGATATGGCTTCTGACATTAGCAGTCGTGTTACTGTGACATTATGGATATTGCTTCTGACATTAGTAGGAGACACACTCTCACAGAAAATTTCATGAAGCCTTTTACAGTCTCTTCTCCCCCTCTTCTACAATGTCTTCTGATCCTCAGCTGTATGAGTTGTTTTGTGGATGTAGCCACTGGGACTGAACTCCTCAACTCTAAGTTTCGATTGGTTATAGTTTTCTGTAATGGTCTCCAAGACGTTGCAAAGAGAAGGTTCCTTGATGAGGAGTGAGTACTACATTTTTCTCTGGAGATAACAAATATTTAGAATCTAGTGAAGGATTATGCCATTCAGTAAAGTGGTAGTTGTAGGTTCTCCTCCAAAACCCAGGATTTTACCAGCCTTTAGTAGCTGGCTAGATTGCCAGTACCAGGCGTGATTTCCTCTTGTTGAGTAAGTCTGTATGTCCAGTTAGAGAGCCGCTGGTTACTGTCAATGTATGTGTACAACTACTGAACCCTTAGGGTTATCATTCCATGTTTACCATTGTGATTTATAGATACTCAGATTCCTTAAGGTTTAGAATGATGATGGAGTATGATTATTCAAGTTTTGTATTATTTTTCTTGGGGAGCTCATATTTCTTTGCTGTGGACAGCTGTTCTGGACAATGTGGGGCTTTATCACACTGACCTCTACTCACAGACTTGGGAGCACTCCTAGTTATGGCAGCTACAGATGTCTCCAGACACAGAATATGACCTATGCAGATCAAGTTGCATCCCTGCTTCCCCTTGAAAGCCATTGCAGTAGAAGCAACATGCAGAAAGAAGACAGCATAAAGAAGAGCATGAGCAGACGTCACAAGGCCTTCCCATTTCTTCTCCATCCTTCCTCTCTGATGGATCCAATGCTTCATGCCACCACCACCCTGGTACTTGTTACTTCATTATGTAAAGTAAAACTTTCTTCACCTCAGCTAGCCAACTCTTACTTAGTAAAACCTATATTTTATGGCCTTTCCTCCAGCAAAGGAAAACCCTAAAAGAACCCCCCAAAACCAACAAAAGAGATCTTTTTCTCCTAATAGAATTCTTGCAGTGGTAAGAAGTTTAAATATAGCACCTAACACTCACATCAACAAATGTGCTCTACTAAGGAACTTCTGTGACACAGAGTAGACAAGAGTAGACACACCCAAAATGAAACATGTTAATATCCTGCCTACTGTCACTGTCCCCAACATCAGTAGTGGGGACTCTTTCTCAGTATCTTATATGTTGCCCCCTAGAACAGGAATTTAGTCCTTCCTGATTGTGGAGTAAGCCTGTGACAATTAAAAGCAGATCTCCTTACACCCATGTACCATGGAACATTACAAGAAAGGACAGGTTCGAGAACCACTACTAATAAAAGTCATAATTTGCATAATATAGAAACTCACAAGTTTGAGAACTCCTAGGGAGAAATCTGGTGTGTGTGTGTGTGTGTGTGTGTGTGTGTGTGTGTGTGTGTGTGTGTAGGAGAAGGAGAACTGTAGTTGATACACCAGGAGTTTAGATTAGGGAAACTCATTAAGCAGCTGGAAATGAAAAGGTTTAACCCCGCCTCCCTTCAAGAGAAAGTCTGCTTTCTTCTTTGGTTGAAGTTCAGAAAGTCTGTTCACATGCAGACTTGCTGATGCCATGGCTTCATTGTCAGGCCTCATTGCCCTTGCCTTATAGTTTCCAGTTTCACGGGTTTAAGTGTCTCCCTTGGCCAATAACATTTCCCCTGATGCGCGTGTCCTTTTACATCTGACTTCTTTCAGTTGCTTCCCAAGTTCTTAAGCTGGAAAAAAACATGGTGTCTGTATCTCCATTCTAGCCGGTAACTTCAATATCAGTTATATGTAAGCATAGCCCACATGGGCCAATCTTCAGTCACAGGTCAGACATTCTACATGAAGACCTCTGACCTCACACATCACACCTGGGAGGAGATAAAGGAAACATCACACTCAATCTACTTATTTCAAAGGTGGAGGATAAATACATGCTCAATGCTCTCCAGAGAGTAGGATGAAGAGTCAAACTCATGGGTTTTCATTCTGATTCACATTTGAATAGTTTCCCCACTCTTCACCACTTTTTATCCCACTTTGGCAGTGAGGATCTATTCTTACCCTGGAATAATTCTATCTGGGAATGTCACAGTACCGGCAGACCTCTTGAGAGATAATTTTATTAGGTGTCTCAAGTTCATCATCTGGTGTTTAGGGTTTTCAGTACCTTAACTCTTCAGAAAATAACTCCAATATGTCACCTATTCCAGCCAATACTCCTTTAGCCCACACACATACCAGGGTCAAGGCCCTCGAGATGTGAGTGTTATTTTTTGTGATGCTCTCGACACTCTGCCTCTCTTACCACAAAGGCGAATTCCTGAATGTGCATGTGTTATTGTATATGATGTCAGCCTCCTGCTCAAATCTCCATGAGCAACTCTTCTCTGAGGAGAAGTCAATGGCCAATGCCAGACAGGGATTTAGTTTTCTGTTTTATTAAAATCACATTTTCTCCTTTACTTCTGCTAGAAATCCCATGAAGCGTTAATACCTCTTCATTTCTTGCAGTTCTTAATTAATGATGACTTTTAAGACTTTGGCTTTCTGGTTTTACTCTTTTTTCCTAAAATAAGCAACTTATGATCTACCAAAGCACATTCAAATATGCAAGAAGGAAGGCTGTTGGGGAGGAGGCTGCTATTAGTTGACCTCCACTTAAATTCAATGCTATGCAAATCTCTGGTTAAGATAGACTTGTTTTGTTTTGTTTTTTAAAGTAATAATAATTGCCTTGAGGAGCCCTGTATATTATCTGTAAATTCTTTCCTTTCACCATCAGATTTTCTGGAGGGAAGGGTTGTAAAATACTGACAACAATACATATCACAGTTTGTTAAGCTTTCATTTATTTGCTTGGTCATTTATGGAAAACTGGAAATGTTTCACACCTCAGTACTCTCAACTATGACAACCAAATGACCATGTCCTTTATAGCCTCTTGTCATTTATTTTACAGGGTCAGTAGACCATGTCAATCATGCTAAAGGCAACCAATAAAGACAAGGTGCTTCTAGGACATTACTTCCCTGTCCACAGTTTAAACTGTTGGTGCCGCCATATGACCCATCATTTGCATCTAGAGTCAGTCACTTCCCCCTCTGGCGTGTGAGTGGGTCCTACACTCCCACTCTAGCACCAGTGCCAAAGAACCATGAAGCCTCCAAACATAGAGACAGTTTTTAAATCTCAGCACTTGTATACACTCTCATCATCTAGAGCACCTCTACCCCTTTGCCTGGCATGTAAACCCCTCAAATCATTTCTCCTGGGCTGATGGAACATAATCATTACCTGCTTATCTCTACCTGGCTAAAGTAACTTAAGCGAGGGGAGATTTATTTTGGCTCACTTTTTAGAGGATGCAGGTCATCATGAAGAGGAAGGCATGGTGGTAGGAAGAGCTCATAGCTGCAGCTGAGGGAACTTGCTCAGATCTGAGTGGACCAGGAAGGAGAGGCTATACAGGAAGCAAGGTCAGGCTATAAACCTCAAGGCTTCCCCTCAACTGCTTACTTCCTCCAGCTAGGTCCCACCTTCTAATGGGTCTGCCATCTCCCAAAACAAGCCCCACCTGGAGACCAAGTGTTCAAATACAGATGCTTCAAATAACTGTATTTCCACAACATAATAGCTCTTCTGTACAAACTCTGCCCTATCCGATGTTCACTCACAGCAGAATAAGCCCCCTCCTCTGAAGCAATATGAGCAGGACCCAATTACTGTGTCTAGGAAACCTCTTCTGAGATTTCTTATGGACAGCTTTGTCTCTTCAATCCTTTGGTGAGGTCCCTATGAGGAAAGACCTTGACTCATTCAATGTGCATTCACACTTCAGTAATCAACTGTAAAAATACTTTTTAAATTTGTTTTACCTTCTAGTTCCTTAGTTCCCATCAATAATGACTCTGAGACTAATTAGCTATTATTAAATGCCTAGGCTATAAGCTTTGACTTATTCTCTGACTAGCTTTATTTAACTCATTTAAGCTATTCTGTGTATACCGTCTACCACATGGTTAGTTATCTCTCCTTCAGTCCCCACCCACTTCTTCCTTAGTGTCTCCTCACTGTCTCCCTGCTGGCTTACATCTGTCTCCTCTCTCTTCCTGCCAGTGTCGGTCCTCCCATTGCCTGCCTTAGCTCATTGGTCACTGGCTATTTTATTGACAAGTGATGTTTATAAGAGATTTCCTCTATAAACAACAAATATGTGTTGACCAAGGTATAGTGGTATATGCCTATGACTCTGTATTTAAAAGTATGTGGTAGGAGAATCATGATATTGAGGCAAGCCCAGGCTATATAGCATGAATTTGCCCTCACCCAAATATAAAACTTTAGAGAATGAAAAAGAATGAGTAAATTTTGTTATTTTATGATAATGATTACCTGATTTGACTGGACTGGGTAGTATTCTCTCAATTCATATGTACTCAGAACCCATGACTATGATCTTTCTTAGAAATAGGATCTTTACAGACATGGTTAAGTTAAAACGTGATTGCAGAGATTGTAGTGTTCCTTACTCAAAAGGTCATTGTCTTATAATTAGGAGGAAATTACCATGGAGAGCAGAGGAGCTCATGAGGGCCTACTCCTCCCTAAGGAGCTGTAGGCAATTCAGGCTGTGGGGGACGGGGGGCGGGGGGGTCCAGGTTTTCTTCAGTGCTGATGGTCACTGATAAGTTGCTGATGAGCCTGGAAACAACACCTCACCATTGCCCCTGTGAGCAATTAAGTTCATTAGGTCACCAAACATGTGGAAGTAAAATGCAGAATAGTTGGGAAGAGAAATGGGATTATCAACAGTGGGGAGGGGGTGACAAGGGGCTGGTGCAGATGGATATGATCAAAGTGTGTTACATATATGTACAAACACGTAAGAACACGAAACTCATCAACATGTGTAGTTAATGTATGCTAATAAACTGGGAAAAAGAAGGAGAGATTAATTAGAACCTAGACCCACATGGAAAGGTTAGGCCAAGTGAACACCAAGACAGAGGTTGGAATTAAACTGCTATAAGCCAAGGACTGCCAAGAATTACTGGCAGTCACCTGAAGGCAACAGAGGCTGGGGAATATTAAGCCCTGGGGTCTTTAGAGGGAGCACAGCCAGCTAACACTGTGATCTCAGATTTTTACCCTCCATAACTATCATTAGAAACCCCTGTTGTTTTAAGCCACCTAATTTCTTCTCCTTTGTTAACACAGTCCTGGGAATTCAGATAGAGAAACTTATGTGGCTGGCTGCTACAGTAGTGAGTACCAGGCAATCGACAACAGTTACCTGGGATTACATGGGTTGCTAGCCACACCCCTTAACATTTATTTCCCAGTTGTTCCTCTTCTGTAGCTATTCCATCCACCTTCCACATTTCCCATCCCACCAATAACTTTTTCATCCTCTTGACTACTCAATATTTCAACACAGATTTATGAAGCACAAAGATTTCTTACTCTTTCTGCTTTGTTTTCTTTAATTTATATGTCTGTGTGAGTGTTCACCACTTTGGTGAAGATTCCCATGAAGGCTAGAAGAGGGCATCAGATTCCTACAGTTGGAAGTTACAGAGCTGCATGATATGGGTGCTGGGAACCAAATGGGTTCTCTGGAAGAACAGCAAGCAATCTTACCCACTAAGCCATCTCCCCAGCCCCTGGAATAGGGTCTGAACAAAGGCCACAGAACATAAATAAGCTTATCTCCTCTGAGGGAGTTCCTAATGTAGGAATTATCTCAACATCCTCCTTAGGCATGTCTGTGTAGGCCCATTTTTAAAATTTATGTTTTTAATTATTTTTTCCCCAAATGAGCAAACCACTTGTGTAGGTTGACTCTATCTCCTAAGGCTACACAGACAAGGCAGGGCTGTTATCTCAACACAAGTTTACCTGTGTCTCAAGGGCTCCCCTTGGCAGTGTGGCTCCACGCCTGGATTTTCCTACTAGCCTATGTGGGGAAGAGCCAGGAAGAAGGTTGAAGATTCATAAGCAACTCTCCCATGTAGAAGGCCTCCTTTTTGCAAAAATACAGGAGGCAGTATGGCCACCAAGGCAAGCTGCCTGGATCAGATTCTAACTTTCTCACAGAAACTCATGGGCTTGTCTTTTAGCTCCCACATACCTTGAGGTTCCCATTTAGACAGGGAAAACCTCCTGAAGATGGCATGAAAAGTACAGCATGCAAAGATCACAATCAGATGGCGTGCGATGGAACACAGTAGGGCTACAGTGTTGCTGCTAGTACGGTGGCCACTAGTTTTGCATCATAAGCCTGATGACTTTTCCTGAGTTCCAGCTCCACACTCCCACTCCCTGATGACTGTGTGTCTTTGCATCTCTGTAATCTCTCCAGTCGGTGTTTTACACTCCATCCTGAGAACACCCAACTCCAGACAGATGTATTAGTTTGAACTATGTGACACTGCCCATATAAAATTGTCTCTGGCCTACAAAGCTGGAACTTTCATATAGTTTGATCTAATAGATGCCAACTAACTCTTTCTCTCTTTAAAATGAAGAGACATAAACAAAGGTGTCATGCTGGTCTTCTAGGAGAGAAGTTTTTAGATAATTTTAAAACAATTGCAATGCACTTGAAAAGGACTGTGAAGTGCTTGTCTTTGTCAGTTTCCCTGGCAAGGCAGGAATGAGATCCAAGACAACATGGTGCCTCTGGATGGAAACTGGCTCCAAAACCACCTCTGTAAAATGGGGGGCAAGACCAGACAAAAGGGCAGGAGCCCTGTAGTCAGATAGTGACTCAGATGATCCAGAATATAGTAGTTCCTACTTTGGCTTCTAAAGAGTAAGAAGGAGGATTATTTTTTAAAATCCTGAAATGGAACGAGAGGGTGTCCTCTTTGAATCTACTGTCAGCTCTCTTAAGAGAGATTGACTTAGGCTGGGTGGGCAGGGCTCCTTTCTCAAGCTTCTAACTCAACCGGTTTGAAGCCTGGCTCAGATCACTTTTTCTGCAGAGAGCCCCTCCTGCCTCCCTCTCCTGTATTCGCACCTCATTAGCACCCTGCCAGCAAAGGAAATCTATTTAAGCAGCTCTTGCTGACACAGCAAGGCTCCCTTCTTCCACTGAGGATTCTCCTTCTGTCCTCTCTCCATGGCACATGTGGGAAAGGGGACCTAGTTCTCCTCAGGCCCCAGATGCCTCACTTTCTTCTGTGACTATCATTTCTTGAGAAAGCAGACAGAGGACCTCTCAGGACCAGATTACATGTGATCCTGGTAACCCACTTTTCCTTCTTGTCTTTGGCCTTGCACTTTGAATGTTCATGCAGAATGGGCCAGCTCTTCCTCCTTCATGGACTCCTAAAAACCTATCAGCAGAGACTCCTCAGTCAGTGAAGCGGCAGGCAGCAAGCACCTGAGTTTAGATCTCTGCCTATAGCCCCAGCCTTGAGCTTGGATTATGTTACAGAGACAGGTCTATCCTGAAACTCAACTCATTGTCCATCAAGCCTGGAAGAATGGACGAGCTTTGGGTTCAGTAAGATAGTTTGCTTCTAAAAAACTGGAGATTTATTAAGAAAAGACACCAACATCAACCACAGACCTGCACATATACATAAAACACACACACACACACACACACACACACACCTCTTTTTAAAATTTGTTTAACGCACACACAAACTCCCATCTCTCTTTTTAAAATGAACTATGTGAGTATGTGTGTACGTACATATGTGCCTGTGCCCATGGAGGTCTGAAGAGAAGGTTGAATCCTGTGGAACTGGAATTACGGATAATTGTGAGCCATGTTGTTGCTGGGAACTGAACCAGGGTCCTCTATAAAAGCAACAAGTGCTCTTAAACACTGAGCCATCTCTCCAGTCCCACACTCCTACCTCTTTAAATGACTCCATTTGTAGGAATTCTGAAGACCAGTAAACACACTCTCTCACCACAGCATTGTTAGCCACTGACTCTTGGACTCTCTTTGATGTATTTGCACAAAATTTACACAATCTTTTTAAAAAGTCTTCAACAAATATGTATGAGCACCTGTTGTCGAGAAGACACACTTAGATTGGCTGTGGTCTCCCTTTCCTTCATCCTGGGAGGCACCAGGATAGTAGGTTGGCCTGGGAGCTGATAAATGCTCACAGAGAGCACCTGCATCAAGTCATGGCGCCACTGGCTCTCACCAAAGCGCTTAGGGAAACTGGATGCTCTATAGTCTAATGCATCTGCAGGAGTTTTCAAATGAAATACATGCAAACAGATGGGCTGCTACTTTCTGAAATGCTCCCGATTTCTGGTCCTGTTTGGCATTCTTTGCAGTGACTGTGATGGGCTTTGGAAACTGCCCCATCACAGTCCCCTCTAAGTAAAATATCAAGGCTTGCTCAAGGTTCAAATACAGGCAGCCATTTTGGGTTATGTGATTCTTCATCTGACATAATTGATTTTTCCAGGCTGAGTAGCTAACATGGTGGCCCTTCTTCAGGATCAGCCTGAAAAACAACAACAACAACAAAAAAAAAAAAAAAAAAAAAAAAAAAACAAGCTGCAACAAGTTGTCTCAATTTGTTCAGTTGGACCACACAGAATGATGGAGTACATGGCAGCAAAAGGCATGTTGAAATCAAGAAAGGAACTACAATTAGATGTACATGAGCCAAATCCATAAACAGAGAAACCCACAGGAAGAAGGGAACAGATGCCCAGAGAGAAGTGAGGAAGGCAGAGAAGAGAGGAAAGAAAAGGAAAGGGGAAGGGAGAAAGGAGAGGGAGGGAAGGAAAGGAAGGGGGGTGATGGGATAGGAGAGGAGGAGACAGAGAGCTGCCCCATAGGAGGAAGGGAAGAAAAAACAACAAATAAAGCTTCACTCATTTATGATCTCTCAGTTCTTCATTCGGTCCTCATGACTTTGATGTCACATCTCCTCTTCTGAAGTTACTTCAGCATCTTCTGTTCCTTATTATTGGAAAGCCAGTGGCTAAAGCAGACGGCTAGAAGTGAGTGTGTTTTCTCAAGGCTCATAGGTGAATGGAGAATTGTAGGGCCACATTCTGTACAAAGCCCTCTTCTAAAAATCTCTGGGTCAGCTATGTTGCAGGAGGCAGAGCTTTGTAAATCTAGGGAGGAAATGTATGCATATACTGAGTGTCCTGCACCTTCCTCCAGGGCTGGACAGCACCTGTAATCAAACAGGTAAGCCTTTCTACAGTGAAACATATGGGTATTCACATTTACCTAGGTAACCTCAAACCAGATAAGGTCATGTTTGCGGCCAAGTAAGTTCACATTAGATCAGGTTTTGCTTCTAATTAACTTAAGAACCAAGTTTCCATTTTCTGAGCTCAATAGATTTTGCAAGTGCCAATAAGGCATTGTGAGCATACTCTGTATGCCAGGAAACTATCAAAATTGCTGTCTGTGGCTTCCTTTCAACCCCAAAAAAGAAAGCACCAGTGATATTTGTTTGTGCAGTGAGGTGATGCCCACACAGGAAGCAGCCCCTGAGGGTCTTGGGGCATGGCCAATTGCCCTGCCTGTCCCTCAGTGCTGGCCTGGAGACCTGGAGACCAAGAAATGGCTGCCCATTGTCAAGTACTCACCTACTTTAGCCTTTTTAAAGAGCAGTGATTCTTTTGCAAGACTCAGCAGATCCAGGCCCCAAGGCAGCTGGCCAGAGTCACTGGCCTAGTGCCAAAGGACCTCATTAGCCCTAACTCCTGTTGAACCTGGGCCCACCTGGTGCTGCTTCACTCCCCCTGTCCTCCAGGATAGCTACTTATTAGGATTACTCGCTGGTATGAACTTCCTAAGGGAAAGGCCCCATGTGGCATGTAGGCCTTCTCTGGCTGGTTCTGTGGTTCTGGACCTCACTGGATACACCTGAGATGCTGTTGTTTCTCTCTGAGGAGTGCTTCTCCATTAGGTCTTCGAATTTTCCTCAATTCACTAAACTTGTAGCTGAGTGTACTGAAGCCTTGGTCTAGACAGTTCAGAAAGCCTGGACAAGTAAAGCAGAACCGTCCTTCTGACAGTAGGGAGAGGAAGCTATGCCACTTCCATGGTGGCTTGTCAAGGGCTAGATGACAAATAGCATCTGTGGCAACTCAACTATCAGAGGAGCTCAGTGGGCTCAAGTGACATACATCAAAGGGGAGACATGTCAATAGGCTGTCTCCCCTTCAGGAGCTGGCAATTTGTGGCATTAGACATACCACCTTAAAACCAGAAGCATTGCATGATCCAGTAGTATTATCTTAGTATTCCTGTATGTCTCTAACAGCCTTCAACTAAGCTCTGAACAGTAGCATTTCAAACTAAAAGCTACAGAAATGGCCCCTGACATTATCATTGATAATGAAACCAAAAGCAGAAGCAGCAACAACCAAAACAAATGGAGAAAGAAAAGGCAAAGGCAGCCTAGGAATTGGGGGAAGCACTTGCAAACTGTACATCTAGAAAGGAATTAGTGTCAAAAATATAAAGGGAATCCATGCAATTCAATAAAAGGAAACATTAATAACCCCTTTCCTTTAAAATTAGGGTACAATATAGCTCAGTGGTACATTTGCCTAACATGTTTTAATTTAGTCACCAGAACTGATGGAAGTTGGGGAGTATGGGAAGAGAGAACAATCCTTGTACATTATTGGTGAAAAGGAGCCAAGTTGACATGATGGCCAAAGAAAACAATATGGCAGGTCCTAAAAGAATTTGAAAACACGGAACTGCTATATGACTCAGCTATTCTGCTCCTGACATGTACACAATGAAATTGAAAACCCTCTTAAACACATCTGCCCTCCCACGTTTATCGCAGCATAGCTCACAGGATCCCAGAGACAGGAACAACTCGATGCTCCATCATCAGGTGGATGGGTAAGCACAGCATAGAGCAAACACAGTGGAACAGAATTCAGGCTCCAACAAGGAAACCCTGCCCTTTGTAACAGCATAGCTGAATGTGGAGAACATGGTGACTTCCAAAAGCCAGATATAAAAGTACAAATACTGTCTGGCCTCAGATACATGCATCTGAAAGACAAAGAAAAAAACAGAGGCTACAGAAAGAGCTTCCATGTACCACATGGGGACTGTACTTAATGATATCTTATCACATATTGGACAATTCCTATGGGGATAGATTTTAGGTGATCTTACCGAAAGGCAATAAAAGGAATAAAGAAAGAGAGCCTCCTGACATGGAGGATACATCATCTACTAAATTGTAGTAATCATTTCTCTCTGTTTGTCAAGGCATTGTGTCATTGATATATATTAAATATATTTTTAAAATAAAATCTAAAAATCAATAAATAGAATGTCCCACACTTTTATTACTTATAAGTCTTTTCCTGACCTTATGAGGAAGTTAGGAACAGAATGTTTGTTGTATATATTATACTACAAATTAATAATGTGTGAACAGAATATATGTCTATTAATTAAATGTGTTATAAATACTATATGTTATATGAAATTGAAACTATGTGTGAAATAAGGCACTTATCCATTATTATCTATTGGATAATATCACTCTCAGTCTCAGCATTTTGAATGAATGTGCCTGAGAATGCTGCTTGGAAATTGGATTAGAATTGATCAGAGTAAGATTCTGATGAAAAGGAACTGAACTCAGTAAGCTGTTTAATTTCAGCAAATACTAACTGACCCTTTTGTGTGTCTTGTTGTCAGAAATACAATTGTTATTAACATGTGACTCTGCTCTCAAGGTGCCTGACACAGAGCAGAGGATAGGATTGCTGCATGGCCCCTACAGAACAGACGATGGTGATCTTGTTTTGTCCTGATCCCAGTGACTGCATGAAGTCATGAGAAAATTTGGCTCAAACCTAACACAAAGAAAAGATGCTCAGAAAGGCCTAAGGGAGTGGAAGGCAGATGGATGGATGGACAGATGGATGCATACATGGATGGGCAGATGGATAGCTAACAAAAGTGGGACTGTCAGTTCTTGGACAAGTGCTGCATCATCCCTAACTCCTGAGTTCATGCCAGCCTGGACAGATGATCTTTTGAGAGACATTCAGTCTCAGCACCACCCCAGTGGTTACTTTCAACTTGACCCTATTCGCTAGAGTTATCTATTGCTATGATAAAGCCTGTGACCAAAAGCAGCTTGGGGGAGGAAAGGAGTTTTTTCATCAGATGCTTTCAGTAACTATCCATTACTGAGGGAACTCAGGGCAGGACCTCAGTACATGAACCTGTATGTAGGCAAGAACTAAGGCAGAAATCATAGAGAATGCTTGCACCCCATGGTTTTGCTCAACTCCCCTTTTTAAAAAAATATAAAACCCAGGTCTACCTGCCCAAGTGGTAGCACCACCCAAGTGGGCTGGAACCTTCCACATCAATTGTCAGTAAAGAAAATAAATCACAGATTCATCTTCAGGCCAACCTGATGAAAGAAATTCCTTAACTGATGGTCCCTGTTCCTATATGTCTCTAACTTGTATAAGTTGATAAAAACAAACAAACAAACAAAATCCCCAAACAACTAATTAGCACACTGACCTCCGCATAGAAGGGTCTAGAGAGGAACCCAACCAAAGCACCACATTTTCAGGAACAAGTTTTTTTTTACTTTTCTCCTTGTTCTCTGTTATCCCAGAGTAAGATCTTTCACTTCTGCCTGGCAGTGGCATCCTCTACAGACAGTCATTCTCTGCAGCCAGTGCTTTGTTCGGAAGCTCAGTCAAGTTCAGGTCTGGGGCCCTGGGCTCATGGATTGTTTGGATTGCTGAGAGAATGAATTACTTAAAATTCCAAGGGGAAGTAAAATCAATAAGACAGGCAGAGTGACTAAGAATAGATGAATTGGGGGAGTCGGATCACACAGCTGTTGAAGTTGACATGCCTCTGGCCATTTGTATGCTAAAGAGTGACTAGAATGGGTAGGAAAGCTCAGTTTAAGTTCTGAAACCTCAAAACCTGGGAAGCAATGACATAATTCTCAGTCCAAGGCCAAAGACTAATAATCTAGAAGTAGTGGAGCCTGGTACACATCCTGGAGACTGAAGGCCAGAGACATGACCTCTCTCATAAAATATCCAGAAAAGAACAGGGTCTAAGATCCTGCAGGGGAAAAAAGAGAGTAGATTTACCCTTTCCTTCCATTGGGTTCTGTGAACAGCCTCATCTGCCCACAGGATGTGAAGGTGGGATTTTATAAAAATTTTAAAGTAAGCCTTGCTGGTTCAGATAGAAGTTGTTTCCAGACCCATTCTCACAGACATATCCAGAAACAATGCTTTGCCAACATTCCGGGCACTCCTAGGCACAGTGGGTTTCCTCACAGCACACTCTCCCGTTCTGCTGGATCAACTGGTTGCCGAATGTGTTCCTTGTACCGCCTCTTTTCCATCACATGACCACCAAGGTAGCTCTGTCTGGTGGGCTGTCTCTCCTCCCAGTACCTGGAACCACAACCTTCTTGGCAACTCAACATATTTCCAGCTCTCCATAGATCTGAGAAACCTATTTCATCCCAAATAGTCTCTCTCCCTTTTTGACCAAACCTTCATTTTTATTACTTTTTTAAAAAGCTGCATATTTATTCTGCTTTCTGACTCTGTGCTTGTGCCTTCAACACTTTCACAGTGATTTCCTGCCCCTCAATAAAGAAAGTCCACTTGATTCTGTGTCAGACACATTTGGCACACATGGAACCACTGTAGGCCCTGCTGATGTGCATCTTTGTCTTAGACAATCTCCTAAGGACTTTAGGTCTCATGGCATGAACCCCTTGACGTCTGCCTTGGGTGCACACCACACGCGGATTTATGTGCTTTCACAACTTTCTTGATACAAATGTAAACAATCTTATTGCCAGGGGTTCAAGATAGACTAGTTTTGTTAGAGACTGTATTATAGGAGTGCCTAGGATGGTATGTCAAATACTGGACCATTTTGAGTGCCTAAAAGCACCGTCCCTGGAAGAGCCACAGCTTTTTTGTTACTTATAAAACAACCAGCACTCTCTTCACTGGGGAGTAGCTTTGGTGTTAGATGGCTTTGAGGAACATAATCCTAGCAAAGCTAAATCACTTGCAATTAGCCAAATAATGGTCAATAGGCCAAAACAAGAAAACCTACAATAACACAGCTATTTGGGAAGAAAACCAGAGCAGAACAACCAGGTTCATCTGTTGATAGGCAGGGTCTGGCCAAGCCTGGGCAGTCATTAAATGTATCACAAGTCTGGAAGTATCACTCTTGCTGAGCTTTCCCTTGCAGCCACAGTCAAAAGGTGGCTATGGACCACAATAAAGGAAGTGACGAAAGTGGAAGGGTGATGAACTATCTATCACATGGACAGAAGTAACTGCCTTCTACCTCGCCAAAGGGTTTCACCTCTGCAATGGCTTAGTATATAGCAACAAGAGACAGGCTTCCATGTCAAAGTGTGCACTGTCTACTGTAGCAAAACCTAAGCTGTCATTACCACCCTGAACCCTGACAGCATCCCATATACTACCATCTGATGAGTGTGGGGCAGTGATCTGTGACAGGCAATCTGGCACCCAGTTGAGCACAGGCATAAAGTCTGGGTGATCCAGTGGAACAATCCGCAAGGAATAGGAAAACTTTATGCCAATGCTCCCAGGAGGCCTTTGGCTCCAGTCAGGGTCACGTACCACCCATCCTCAGGTAGGGCATGGTCACACAGCCCCAAGCCATCCCCATGTTAATGAGACACCTAGAGGCTTAGCCACACCCCTTCCCAGTTACTATATCTGCCTCTTCTCTCCCAGAAAGGTGGGGGGTACAATTCCATCCATGCCACTCCACACGATGAAAATAAACATCTTAGAATTATGGACTGTCTCTTCATCTGGACCCGCCGTGGGAAGCAGGGATCCAGCCCTCGATTAAGGAGCCACATCTAATCTCTCACCGAGGGCTTCCCAGAGCTCCCAGACTGTACCCATTCACCCAAGCCTAAGCAGCTAGCCTGGCACCGCAAGCCGCCCCAAGCCGCCAAAACCCGGTCTTGGCAGGAACCCCAGCCCCAGGCTAGAGAACCCATGGAGATGGCTGCCAAGCATTCTGAGAATGGCCCCCTCCCCCACCCATGGGCAGGGCCCTCAAAGGTTTCCCACAGCCCCCCTCTGCCCCTCAGACTATGTGGGAAGATGCGAGGTCACTTCCCGCTTGTCTCCTGTCCAACCCAGAGCGGCAGCACCCAGGACAGACACGTGGGGCTTCTTTCCACCGTGCTAGGCTTGTTCCCACAGATGAGGGTTCAAGAAGCTGCAGCAATCAATATACAGAAAGGAAAAGGCCCAACCTGATATTCATGAAGGATGGAACAGTTTGTGTGGACTGGGAAATGGTCCTGGGACCAGCATAATGGCCTTAACCAAGGCTGGACCTACACTACTGAAAAACATTTTATTTCAATGGCATTCAATTTATTAATAATGTTTATGAGGAGCTTAGAGATATAGCTCAATGGTAGTAAAAGGTCCTGGGTATGACAATTTCTGAAGAATTGAATTAAGACACTCCTTGCACACATGGAACATTCAAATTCAGTATATATGTACATGTATATGTATATGTATATGTATATGTATATGTATATGTATATGTATATGTATATGTATATGTATATGTATATGTATATGTATATATTAGTTGATCACATATCCCTGATGATCAACACTATCTTCACTTCACAAGGAAAATATGTATAGTTCAAAGATTTTGAGGAACTTGCTCAAATCCTCAGGGAAGTATGTGCCAAAACACTAGGACTGAGCTGAGATGTACGACTCAATGTCCCCGCCACACTGTGATTCCTGTGTGTACGGATGAGACTGAAAATTAAACACATAATACACAAATATTCTTTCCATACAAGAGAATATTATCAGACATAAAGACATGATGTGATGGCCAATGCAGCCAACCAGATGAGCATTGGAAATACTGTATTAAATAAGTCTCGCTCATGATGACATTTTGCCTAATTTCGTTTATGTGAAATGTCTACAATAGTCAAATCTATAGAGTAAGAGATCAATGGTAACCAAGGGCTGCATCAAGAAGTGGATATAAGTGCTACTGAGCATGAGTTTTCTGTCTGTGGTGATAAGAAAGTTCTGGAAATGGATAGTGGTGATACTTTCATAACATTGTTGATTTAATGTCACCAAATCACCAAATTTAGTGCTTGATAGTTATAATAGTATATGTTACATGTATTTCATCACAAAACTACAAAAATAAAGACTATAATTTGTGTTTGTCTCACTAACTGTTCATTGACAGTCACCCCATTGTGAGGAGACAGGGTTGTTCCAAACATCTGCTGTGTCTCTTCTATCCTTGTTCCCTCTAGCCTTATTCAAAATCTTCCTCCGAGCCTGTGATAAGTCAATCCCAATGAGAAGACAGTGGTAAAAGGTGTCTAACTCTGAAACCCCAAGCATCTCCACATATACACACAAATGGAGGCTAGGAATAAATCTCAGTGGTATAACATTTGGCTAGTGTACCTTGTGTTTGATTTCTAGCACTAAAGAATAAATCAATAAAAGCTAAAATATACACAGAGATGTGTAGTTTGTATGTAACTCATTTGAATTAGTGAGAGCATATTTGTGTATGTGTATGCATGCAGGTATGTGTGCATGCTTGCATACATATCTGTGTGTGCACGTATGTGTGTGTATGTCTTTTTGTCTCTTCTCTCAAGTGTTTGAGTAGTCAGAGGACACTAAGGATCGTGCTGCCTCATTTTTGTAATGAACTTCCTTCAAGCTGATGTCTCCTTTATTCCTTTCCAGTCTCTTACTACAGAGCACATTATACCAAACCTCACCAAAACCTCCCATGTGGACATTCAATATCTTATCTATAAGTTAAAAAAAATGACTCTGCTTCGTGACTCCTATTTATACTATCCAATACTTGAGGCAACGAAGATCCATCAAACTCCACAGTCTCCAGGTGGGATGCAATATAACTCATTTGGGTTCTGAAGACACCATAACTTCAATATACCTTTTTTGAAAATATACATATTGTTTTTATCATCTTTGAATAGGTTTCTCTATTAGTAATTGTCTATGTTTTGTAAGGAAAGACACATTTATCTATTCAACTTAGTGTGCACTGAAAGATAATCTGGAAACTCTTATTCTTGGTGATTGTAAAGACGATGGTTAACTATGGAAATGAGATGAAAAGTAAAATAAAAGTATTTCAAGGTTCTATCTGCTTCCTTTTTTATACACATTTCCAATAAGCACTGAGCATTCTCTTATGGAAGAAACAAAGGGCTGTAACTCTTAACACATTCCCAGTAGCTACTGAGCCATTTTGACAATGGCAGGACACACAGGGCATATACAGTAGGCTTCATTGGACTTGAAGTATTAATTGGGAGAGTACAAAAGTAAGATCGAATTACAAACTGCTTATCTGAATGTTTTGTGCTCTCTTTCTCTCTCTCTCTCTCTCTCTCTCTCTCTCTCTCTCTCTCTCTCTCTCTCTCTCTTTCTCTGTCTCTCTCTCTCTCTCTCTCCCCTCTCATTAACATGCATGCTTTTAAAGCATATCTAGCCCTCTATTCCTCACTTTAACAAGAAAGGAATCTCAGATGTGTACCTATGGATGCACAGAAGCCAATGTATTACATAAGGAAGAGGGGCACATACCTTGAAGGGAGGTATTGCTATAATTCATGGAATAATGCTAAGTATTATACCTGGAGTTGCGGGGCCTCTGGGCACTGGTGCCCGCTGAGAAGAACTGAATGACCTGCAGACGCCCCATCATGAACCTTGACCTCTGATGTGAGTATGAGTGTCAGTGGTGCAGGAGTTGCCTTTCTCCCTCCACCTCAGCACTCAACCTCCTCACCTTAAGATCTGGAGGCCCATCATTGGGTAGAAAAGGAGACAATTTCTTCCTTGACAAACTGTTTCATTCCCAGCTGTGGGATTAAATTTATTCTTTTCTCAAGTGTCTTCTGTGTGTATAAATCATTCAAGTTTATATGTTTTGGTTGCTATGGCAACTGTGTGGTTAATTGAATTCCAAAGCGTCGTTCTTGATTTCAAAGCCATGATAAAGAGCTGGAGCACTTAACGGTGGGAGTCAGAACAGAGGCAGCAGAGGAAGGAGGAAAGGAAATTAACACCCCATATTCTTTAACTGGCTTCTGTGATCTCAGAGCAATCCTGTTACTCTGACAGGCCAACCAAGACCTGAGGAGCCAGGCAATGACAGAGAAATTTGCTCTCACATGAACAACTAATGGATTGTTGTGTGGGCTTCTACGCAGGAATCTGTGTCTCCTGTCCTGAAGCTTTTCTGCCTCCCCTCCCCATCCTTCTTGGTCTACTCCATCTGCCAAGCAGGGTCTGCAGCGTTTTACAATAAGGTGTGAGTAGCCGTTAGAAAACAGGTTTCCTATTAAAACCACCTTGGATGGATGGGCAGATGGATAGGTGTATGGACAGAAAGTTGAATGGATGGATGGAGGCATGGGTGGCTGGGTAGATAAATAGGTGGGTAAGTTGGCAAGGATGACCAACAATGACATAGTAAAGAGTCTGGAAGGTGTTAGGCTGTCCAAAGTTAGGTACGAGTCAGTCATAACATCGCAAACTCAAATCAACCTTGCCTGACAGGTGTCATTGTTCTCTTTTACTAGGTCAGGAAATCACAGCTTAGCTGTGGGAGACTTGTCTACCAAGCCTCCAGCTAAGGGGCAGGTGCAATAAATTCCTAATTCTGTGACGTACCTAAGCCTGTACACATCTCACACTTGTAACTCTATTACCTTTCCAAGTCAGAGTACAAGGATGGTTCGAGCATGGATTGGCAAGTGGATGAATGGCTAGCTGGACACTTTCTTGTTATTGATTTGTTCTTTATTTCTCTATTTCTGAATGCTTTGTAATGTTTGAGGCAGAAAATATCATTGTGTTTCTTAAAACATAGTTTAACCTTTTACCATATAAGTTCGTTTCTTCCTAAATGTAAGAATAATTTTCTTTTATTACGTCTTCAAATATTTCTACTCCATTGTTGGTTTCTTTGTTAGGAGTCATCAATTTACCCGAGATGAATTCCCTTTGATCTCTATCTAGGGTATAGTTACAGATATACACAATGGTTCTTTGTATATACCATAGGTTGCCTTGAGAACCCCTTTTGCATCAGTAATTGAATTTTCAACTATGCTTCTCAAGTTCCATATTGTTATTTATGTGTCCTAAAGGGACACTTCTCTGCTCTTTATGTCCTTGCCTCCTTGAGGTAACTTTTTCTCCTGCAGTCTGCTGTTTGCTATTTTGTTCGAGAGTTCATTCTATTAGTATTACTCTGTTCTATGAATTCATTCACATTCACGGAAATTTCTCTGTCTTCTAGAGTTGGTTCTCTAGATGTGACTAAACAACCTTATTTCTTCCTTTTATTTATCTATATATCCAGCATTTGTCCAATTCTCTTTTTTCATAACGTACACTATGTAAATATATTTATCATACTATATTACCATATATTATAGTTATTAAATTATATTACATATTTTTATTGATGAGGACTCATGATTACAATAGTGGACTTTTAAAGAAGAGCAAGAGATATCCACATTAGCAAGCTTCCTCTGCCCTACTTTGTGATGTCCTGTACCACCTAGAATTCTTCAGAGAATTTCCACCAAAAAAAAAGAAGATCTTACCAGACGTAGATTCCTGATCTTGAACACCAACCTAAAGAACCATGAGAGGACCAAACCTTTACTCTTTATAAGTTACCTAGTCTGCACCATTTGGTTATAGCAAATGAAAATAAATTAAGATACGTAAGTTCTTCTTTGTATTGTTTCACTAGCTCATTCTTAACACTGACGATTAAATCAAGAGCTTTGATGTATTTCCATCCGGAGTGAATGATTCCACTGACATTCTTAACTAAAACTTTGGTTTCTCAGCAGGAATTTATTTGTTGAGTCTTGTGCCATCAATTTTTCTGCAGTCTGAGAAAATGAGAGAGTGAAAGAGGACTGCCCAGGAGGGACTAGAACCCTGGAGAGTTTGGCTGGGTGCAAATGTCCTCTGATGGACTAATTGGCTGATATCCCAGCCATGAACTAGACATGCTTGATGTGTGTTTGGATCTGTCCCCAGACAGAAAGGAGCCTTGGGACCAAGAGAAGTCTCTCATGAGCTTTTCTGCCTTTGAGAACATCACAAATGAGAAGGCTCTCAGATTTTCTGTGATCCCCAAGGTCACTCATCTACAAACCTCAGCATTTTCTTCAATTCTTCTTAGTTTCTCTGGCATCAGTTTAAAGGATAGAGAGGAACAATAACACCCGTACCAACTCTCCCAGGTTTTACAGTTAATAATCAACATCCTTTGGAGTTCAAAACAAAAGATAATAGTTCAGACCCCTGTTTGTTGCTTCCTAGCAAATTGTTTTTTATTCTTTCTGCCTTTAAGGAAGATTTTGTGCTTGAGCTTAATCTTGTACCAAACCAGCTCTTGACTTAAGACTCTTCTAAGCAGCATGGTGCCCTTGGCCTTCAAATGCCTATAGACCTGGATGTGAAATCCAGCTCCATCCCTCACAAGAGCAGTTCTCAGTAGGGGGTAATGGTGACACTGCCCAAGGGCATTCTTGTCATCCTAGCTAGGAAGCATTACCTGCATTGATAGGTTAAAGCCAAAAATTGTGCATCTTATCATGGCAAGCTTTAGTGCCAGATCGCATGCTACAGGACAGCTTCTACAACAAAGAATTACGTATTCCAAGGTATATAGAGTGCAAGAGTTTGAAAGTCCTGCCTTAGTAGCTGTTTCTTCTGACTTAAAACAAACAAAATCCTCAAAGTTCCAAGCTTCACCATTCAACTTCAAATGAGCACCCTAATACCTGTCAAAGACAGATAGTACACGGCAGAGCATTAAAGAAAAATGTTAAACATACTTTAACATTATGTATGATATATTATATAAAACATATATAATATGTATATGTAATTAATGTAAATACATGTTATGTAATAATACTTACGATCAATATTGTTATTACTCATGAAATTGTCATTTTTTTTGAATGGCTGTGTGTCTAAACAATTATTTCCCTACTCTGACCATATTACTAGTGCAGACATAATTAAATTCAATCTGTGGGCAGCGTCTGCTGCTCTCTGTGGTTTCATTTGTCTTCACTTGCTGCTTGTTTCCTTACCTTGTTTCCCTTGCACTCTTCTTGCTTTGTTTTGCTCTTGTTTTGTTCTGTTTGAATAGCTACTTGATCTTTTATGGGAACACTCCCTTGTTTTGTTGTTTTACATTGTTTGTTTGTTTGTTTTTTCTTAACTGTAAATGTGCACTTTCCTTACTTCTTTTTATATAAATTCCTCATCTGAGGAACATCCTCTAAACCCAATACCTCAATGAAAGAGAGAAAGGGAGAGGAGAGGAGAGGAAAGGAGAGAGAGAGAGAGAGAGAGAGGAGAGAGAGAGAGAGATCAGCTTTCAGCCTGGTTGTCCAGACAACCAGACCTGGGCTTTGAATCAGAAGCGTCCTAGTAATGATTCTGAATTCATTGCTATATTATATATTACATTATATTACATTATATTACATTATATTATATTATATTATATTATATTATATTATATATATATATTATTTACCTTGTCTTATTAGTAGAGAGTAACCACAGTTCAGATATCCTCACTGTTGCATGTCTGCTGTCCTTTCAGTCTGGTAGGATGCTGATGTGCTCCTAACTTAAACCTAGCCAACTTGAGGACTTGAGATAAAATGACTTGCCACCAAGTCAGCCCCTCCTTTCAGACTCTTGTGTTTGTTCTGTGTTTCATGGTGACACCATAACTCAGAATTTAAGGTAGGAGTTCTTCTATACCTTACCAATAAAGATACCATGTGGGAAAATCTTATACATCTCACTAGGGACTGCTGATTGAAACTGCTGTTTCAATCTAGTGGATTGAGACAATTGGAAAGCAAGTTAATGAGACATATCCTCCTCAATGATGACCTTGGAGTCCCCTGCTATGAAAATCCATCTAACCAGCCCGTACCTGTCTGTCCAGGAAATCTCCCCAGCATACTAGATTATATAGTCTATGGTAGCCAAGATGTGTGCTTCTAAGTCTTTGTCAGTTTATAAAACAGCTAAACAAGTTGGAAATGGAATGGGCTTCAGAGCCAGATGAACCGGGGTTCATTTTTTCACCTCTGCCATTTACCAGTTGGGTGCCATTTGGCAAGTTAATTAGCCTCCCTGAGATTCAATGTTCTCATTTGTAAAACAAGAGAACAGTTCACCTAAGCACCAGCATTTGAACCTAAAATGGTGCTTCTGCATTTCTCTTGTCGTTTTCAACTGCTCAGATTCCTGCATCACAACAAATGGTTTCGAGTATAAGACCCTTCCTACTGTTAAAGCTCTGGGATAGGTCTTCACAGGGGTTGCCAGTGAGTGACCTTTTCCCTTCATGCTTTCAAAAGTGTGAAAGTTAGAGTTTTCTTTTTATGTTCTGTTTAATGAATCTAAAAAGGGCTTGGTCTCATGAGGCACAAATCAATAATATAATATAATATCAGTACTGTCTTTGTCCTGAGAGCCTACCTCCATGAAGAGAAAACCTCCCAGATTTGAAGATGATGATGATGATGATGACAACGAAGGCAATGATGATGATAAGGATGACAGACTAGAATAATACATAAATCCTATCATTTGTTCAGGTGTTCAATATAAGACGCTTCACAAAACACTTTGGACATATCTTCACATCGTTCTATATTCCTAACAACAGGCAATAGATACAGCTAAGTATCTTTGCCGTGAAAGAGAAATTGAGATATGGAGGAGTTAAATGACTTCTCTAAGGCCCACAGTTGGTGAAAGGATAAGGAAGAAATGGATAGAACGAGAGACAGTTTTCCTAGCAGGGAAACAAGACATTATAAAAACAAAATCTCTTTTCTTTAAAAAGAAAAAAATCTCACAGGAAATACCAAGTAAAAATAAAACTTGCTCTGCAGTCAGGCTGAGATAGGATTGAATTTTCTCCTACCCCAACTTGTTTTGTGTCTTTTGCAAAAGACATTAATGAGGTGGAACCCCACCCCCTCCCGCCAAGCATCCACTTCCCAGCATGGAAAGGGAGAGACGCAGAGGCACATTTACAGCAAGTGGTTACAGCAATACAATGCGGGTCTGCTATGGTGCCTGGCTCATGTGCAGAAGTAAAAAAGGAAGGAGAATGTTATTCTTAAGGACCAGGTTGGGGGACCTAAATGGAACGGAATCCTTAGGGTAGGTCCTTTCTGCTTCTGTCACACCTGAACTGCATGTGCCAGACCAGACATGACTGCCTGAGCGTGTACCTGCAGAATCTAAGCAGGGACTGGGGTTACTAGAAACAAAAATCAGTGTGAGGGAAAGTAGTCTTGTTTCTCAGGAGAAAATGTGAAATTATGTGAGAGATATTGACTCGTGAAAAGCGTTGCCATGTTTTTCAGAATATTTTTTCTGGATAGTCATGTCTGAGTGGACATTTGTATGACAAGGAAAAACACCATCATGCCTTTCTCAGAGTCTATTGGCCAACTGTTGACCTCTCTTGGTTTAGTATGAAAATACTCTGGAACATTTCAGAGTTCCTTTAGCATCCTCACTCCTCTTTTTGTCTTTGAATGAGGGAAAGTTAAACATAGCAATGGTCTCACCTGAAGATGGCTATCAGCTCTCTTCTCCTTATACAAGCTTAAGCCACAATTAAGGGAGGAAGACTAGTGATTCCATAAGGACTGAAAAAGAAGGAAAGATGAAGGAGACATGGTGGCCATGATCCAGTTGGAAGAGCCATGTCCTACCCTGACATTTTCAGACCAGTTTCCCGTGGTCAAGCAATATTTTGTCTCAATGTTTTTGTTGTTGTTCATGTTTTCAATGTTTCTTAGGTGTGTGTACATAGATATGCATAATTGTGTTAGACAACACACGTGCTTGCATATGTGTACGAGGGATTGCACATGCCGAGGCGGACAGAGACCAAACTTGGTTGATATTTCAGGAGCTTTCAACCAAGAGAGAGGTTAACTGTGGGAGCTGGGGAGTACTATTAGGTTGGGATTTCATGCCTGAGCCCCAGAGCATTGCCTGCCTCTGCCTCCCCTGCTCTGGAATATGAGCATGTATGGTTTTTCAAAGGGTCAAAGTCAGTGATATTTACTGGTTAAAGCACAGGAAGTGTCAATCATGAGTCCATATTTATAAATCAGGGAAATGTTTGTCATGAGGCATGACAGATAATAGGAAAGTCCCTTCACAGAGGAGATGCAAGGACCCGAACTTGACCATCATAGACACAACCAAGGGCTCAGAGCCCAGCTCATTCCCCAAAAGGACAGAGTCCCCGACGAACATGCCATCAATAAATACCAGAGCAGGTGCTATGAAATTCCAATCAGAATAATTTATAATGTGAAGTCAGATATTATATAGTGAGAAATAAATAAACAGAAATTGTCAGTCAAACTCTTGGCAGCTGGGGCTAGCGTCAGAGGCAGCAAATGAACTAACTTCATAAATCACCTTTATGACCAGCCCCATTCCACATCACTGCCGGTGGGGTTTTCCACTCTGTTGCAGGAGGCCGTGGTTTGTTGCATTTTACAGAGGTAGGAAATGAGCAGTTCCAGTGTGTCCCTGTGGTAGTGACAAAACAGTGTCAGACCTGGATTGAGGCATAGCTTTCTCTCTAGGTCAATGTGTGCATAAGGGCTTAAGAGGAGGGTTCTGGCTTCTCTCCTGGAATAAAATCCAGGAGAAAGCCAAGGCTCCCAGTGAATTCTCATAAGGTATGTTCCAAAACCCTAGTACTTATTATGCACAGCCCAAGGATATAATGAATGAGAAAGGGGAAGCCCAGGGGAAATCTCTTTATCAAACACTGTTTGTTCACCTATCATTCACCTCAGGGACAGAATCCTGCCTTCCATTGGCCTCTCTGCACATCAGACTCTCTTGCTCTTAGCAACTTACACTGTCTTCTGTTTATTGTGGGAAACACAGTGTGGATCTAAAAGCGGTCCCATTATGTAAATGGAGGCTCTTAGAAGCCTTTCTATCTTAAGATGCTACATTTATCTCTACATCAATTACATGAATTGGATGGATGGATGGATGGATATCTTAAGAGAGATATATCTTCCCCACTGTGTGTCTTTTCCTATTTTTTTCTTCCAGGCTGAACCCTCCATTGTGGTTTTGGATGGGGAGGCATGGTGTGCTGATTAAGAACATGTGTGTTAAACCCAAGGGCTGGCTTCAAGCTCAGACACAGCTTTAGTTTGAGTGGATTTGGACATGTTATTCCAATCTCTGATTAATACATTTATAGAATGAATATACTATCAGTGTGTGACCTCATTAAGAGGAATAACTCAAATGGAGAACTTTAAAGAGAGCTTGGCAAATAATGACATTTGGCTTAAATATGAGCAATCCTTACTATGGCTGGGCTTCTTGCTCTTTCTGCAGCATCGTTCTATTATGCCTTAGTATCTGTCCACAAAGACTGTTTGAATATGAATGTTTAATGAAAAATGAATGTCTTCAAGCATTTTAGAAAAAAAAAGTGGCTACGACTAAGACAATCATACATAAGAGCTGAATTCATCCAAGAACTGACTGCTGTCTCCGGAATCCATGGATTAAAGGCAGAAGATGGACTCGTCCTGCAAGTGCCTCTTCCACAGCTACAGCATCTGACTTTCCCTAGTGAGACTGAGACTCCTAGACAACTTGAGAGAGATGCTGCCTTTCCCCACTAAGCTGGTTTAAAAGCATTCCATGGCGCTTGCAGATCCTCAGCAAGCAGCAAGCAGAGCAGTAATTAGACTCTCTGCTGAGCCCTGTGCTGCTGATTTGAATAATTCAGAACATTGGTGGTGGAGGGGAAAGAGGCTGAAATAGAACATCTACCTAGTTAATAGCCAGATAACCTTGAGTATCCCAACAGGATCAAAGAACATAGTGAGGCCAAGGATAAAGGGTCCAAACGTGTGTGGTGAAATATTAGAGAACTGTCCAGGGCATTATTCATTATATCATTTCTGCTAGCCTCACTTTGGATATCAACTTTTGTGTGTCTCCTGAGCACCTTCCAGGCCTTTCTGATGTCTACATCCTATAGATCCCAGGTCAGTGTTGTTATTTCTGCAGTATCTTTGCTGGGCCATTACATCTCTGTGTTGTCACTAGGATGTTGATGCCTTAGGACTACATTGTCTTAATAAAATGGATTCGTCAGCCATGTTCCACAGCGTTGGGGAACATTTCCATTCAGTAGGTTGTCTCTGGCTTTCTTTACCTGAGAATCCCGCCAGTGGAAAATTGAATAATATTGATCAAGGACTTTCCAGAGCTAGAAAATCCAGACTTCTTTGTCTTTATCAGATCCTTGGATTATGATTCCAAAGTAGATGCCAAATAGAGTCCTGAGGTCACAGAGGCTATCACATACAAGGAATGCGCCTGAAGGTTGAGGTTGACGATCCCACTTGTGGGTCAGAAAGTTACCTCTCAATGCATCTCAGTTACATTCCATGACAATATCATCACTGCCCTCATCATTCCCATGTCAGCAGATTGTTCAGGAATTTGGATATTGAGTGTTTCCATGTATAAGGTGCAAGGGCATCTCAATGGTAACCCTTTAAATGTAATCCAGACAGTGAAGAATGTGGAATTCAATTCAGATCATTAAATGTCATTTAGATAAACACTATGCTCAACATCACTGTATAAACAAATTAGTCTTTAACTGAACAAACTTAATCCAAGTCCAAGTTACTCACCGGAAGGAGCTTATTTACTGGCAAAGTATGTCTGAAGTGAGCAAGGGGTTCTATTTATGACCCTATAATTTATGTGATGGTGTGTCAAGAGCCAGGTGAAAATGTGACAGAATAATTTTTAAAAACAACACATTATATCTATTTGGTGTGACAGAATCTTTCACAAGGACACATGCTTGAAATGGAATTTGTCAATCTTCTTTACTCGCCCTAAGGTATTACCCAGATACTACTTACACTTGTTTATTTTGTTGTTTTGGTTTGGTTTGGTTAAGTGGCATGGACAGATAATCTATGTTTAAGTAAATTTGATACATGTAGATAAGGAAGACAGTTTTCTTGCTGCCCAAAATCAAAATACAGAACACAAGTTGATTCTTGGTGACGGTCTTTAAAGGGTGCTGTGCTTAAAGAAATGAAGTGAGCTTACCTGGACGCGCAGAAGGGTTAGGGTTAGGGCAGAAGGGATGGAGCTCAACAGAGTTCACGCATCCCCTGGATTCTATTCCTTGACTTTCAAATAAGGAACTAATTGTAAATAAGAGCTAACAGTTAAACTACCGCCTCTCAGGTGGGTCAATCCTCACCCTAGGGAGCATTTGGCAATGTTTAGAGACACTTTGATGAGCACACACTTAGCACTGAAGAGAGGGCTATTAATGCTTCTAATAAAAAATGCATTTGTAACAATATCATACGATAAAAAGGGCAGCTTTCCACATAAAAAAAAAAATATCACTACTCCAAAATGTGAGTAGTATCAATATGGAGAAACATTCCCTGCAGTTTTCGCCATCTCTGTTGAACTCTGGTCAGTGGAATTACTTTCTGTGTGTTCAGCACCTCTCCCTCACACCCGCTCTACAACCCATCAATGCCTTTTAAAGGAGTCACTGAAAATAGGTCTTAATAGATCACCAATTAATTATGTAAAAGAATTATAAAATCATTGGGGTAAGAAGAAGTAAGAGAATATATTTTATCTCACATGGGTAACTTCAGTGACTTTCAAGAAGGTATTGAATATACTGGAAAGGAAAACAAAAACAGGACCCCATCATGACCTAAAGCTATTGGGATTCAGTCCTTTCCTTGTGCCCTGCCTCAACTCATGAAGGCATATATGTCACTCTTTAAAAACTCATCTCAACCCATTATTTACATTATATCAACATAAGAGGGCGGAAGCTTTCAAGATGATGCTTGTTGCTATGGTGTTTGCTCATATTCAGACCTACTCAAATCACAGATTACCTTTAAACTCAACACAATAAATCCACATAAACCAATGGCATTGTTGTTTTATTCTTTATTTGAGAAGAGACCCTACATAAACTATGTCAGGAGGATATAGGTCTACACATGATCTCATCAATCAATAAATGGAGTCATTAACATAACATTGAAGATATGATACTATGAAGAAGACAGATGCATGACCAAGGAGTATTTACAACTCTCACATATGATATATTTATATTGAGATGGATATATACATATATACATGTACATGTGCATATACATACATATGTCCATACATACACACACATATATACATATATATGTATAAAATGATTTTAAACAAAAACCAAGAAAAGAGTTTTCCTTCTTGTAATAATTGTCACGTGGAAGTGAAGAATGGTTGGCTTTTGTTAGTATCAAGGTGTTAAATCTCTACCCCCACATGTAACTCCAACACCCATAGATTTTGATGAAGACACACATTTGCATTGGGATGGAAGTGAGGGTGGAGAATAGAATGAATATATTGGGTTAAGAGTGAAGGACATGCACAATGAGAGAAATGACCTTTGGTGATACCATTAAATCATCCTTTTGTATTAAACATAAATTATTAATACAGTTTTAAAAAAATAAGTTTCTGTTTTCTTCTGTGGTTGAGGAGGAAGGGAGGCAGGTGGGAAGAGAAGAAGAGTGGGAACTTGCCTTTCCAATACTACTCTTCATGTCAACTGAGAACACCTCTTTCTACCCTGGGGCTATCTTGCCATTTTATCAAGTTACTCTTGGTTCTGTTTTAGTTTGCTTTTGCTCTGTGTCATAAAAAATAAGTTCCTGGGAGAATTTTACGTAAGACTATGAACCTGTTCTCCAAAGGCAAACACAGTCATCATTTTAATTAGATTAATTCAATACTTGCACATATCTCTATAAAGTTAGCATAGACAGTGGAATGAATCTATGAGAAAGGAAAATAATGGCAGGAAGAACTTCTCAAAGAAGAGGTACTACGAGTTAATCCTAGTGTATGTAACACCACAGTCTGTTATATTATCATCTTGGGGACCCAATCATGAGAAGCAAGCATGACCAGCACTTCCAAGTAGCCTGTGGAATAAAACAGTGAGCATCATGAAAGAATAGTTTTGTTAAAATAAAGATGTAAGATTGGTCAGTTGGGATTTACATAAACAACCTAAGACCCGGGTGAGCACATCCCAGCTCTGCTTCTTCAAGTTCTTTAGCAATTAACAATAATTTGGAAATACTCTACTGTTGTGGAATATCCCACAAGCCAAGTCATACTGGTGCTCACCCCAAGCTCAGTGAATACATTTGCTTGGCCCCAATACTGCTGTGCACATTTATTACATATGTCCCCCTATGCCACATTCATCATTATTCAGCAGTTGCCATAAATAAAAATAACCCTTCAGATTGCCACTCAAGTTATACAACATTGGGAAATATACACAAACACATGGGATCAGACAATATAATCACTTTACAGATATTTAGTACAGAAAACTTAGGAATGGGGGATGGAAAATCAGTTGCATCAGCACCCAAACTTCATTTGCAAAATTCCTCTCTGGGAATAAAATGTCCTGCGAGTATGCGGAAGTAGGTACTAGCTGATTTTCCAGATATTGAAAGTTTGCTGCACAACATCAGCCTAAAGATAAAGGGACATGTAATGTCCAGTAGGAAAGAAATCAGTGTATATCATTTACATGGCAATAAATCCTTCATTTCCCTTGAAATAAGATATGTAAAGTAGCACTTAGTTTAATACAAGTTTTGTTCTGCTTTAGACCTAGCTGTAAAAAGCCATTCATGCAAAAAATTACCTCCAGTTTTAGCTGGATGTTTAAAGGACACTTCTCCTGAAACAAGACCCTTTCACTTAAGGAAGGGAAAAACATCCCACTCAGGACAGCCAATGCTGACTGAGAGTAGAAAATACAAGACTTTGGTGTTTACAGGGCACTTGCCTTAAGAACCCAGAAGTAGCACTGAGCTTACCTCTAAAGAGGCAGAGCTAAATGTGCCCTTGACATTTAAGATTTTTTTTTCCAGAAAAAGTACAAGAACCTTGCTGGGGTTTAGTTCTGGTCTGTTCATCCTTGGCCATCACAGGTGCCTACTCTCTGTCTCATTTCAAACCACCTTTCTGCTTGCCAGAGAGTCATGTGTTCCATGGAATCATGAATTTGTAGGTTTTTGTTTGTTTGGAAGAAAATATTCTCTTATGAGGCTCTCCTACAGCTCATGGTCTTTTCTGTACATACCTTTTCTACACTGTGAAAACAAAGTTCTCCTGTCTTAACAGATCCTACTAGAGGCTATTTGATCTGCTCACTCTGTCTTCATGAAAGACACCCAGAGAAACGCATGCTATGGTCCCCTTTGACAAGCATAAGCATAGATGAACCCATTTAAGAAGGCAGGGAAAGGAGAGCAGTGCATTCCTCCTCAGATCCATCCCAAGGTGAGTTCTGTTGAACTTGTTCTTCTGAAACCTGACACCAGTCTGCCCCTACTACTTCTCTATCCTTAAAAGGAATGCTACATGATCTCACATCATTAATGTTATAGATTGTTATAACTGACAATGAGGGGGAAAGAAGGGTATGCAAGTGACAGAGAAAAGAAAGGGGGGCTGCAAAGGATAAATTAATCAAGACTCAGATAATTCAGGGGCAGCCAAAATGGAGTATGTGTAACATCTGAGAAGAAGAAGAAGAAGAAGAAGAAGAAGAAGAAGAAGAAGAAGAAGAAGAAGAAGAAGAAGAAGAAGAAGAAGAGGAGGAGGAGGAGGAGGAGGAGGAGGAGGAGGAGGAGGAGGAGGAGGAGGAGGAGGAGGAGGAGGAGGAGGAGGAGGAGGACAAGGAGGAGGAGAAGGATGAAGAAGAGGAGGAGAAGAAGAGGAGGAGGAAACAGCTGCTATTCAGGTACCATCTTGGAGAGGGCCCCAAAAGGGTTCCAAGTAAATAAGAAGACTGCACTGCCTCTGAGGTGATACCTATGAATTTTTGTGCTATAGGAAAACTGGACCATCACAAAGCATAGTGACATGTGCTTCTGTTGCTCTCATTCCCCAGTGTCCATTTTGGACTGGCCTGGGGAAAGCCGAGAGGATCTATTTCCAACCTTACCATGATTGTTTAAGGTAGAAACAGCTGTTGAACAGCACTCAAGGTTAAAAGCTGGATGTCAAGATTCAAAATATCATTCTTTCATAAGTTTCCAACATGTCTGGTGACAGCATTATTAGGCCCTTCTTTGTCCTCAAAGGTCATAACTTCATCTCTACCACTGTGAATTACTGCCTCTGCATGCACACCAATCGACCATTGCCTTATAGATTGTGAACACTGTGCATATTTTTTAAAAAGTGATTGTCAATAAGCAGTATTCCTTATAGGAGTCTGAAAGTCAAGGATGCCT
Organism: Uromys caudimaculatus; assembly: GCA_028551405.1. Classification (NCBI taxonomy): domain Eukaryota; kingdom Metazoa; phylum Chordata; class Mammalia; order Rodentia; family Muridae; genus Uromys; species Uromys caudimaculatus. The sequence continues at coordinate 112,493,525 of CM052703.1, read as the reverse complement.
AATAGAGAAGAGGCCCCTGTCCCAAAGCATTCCCATCAATAATATCTCAGTGTCTTTACCATCTCTGTGCTGAGAAACCTGACTGGGATAGTCTATTTTTTTTAAGCAGGTCAAAAACATGGCATAAACAGCTACACCAAGTCTGGGGTAAAATAAAAGCTATTTCTGGATGTAAAAACCTGGTTCATGAATGAAGCTTTGTGCGAAAAAAAATCTGAGAGCTTGTGATATAACTCAAAAAAAAAAAAAGTTAAAAGTCTTGTGGTCTCTGTTTCTCCTCTGTTGCCCCTCCCAGGTGTAATAAATAAGAGTAGGTTTGCTTCAGATTATACATTAGTGCTTAATCTGTTATTCAAAGATGTTTCTAAGCATAGGTGGTCCTCATGACTGTATACAGCCTAAATTCATGTGAAATTTTCTCATGACCTTACTTAACATAAGTTGTTTGATGCTCTGAATAAAGTTGGCTATTATATGAGACTTTAGTCTGGCTCATTCTTAGGCTCTACTCTCCGAGTTTCACATCACCAACTAGAGCAGTAACTCTTGAATTGTGAAAAAGGAAATATATAAGCACCTAAATTTAAGAATTAAACCTTCCAAGTTGAGGCTCTGTGGGTAGGAAATGATGGAAAAATGTGGCCTTCCCTGTCTGGAAATCTAATTTCAAGAGTAGACCCCAGATGAGGGAAGTGATTGCTGTCCCTGGTGCTGAAAACAGCTTTAGAATTTACACTTCTGGGATGGGCAAAGCCAAAAAACTACCTGTGAAACTAAATCATCTTTTACAGAGGCTGACATTAGCTGAAATGTCTCAAACTGTATTCCAAAAGTCTTTTCTTTAAATATCATTTGAAGCAAAAAATAGCTCTGAAGCAACCTTAATACCTGTGAGAAAGAATTAAGGCCTTGCCAAAATCTACGTGGGGTAGCTTACTCTAAATTGTCTAAGCTGCCTCATTATTCAGCCCTGTTGGCCAAGTTTCTGGCATGAATTAAGGACTCAATTCCTTCAGAAACAAGGCCCACAGAAAGGTAGAACACTAGGGTCTGCAGGTGTTGTGCAAACTTTTTTGCACTGGTATCAATAACAAATATGAGGTTGATTTGATTTGCTATGACTGTAGATTTCAGAAGGAAACATTTGGGGACTATTTCACCTTGTTCTGAAACATAGGCCTTTATTCCTTTGTAACCCTAATTTTATTGTCATATCCTGAGAAACTAAACAGAGCTTTTACTGTGCTTGAGAAAAAGTCCAAATGTATAAACAACAGCTTTCCACCTCCAGAGCCACACACACACACACCACAAAATAAAACTCATCTTGAAAATAGATGTATTTTGCTGAATAGTACAGGTCTGTCTGCTGTCAAAATAGCACTGATGTTTTTTCTGTCTCATTTAGTTGCGCCAACTTGCTTTCTTTTATTTTTAATTTGACAAACTTCTTGTGTCAACCTACCAGGGTCCAAAACACATAATCAGGAAGACTTCTGTTACTCTGGTACCAGTCTCAGAAAAATAACATGGGCCATTTGGGGTTACCTCTAACCCCCAACAGGCTCCAAAGAGCCTTTGCTTTAAGACATGAACTATAATCAATCCTTGCAAGCCTTGGAAAGGAAATATTCCAATGGTCCCCCAAATGGCCAAACTTTCAGAGAAGGGGATGAAAATAAGCATTAAAGTAAATTCTTACTGTTAGCATGTCAGTTCAAACTTTCCATAGTCAGCAATTTACTTCCCAAATGATACCACTGAGATCCTTAATTTATCAGTCATGTCTATAGGAAGGAACACCAGGAAACTACTTGCTCCAAGCATGCCTTAGCAATGTTTGGGAGAGCTAATATCCTCAAGATTATCAGAGAGAATTGGGAAACATGACCCTGAACCAGTTTGCCTTCTGCAATTTCACACCACAATTTACAAACATATCCCGATTTGAATTCTCATGGCAACGAAGCTGGGATGCTTTCTTCCTGGCAGACAACTGCAGGGGAAAAGTCACTCAGACAGAGGTCTAAAACATGGGTGCTGTTTTTCTGAATCAGAAAAACAAACACTGAGCCCAAGGTCAAAAGAAAAAAAAGAAGCTGTGATCTTCTGAACTTGACTGAAACATTTATGAGTTTCTGAGGATTCTCAGTATTCGGCTTTATTCTGCTTTCTCTCAAGAGTGGTCAAAATCCTGTTACAGTACATAGACAACATTCTGTCAGACGTATTGCACCTGATGGCTGGTTGGAAATTGAAGGGAAATAACATTTGAAAGATTTCACTTTCCAAGTAGCTTTCATGGCAAAGAACTTAAAACAGTACTTGGCATCAGAAATACCTGGGACTGTAAATGACTTCACTGCTGTAACCTTGGCAATCTTGCCTTGGGATTTATTGTCCAGGGTTTCATTTTCAGCCAGACACATTCCTCAGCAGGAGTCCCTCTGGAACCAACTCTGTCGTGCTCTGGGGCCATTGAAAATGAGAGCTGACATTTGGTCTTCACAAGGATAGTTTTCTCCGTATTTTGATTATCCCTGTCTTCTCCTTCTGTGGACCACAGTCCCCAGAAAGCTTCAGGATCATTAGCACTTCCATTGCTCCCTGCAAGCTCATTTTCCCACTCAGTTTAAAGAGGAAGCCTCACACAGGCTTACTTTACTAGGCCTTATTCTAAAATCTACAGACTGTCTTCAAAACAGCAATTAGTGGTAAAGAGTTGAAGCAAGAAAGATGCTATTTGGCTTCAAGATGTTCATCCAGAAATGAAATCCATGAATCATCCTTTCTAAGTGGGAAAAATATCCCTTTCTTCTGGTACAAATATAAGATATTTTCCATTACAGTATATGCAATGGTTATTTAAAGTAGAGAAATGTTAATGACTAACTCTAGAAACAAGACATGGGAGGCAAAAAGGGAAGTGTACCTCAAACATAACACAAGTTAAAATTCTTAATACCATGAGCAGCACTTGCTACCCAAGAAGTGGGCTTTTCCTACCATAGGGACTTGGGAACACCACCAAGGGCTGACTCTATCATTCATGATAATCCCCTGTGACAGGCAGGAGGCTCTTGGCAGAGCATTTACAGAGAAAGAGGCTGATCAGAAAGAAATAAAAGCACAAAAGAGAGCTACTCTTTAGCTCCATTGCTCCCTCAGTTTTCATCTGTCTTGCCACGTCCCCATAGACAGCCATTAAAATAGTCCATCACCTTTTTCCTAAGGAAATCTAAACAAACAAACAAAAAACCCTTTGGGAAACAAAGCAACCCCCGCAAAAATAAAAAACACACTTTTATATTGTCTAGAGATATAAGGGAGAAATGATGGTTTTTAATGTGTGTGAGAGTTCTGCCTGTATGTTTGCCTCTATACCACTTCTATGCCTATGGCTGTGGAGGTCAGAAGAGGTTGTCAGATCTCCTGGAACTAGATTTACAGATGGTAGTGAGCTTCCCTCTGAGTCCTGGGAATCAAACTCAGTTCCTCTGGAACTGCAGCCGGTGCTCCTAGTCTCTGAGCATGTCTCCACCCTCTGAAAGGAAGAGATTGTTCATTTGTTTGTTTTTGTTTTTGTTTTTAAAGAAGTGGCTGTATGAGATAGGATGGATTTAATTTGACTAGTGGATGTGGCTATGTGTGTCTGTAAGTACCAGTGCTGGCATAGTCAGAGCCTCTGCTGATATGAAATGAACTGTGGAATAGGAGATTCGCCCTCCTGGCTCCTCAGTTGACCACCTTCTCCATCAACATTCCATGGCCTGTTCAATAACCCCATTGCTTACGATGCAAACCTTCCCAGTACCACTAAAATAAAGACCACTTCCACCAACTCTGATTTACTCTTTTAACTGTCCCAAGAGCGGGTAAACCTTGGCTAACACAGAGAGCTCTTAGACCATGAAGAGACATGCCCCTGTTGAGAGTAGACTAGGAAAAAAAAGGCAACACTGTACTTTGTCATTTACCAGGATATTCAGAAGCTAGGAAACAAGAAAGGAATGTGAAGGAAAATAGGTTTAAAGGAAGGCTTGCCTTTCATAACCAAGCCAGAAGGATGTGACAACTTCAAAAAGACAGGCCTGGGGGCCTTATAATAGGCCTGTGGTACCAGAGTCTTCTGTGCAAAAGCAAACTGATGGGGTGCTAATGAGGCACTAATCATTTGGTCCACGGAGATGGAAAGAGACTGATGGGGCTGGGAGAGCAGGTTGTTTCTTTCTGCAGAACCCCAGAGTAAATCGCAAACTGCTCAGGCTAAAAAGAAGAGCCACTCAGACTTTCCTTTGCTTTTTAGAGACCAGAGTCTGTCCTAGAAGAGGTGGGGTAGAGAGCTGAGGCAGATAGGATTGGGAGTTCAAAGAGAGCTGGAAGTGAGAAACTGAACATATCGTATCAACAACCCTGGCCCTTTGCAGAAGGAATTCTGCAAGTGTGCACTCACGGGAATACCTGATATGATATACTTTGTCGGTAACTAATCTGAGCAATGGATTGGAACTGAGTGGCCTTTCCCTTCACTGCTGTTTGAAAAAGAGCACAACCTGCAACTTGTTAGTCTATTTTCAGTGAAGTGCTGATGACTTTCAGTTGTTCAGCCAAGTGCCCTGTATCCCAGCCTCCTACCTTCTAGCCCAGCTCTAGTCTTATGTCCCAAGGACTTCATTTCACAGTTCAATTAGAACAGTGGAATTTTATCCGTGGTTGGGTCAATAATCTCCTTACACTAGTTCACATTTATCTTCAAATATAATATTTGTGATGAATCTGTTACCCCTTTCCCCCAGAAAATTAATTATAGAAAAAGAGAATCAGGGCTCAGTCTGGTTTGGTACCTTGAAAAAAGATAGGGAGGAGTCCTACTTTTATACATAAAAATTGTGAGAAACACAGGTTCTTTTCTTCCTTCATCAAAGGAGCCTTAACTTTGTAAATAACTTCAAATGAAGAAAGTCATAGACTTTCTAATTCTATTCTATTTCTATTTCTGCTAATACAAATAATGATGAGAAGCAGTGAGGAAATCACACGCATGGGGCACTCATTTGCAGACACACTTAGATCAATGAAAGTGACACAGACGGGCACTGCGGTCTATAGGCAATAGAATTACCCAGGGATTTGGCATGCATGTGCTTGCTCATATGCAAAAGTGAATAAATATCATAAATAACAAAAGCACAGATATGATTTGTTCTATATCAGCATGAGGGTCTAGAAAGAATACAGCTCTGATAATTGCTTTTAAATAAAGCCATCAAGATTGCCCCTGTGTAGCTGCTGTATTACTCAGGCCAGAAATCTATTTTCTCAGTCAATAAACACAATGTCCTTGGCAAAAATCTTTCAATTCTCCTAAAGAAATATCTAAGAATATACAAAGAGATTTCTACTACCTACACCAAACAAGCAAAGATGGAAAAAATAATCTGAACGAGAATCAGTTTCAAGAACTATACAGAGAAATTTGTTCTTCAGACTTGGGCAGATCATTCTAAAATCCTGAGGCATGTTTTTTGTTTGTTTTGTTTTGTTTTGTTTTTTGGTTTTTAATGTCTGGGGTTATGTTGAGTAGCTTTTAAGAGTCTCGAGGTGGCTGGAGCCAAGCTGGAGGCCCCTTTTAATGCATGAGGTGCACATATGTACTTTTTTTGAAGCTTGCCATCTTGTCTGAGAGGTTTCATCTGCCTATGAGATCTCAGTACGGCATCTCTTCCTACAAAGAAAGTTGATAAACTAGTGCTTAGAGCAGCAGTTCTCAACCTGTGGGCTGCAACTCCCTTGGAGATCGAATGACCTTTTCCCAGGGGTCACCTAAGACCATCCTGCATATGAGATATTTATAGTATGATTGATAACAGTAGCAAACTTAGTTATGAAGCAGCAATGAAAATAATTTTTATGGTTGGGGGTCACCACAACATGAGGACCACTGGCTTAGAGAGTTGCTGTATTCTTTATCCCAGTCAGGGAAGTAGAAGTTAGGGCTGCCTTTCTTTAAAGGATTAGAGAAAACACTTGTATAGAGAAGCCCTTCTAGTCATCAGACCCCACCCACCTCATCTGCAGTCATGACCTTGCTGCATCGGGTGTACTCTTGAAACCCTGGAAGACTGGAGACATACAGATGGACCTAGGCTGAGTCTTAGCTCCTCGGAAGACCATTTCACTTTGAGATCTGCTGTAAAATTGTCGTCTGTGGAGTAGCTTCCGGGCCTTGATTTGCTCTCCTCCTCCGGGGCGGGGGTGGCAATACAGTGACAAACATTGACACTCTGACTAAGCAGCAAACTTGGCTTAAGATTCTATCATGTTCACAAAAGGGTCAAAGCTCCCATTCTGGGTGTCAGACCCCAGCCACAGTGCCTTTGCTCCAGTAGGCTAAAAGTTCATGGACCGTGAGATTAGTAGGTGGAGACAGGAGAGGGAGTTGTGGTGGGTGGGCCACCAAAGGTTTCAGATGGGATTTACAGGGACACGCCACATGCATCTCAATGAGCTGTGCAGTCAAATTTAGTGCACAGAGGTTAATCTAGATGTCAACATTGTCTGACAGCACTGAAATTACTCCAGGGCAGGGATCCTTCAGAAGTCTTAATATAACAGTCAATTCCTCCTGCCTGCAGGAAATGAAAGTTTTCTGCTTTGTGTGCCGAATCATTCAGCACCAATTTTCTCACTGTTTGAAGTCCAAACTGTTTGTGGTCCTGGGATTCACCTTGTATTAAGACTTTCACAGACTTTAAGAAGCCAGATCTTCTGTCCCATGGAAGCCAGAGAATGTGTACCAAGGGAAAGAGGAAAATGAAAAATCAGAGAGAAGGAAATCTTTACTGAAATGCACTTCTCTCCTTCGGGTTCAGAAGTCACAGTACTTGTACCAGGCTTACTCTTTCTCTCCAGAAGTAGATTCAAGGGCAGCAGGTAAGTCTCAGGGAGCTTTTAAATAGAGATGGTGAAGGACTAATCCCCACTGGGAGGAACTGAGTAGGCCATATTACTTCAGAGAATATGAACTTACTGGCTTTTTAAAGGATCACTTGCCGTGAATGCTTCTTAAATGAAATCATAAATAGCAGACTTGGATTTGAATGTGTGATTTTTCAGTCCTTGGAGGGGGGCTGCATCCAAAGGATGCTAGGCTACACAGAGCCTAGCTGTGCTCTCTCGATACCTAGAAGTCTAAATTCCTGACAGCCTTAAATAAGAAGAGACTGAATCATCTCAGAGATACTAAGTGAAAGCCGTACCTAAATGCCCAGAAGCTTCTCAGAAGGAGGAGCCCAGCAGGATCCTTGTCTTCTGTGTCATCTCAATCCACCTTCTATTAGAAATATCTACTTTAGGGACTATAAATCTCTTGAGAGCTCTGAGCTTAGACCATGATGCTCCAATATATTCCTGGATGGATAGGGAACAAAGTTAATAGAATTTACTCTCTTACCTCTAAAAAAGAAAACTTTGCTTACTGGTTTTACTGGTTTAAGACATCATTCTTATGGCAAATATCAAATCAGGCCTTGTTTTAATGTTGGAACCTAGCTGCCCACAGGAAGGGCATGTGAAGTTTATGACTTTGGAGAGGAATTCCAAGTACTCATATATTTTAAAACATCATAATGAAACCCATGATGTTATACAATTTAATATTGCTAACAAGAAGGAAAACGAAAGAAAAGGTATTCCAAGTTCTCTCAGGTGGAACCTACAACTCCGCAGAAAAGTGCCTCTGTTGGTACATGAGAACCTTGTTACACACATACACACACACACACACACACACACACACACACACACACACACACACACACACACACACACGTTTAGAGAGAATGTACCAGACAAACAGAAACCTTGTCAGAAGCCAAGACACAGGGCCCTGGGTAGGACAGCCCAGGTGCAGAGTGAGATGCCTAATACCCAATGTGTTAACACAAAAAGCCACCACCTCCACCATCATCACCAGTACCTATTGGAGAGAGTGGTCAATTAGTATCTTCTCAGATTCTCCCTGCTCCAGCCCGCCTAGGAGAGGTTTCATCTGCAGTGCTGGTAGCTTCAATTCCAAATCCCAAACAAAATGTAAGTAGAGTGGGTTTCTGCGTGGTGTGTTATCAAATACCAGGAGTCATGATGCCGAGAAGCTCAGATGCTACTGTCCATATAATTTAATGTAGGAAAAAGCATATCACCAAACTCTATGAGATAACAGTTTGGGATCTTTCTCAATATGTCTGAGGCCAGTCCACCTCTACAGTTCTCATCCAGGAGAAACACAAGGTGCCAAGAGAATCCCAAACTGCAACTGATTTGCTAGTTCCAGAGAGAGTTCTCTCGAACTAGGACGACCCAATGGATAGAAAGAGGACATGATATGGCTAGCGCTGAAAAGGAATGGTTTCCTGGTGATTCAAGCAATCTCCAAATAGTTCTGAAGTCCAAACTGATGTTTTAATAATGATGCCCAAACTTTGAGTTAACCCTTCCAGCCCTATTAAGTATTATTGGTTGAAACAATTTATTTGGTATAAAGTAAGGTGAATCTTGAAAAAATAAAATCATAGTGAAAGACTACAGCTCACAGGATCTGAGCTCAAGCTGACAGTTTTTGCTTTAAGGTAAACACCTTGCGCATTTTAGCAAGCTGCTGCCCAGCCAAAACAGACACTAGACACTACACAGATGTTTGGTGGCATCTCACACGACTGCTGAAATGTGGGTTCATTGACTGGTCATCCACAAATATTCTATGCTCCCTACTAAGCAAGGTATTGCAAAGATTAAAAGTCTCAGGTGAATGTAAAGATTATACTGTTGTTTGGTTCAGAAAAGGGAAGCAAATATACCACTAGTCTATTCTTGAGTGTAAAAGAGCTTGGGAAAAACAAGTACACGTACGAAATCTCTTGGTTTCTGACCCAGAGATCAGATTATTACTTACCTTGCATGGAAGGTGAGTGGGACTATCTCTATATGGCAGACCAGTTTCTGCCAATGTGGACATGAGAAGTGGGAAGATGGCTAGAAGAGAAGGGCAGTTTCTCTTGAAGAATACAAATATCAATTTCCTGACTTGTGTGCCTGGATCCTGCACCAGTGTCCCTCAAACACACCAGGCACTAATTATGCTTAGTTTTTGTCAACAGTAACTTTTCTTCCTTTCCCCGCCCTACTTTTCATTTCATCTCTCATTTCTAGCAAACAAGCTTAGAATAAAGAAGTAGATGGGAATCAAATTTAGCCTTTCAAATGGAAATTGACCCTAGGGGTGCACCTATTCTAAAGTCATATATTTGGGGGGTGGGGAAGATTGATAGTTTAAGAGATGCTGATTTATCCCAAATCCCACGAGTCTCCAAGCATGAAGGCAGGGTTCTCAGCGGCCTTTCTGATGTATGCCATGCCCTTCCAGCCCAGTTGGCTCACTCTCATTTCTGTATCGAAGCTCTTCTGTGGGTATTGGCTTCTGTAGTATTTAGCACCAGAAGTACTGCACTAGTGTGTCTCTAGAGATGAACAGCACTGTTCAGTTCAATCCCAGAAAAATGGAAGAACTTCATCTCCAGTGAAAAGTTTTCTCTGGGAATAACTTGTGCATGGTCTGCTGAGTGGAGGAAGCCCAAACTCCTTTGTGTGTTGACTAGAGAAGGCTTAGTTACCCTGACAACCATTCACAGCTCAGAGATGTAATCAGAAAGGACCATCAAGTTCATGCCCAAAGCAAATAACTAAGACGACCCTTATCCATGATCCCCTGCTCTACATTGGACATCTGAGTCACTCTTTGTCAGTTCAGGAGGGGCCCAGATGACAGTAACAGGGCACAGAGTTAAGCATGGGGTCCCTGGGATATTCATAAGAATTCATAGTGGTGTCGACTTCAAGCTAAGTACTAAATTAATATGGAATGCTCTTTGAAGGTGTAGATGTGTTTATGGAGAAAGCGGGATGGAGCAGTCGGCAGCGGCTCCGTGGGCTGATGGGATGGTAATTCTAGACTCACTGGATCACATTAGATTCTTTAAAAATAAATAAATAAATAAATAAGTAAATAAATAAACCACCAATAACAATTTTCCGGTCTAGGAGAAAGCTGGGGTAAGGAATGAGACAAAACGCCCCCCCCCCCACTATTGCCTGAAGTAGTCTCAGACACTTTAGATACTTCACATGTTGTGACAAAGGTGAAGAAGAGGACCAATCCCAACCTAAGTACAGTATGTCCTCAGAGACAACCTCTTCCTGCCCACATGAGGTAAAAAGAGGATTTTCTAGGTATTCCAGAGTAATGCACAGAAAAAAAGTGATGGGGTGACTCAGTGCTGTTAGAAGCTAAGAATTCAGAGCTAGAATAGGATGAGGGCACAACAAGGGTACCCCTTATTTTGCACATAAGGAAAACATGACATAGTGAAGAGAGTGGCAAGGAGTGAGACACCCGCACACCCAGAGCAATAGAATAGACTTCACTATCCAAAGCCGATTCTGCATTTCCTTATCCCCCAAAGCTCCTTTTTCCACCTTCCAAGGTTCCCATGTAAAATCTACTCTACACAGGGAACATGCAGGGAGAGTCGGAAGGTTGGGTGCATTCTGCACCCTCCTATCTCCACTGCCCCCTCTCTCCTACTATTACACAGGCAGCCAATAATAGAGGACACAGAGCGGAGGTGACCCTGCTGCCAGTGTGGATGTTCAAGGAACTAGCAAAGGACACGTGAGCAAGTTCAGTCTAGTGGTTTCTCCTAACTTCCCCATCAGGCCAATAAGTGCCTTCCATTCTCCACTTCTTTCAAAAACAAAAAGCCTTAAGAGATTGTTTTGGGAAAGCATAGATCTTGGAACCTCACTTCTAACTAGAAAACAAGTCCCCTCTAGTTATTGAGATTTTCACATTAAAATGTGAATGGAAGCGTCCACCCAGCATTCTCATCTCTAGCAGAGACCAAAGCCTCAGGTGGTGGACCAATTCAAGGAGTAATAAGAGGAGTAATTACCATAGGATAGCAAAGGTTTCTTTTGACGGGATCAATCCTAAGAGCTTTCCCCTAAGGTCCTCAGGGGCCAGGTATCTAGTACAGTAAGAAATTCCACTCTGAAATCCCAGTTAACCCAGCTTCCTCCCCAGTCCAGCTGAGCAGCCTGCTGATCCCTGACTCCCAACCATGGCTACAATCTGAGCACAGCTCTTTTCTATTTGAATAAAAACATGTGTTGGTCTTTAAAAAAATAAAGCAAAACCACAACCACATAATCCAGTTCTAAACCGGCCACAGAGTTGCCCATACTTCAGCTGTCTTCACTGGCCGGGGTGCCCAGGCTGTAGACTTCCTGCAGCTGGCAAGGAGAGGGGTAGTCAGCGGCTCCTGGGAGCTTCTGTTAAGAAAATGTCAGTCTGTTAGGTAGCTCTGTGCTTGGGATGAGGTGGAGAGACAGGTATCCTAGGGAGAGCTCATCCCCTCTTCCCCAGCAAGACCGATCTTTGCAGCCAGGCTCTTGGCTCCCTGGGGCGGTTCATTGTTGTGTAAGAGAGCTGTCCCGAGAGCTTCCCTTTTGCAGTCCTCCAGCGCACGTTGGGGAAGGCAGTGATTTCCCTGGTGCGGGACCGAGGGGACCGGCCCCAGCCCAGAAGCTTCATTCTCACTCCTGGTCAGAGCTTGGTCCTCATTAAGATGCCAAGTCTGCGGCACAGGCCACTCATTGGACATCTTCCAGAGAAGCTGCAGCCCCTCCCCCCGACACCCAGCCCACAAAGCGATTTCTCAGTCTCTGCCTTTTCACAACAGCTCAAAGGCAGATGCATCAATCCTTCCAAGGGCTGAAAACGTGAGGAGAATGTCAACGGCTCAGCACAGGTGCCAAGTAGATTCTTCTCTGCTGGCTTTTGCCAATGCCAGTGCCTGGCTCCTTGAAATGCACGTGCCTCTGGTTCTCACCTGGATTCCTTCCCTGGCCGTGTGGTTTACCAGGGACTTGATAGAACCTCAGGTTATAGGGGAAGCAAGATAAGAAATACAACCCAAGGGGATGCCTAATTATGACCTAGGAGGAACTCAGTCTCTTGCTACCAGAGCCCTGAAGCCTGCTGTGTCCACATTAGCGGATGACAGCAGAGAATGTGGATACTAAACCTCCAAGCTTCCCAAGGGCCTGGAAACAAAAGGCCAGGCCAAGAGTCGTCCCAGTGACGGGAAGATGAGTGGCAGTGCCTCTGTAGGATTCGGACTTCATCTATCCTTACTTCCTCCGTTCTTAAATCCACCAAGTCCAGTTCTTCAAGTTCAGAGGATGAAACGTTTCAAACCTTGTAAGGATCTTGAGTGTGATTTACATCCGGAAAGGTGGGGTTAGCTCTCCCCAGAGTCCCCTGCCCTTTCTTGTTTACCGACCATGGATGGCTTTGTGTGGTCTAGTGTTGGTATTTGTTCAGTTTTTACCCGTAGGTGTCATCATTGATTTCCAAAAGCATCAGGACTATATACTTTATAGAATGGCAAATTAGAAAATTGTCCCAAAGAGGCGGAAAGGGGGAAGAGAGTGGAGGCAAAGGTGAAGGCAGACCAGAGATGGTTTTGAAGGGCCTGGACTTCAGAGTTGTTTCCTTGCCAGACACCATCAATGGGTCACGCTTGCTCACTGAAGATCTGCGCCACCCTGCCTTCTCCCAGCCCCTCTCTCTCTTTCTCTCTGCTGGATCAAGACTAAGATCTCCAAAAAGCCAGACCTGAAAAAAGCATGGGCCACAGCTTAAGTCAAGGGAATTTCATTTGTGTTAATAATAATGTTTAAATTTTTTTCAGTTATTAATGTCTTAGAGTTTTCTGTATCAGCAGCTTCTCTGTGTATTAGAGAAGGTAATTCTCTGTAGATATAGATAGATAGATAGTTATATATATATATATATATATAAATATATACGTCAAACTGCCTTACAGGGTTTCTTTCTTTTGTTTTTTTGTTTTGTTTTGTTTAAATTCAGTGTTGTATGTATAGCAGGCACTTGAGTTTATATGAAGATGTTCGTTTCCGTCAAGGATGGAAGAAAGGAGTTGAGATGAGGAAAAAGAGGAGATGAGACAGGGAGAGAGGAGGCAACAGAGTATAAATGCTTGACCACCAGTCACCACTAGCCAAGAATGTCCAGGTAGATTGGGGTAGCCTTCCCCAAAGCATGGAGAATTTTGTAGATCTCCTTAATATTCAGCCGCTGTTGTGGTTCCCTCTGCCAGCACCCCAGCATGACATCGTACACTTCTTTTGGGCAGACTCGGGGTCTCTCCAAGACACGGCCTTGGGTGATGCATTCAATGACCTGAAAGAGCAAGAATAAAAGAAGTTATATTCAGAAGTTTATTCAAAGTCTATCCTTGGTCTTGGGACTCCTGTCTAGCAAAAGACGTGAACTTTACTCATGAGAACAGCTTCAGCCCAGAGCCACACGCACAGGCAGAAGTCTGGTTAGAGAACAGCCTTGGTTTTCTTCTCCACCTGAGCAGAGGATGCAGAGGCAATGAGCAGGGCAGGTGGATCTCACTCACTGCTGATCTTCATGCTGGACCTGCTGGGCCAGGGTACATGGACCCTGAATCCATACAGCTACCCTTCCCATTTGCTTCAAAGTTCTGTAGTCCTGGTTGCCATGTGGACTTCCTAGGTTACATTCCTCTCTCACCTTGCTGTAGACATTGGGTCCTGACCACCATTCCTCTACCTCATAACCTCTGTGATCTTGTAAAGCCCTTATAGAGCTCTGCCTGTCTGCTCTCTACATACCCGTCTCCTGTTAATTCCTATTTACTTTCATTTAATTGTGAATGCATGTGTTATGTGTGTGTGCATGTGTTTGCATGTTCATACATGTTTGCATAGGTTCACATGAGTGGTTAGATGGGCATGTATGTGTATATACATGGGTGTAGGTATCCACAGTTGAAGTTATGTATCTTCCTTGCTTGAATACAACTGGCTGATCCATCCCTCAGCTACTGGTTTCCATTTATAGCGAGTTTTCCCAGCCACAGCCTCTGTACAAACCATCCTCCTTACCTCTGAGCATAGGACCCTTTTCTAAACAAGGTCTACCTTCCTTTTTGCAATAAATTGTCTGTCTTGTTTACTTTAAGATTTTTTAGTAAAGTATTTGATTTATTTACATTTTTAACATTATTTTTGAGATTATACTATAATTCCAACATTTCTCCCTTCCCTCTGCTCCCTCCAAAACTCCCATATATCCCTCCCCAAATCTCATTCAAATTCATGGTTTCTTCTTTCATTTCATTGTTCTTCCTTTCTTTCTTTAACTGTTATTGTATACACACATGTATATGCATATATCATATATCTCTAAAGCTAACCTGCTCATTTCATATAACGTTACTTGAATGTAGGACCATTGGCAACCAGTTTGTGGTCTTCCCTGGGAAAGACCCCCTTTTCTGCTCCCAGTTTTCCCCAGTTGCTCATAGTTTTTGTGAGCTGGAGGGCCAGCCAGTTCAAGTCAGTCACCCTCAGGGACTATCATCATCCTTGTCTGTAGGACTGGAATCAGGAGTCCAGAAGGACCAAATGCAGTAACAAAAACGTCACTGTTACTACAAGGATGGCTGCAAGGTGCAGAGGGCCCATATTTGTTCTTTGTGGTTCAATTTCAATTCTCCAAAGACATTTCCTTTGAAATGCTGGGAAGTAAACTCAGGACCTCAAGAGTAGGCAATTTTTGTACTACTTATCTGTACCCCAAGTCCAGACACATTTAAAAACAATGATTTGCTTCCCCACTGGTGTGTATCCATTCCAAACAGTGTTCGGTTACATAAGGACATTTTAATACAAGTGTAATGTACTTTGGATGTATTCCCACTGCACAATCCTATTTCTTCCATCTTTTCCTTAATTTTAACACCAGACTTTATTTTTCTAATTAGCAAATGCAGTATTAAGCTTCATTATAGCATTTTGGTTTTACTTGGTTATTCTTATTCTCTCCTTTTCCTGCCCAATACTACTTTGTTCACCTCCACCACTGCCACACCATCTTTTCTGCTCTCATGTCCAATGGTCCCTCCACCAGATCTCTCCAGTGCCTCCTTCTCTCTTCCCACCACCCCATTTCTAGTTTCATAACCGAATCCCACACCCAATCTCATATGTATATCTACTTACAGACATTGTAGGCTATGCTTGAAATAAGTATGGAGGTTTCTCAAGAAGTTAAAAAGTGGTACGACCTTATGGCCCTGCTGCACTGCTAAGTGCAGGCACATATCTGAAGGACTTGTATCCTACCACAGAGATATTAGCACACCCAAGGTTAGGGCTGCAATATTCACAATAGCAAGGAAATGAACTTTGCTGTTTTGTTTTGTTTTGTTTTGTTTTGTTTAAACAGTTTTCTTTAAAGAAAAATTGAGAAAATGATACATGGTTCCCATTATGACCTGCCATTTGCCTGCTATTAGAAATTACATACTACATTTGGTTAATACGACATTAGCCAGATGCAATGGTTTATCCACATTTTCTTAGCTTTTAACCTCCTGTCCTGTGCTATTCCAAGATGTCGTCCAGGACACTACATTCTATCAACTCATAATGTTAACCTGGGCTCTGCTGGAATGCCAAGCATTTCTTTAAAGAAACAGATATATGCACAGTTTTCAAAACTTCATTTAGTTTTCCCATTTGTTTTAACTTCTCTCTAACTTTACCACACTGTGATTTCAAGCAGATTGCCTCAAACTTCAGTTTCCACATTTGAAGATTGTTTGTGATGGTTAAAAGAACAATGTTTTGTGTAGCCTGGTATTTGAGCAAATGTTTCACTTCTCTTCCCTGTTAGCATGTATTTTGTGGGGTAAGAACCCCCTCTCTTCCTCTCTTCTCATCATCTTCTGCTCTCTCACCCCCTCTACCTTGACACCTTGCAGAACAGTGCTTTCTCCTGGGCATCTCAGATTATTCTGATCTGGATACCTTCACTGTGCCAGCTCTCTTCTGTTCACACTGGCCATGGAATCTGCAATGACACACTGGGGTCATTTCATTGCCAACATGATAGGTCTCTAGGTGCTTGTGTTTATCATTTGGTTTTAGAACTCTCTCAGTTTTCATCTCTATTCCTTCCACAATCAGGCAGAATGATTCACTTCGAACTGTGATAGCTTCTGCCTATGCTTAGATCAAAGACACCCAATATCATCTTCTCTATGGCAGAACAGTCCAGACCATAAACTTCCACTGGTAAGCCCATCATCAGTTACTGCCAATACTTAGCAAGCTAGTCTTCAAGGGTAGGACCCTGCAATACCATCTTAGAAGAGGCCACAAGCAACACATTAGCTGCTCTAGCCAGCTTTCTTATCCAGGACAAGACTCCTAGGTCTTCTGCATCTTTGTTATGGCTGAGTAACTAGATGTTCTTGCGAGATTCCTAACAGTGGGATTTTCTCAGATTCTTTTGCCTACTTGTGTGACCCTATTCCTCCTACTGGTCTGCCTTGTCCAGTCTTGATGTGAAGGTATGTGCCTGGTTGTATTATAACTTGTTGTGCTGTGTTTGGTTGATGTCCCTGAGAGGCCTGCTGTTTTCTGAAGGGAGGTGAGGGTGTGAGTCTGGGGGTAGGGGAGGGGAGGTGGGGTTATGGGTCTGGGGATTGCGAAGAGGTGGTGGGAAGAGGGGAGGAGGGGGGAGGGGAAATGGCAGATTGGATATATTATGAGATAGAAGAGTTGTAAAAAGATTATGCTAAAAATGGCAACACACCCACCCATGATATTTTCTTTCTTTGGCTACCAAATACCATGGAGGTTGTGCACAAATGCATGCATGTGTATATTTTCATACATATAAGTTCACATACATGAATCTGTATGTGTAAAGATATGTGTCTTATCCCTCAGGCAAACAGTACCGATTTAAATAAAACCCACAACAACGATAACTTCTACAAACACTTTTTCCTTCTTCAAATCTACTAAAATATTTGTTCTACACTGGGAAATGAATTCAGGTCCCATTGAGTACCCGCATAGTAAGACATCACTATATAAAGGAATGCCTTGCCAAATGGATGGATCTAGAAAATATCATCCCTAGTGAGGTAACTCAGACCCAAAAAGACACACATGGTATGTACTCACTTATAAGTAGATATTAGCCATAAAGTACAGGACAACCATGCTACAATCCACAGACACAATGAAAGTAAGAAATAAGGAGGGCCCAGGGGAAAATGCTTGAATTTCACTCAGAAGGGGAAATAAAATAGACATGGAAAATGGATAGAGAGAGGGAACTGGGTGGGAGAGGGGGCAGGAAGGGGGAACTGGGGTGGGAATCAGGTGTGGGGAGAGCAGAGATGGGATGAGAGGGCTGTGAGAGAGAAGGGAAATCAATGGTGGTTGGAGACCATCTCTGGGATAAGTCAGAGACCTAAGATGGGGGAGGCTACTGGGAGGATATGGGGGTGACACTAGTTGAGACTCTTAGCAATGGGGATATGGAGCCTGAAGTGGCCACCTCCTGCAACTAGGAAGGACTTCTGATGGAGGGAGGGGGACACCAATCTACCACAAAACCTTAGACCCCAAATTTATCCTGCCAACAAGAGGTACAGGGATAAAGATGGAGCAGAGGTTGAGGGGATGGCCAACCAATGACTGGACCAACTTGAGACCCATCTCATTGGAGAAAGCCAACCTCTGACACTATTAACAATACTCTGCTATGCTTACAGACATGAGCCTAGTGCAACTGTCATCTGAGGGGCTTTATCCAGCAGCTGATGGAAACAGATACATGAACCCCAGTCAGACATTAGGCGGAACTTATGGAATCCTGTGGAAGAGTCGGGGGAAGGATTAAGGGAACTAGAGGTCTCAAGGACACCACAAGAAGACCTACAGAGCCAACTAACCTGGGCCCATTGGGGTTTACTGAGACTGAACCACCAATCAAAGAGCATGCACAGACTGGACCTAGACCCCTACCCATATATAGCAGACATGCGCCTTAGTCTTCATACAGATCCCCCAACAATTGGAGTGGGGGTTGTCTCTGACTCAGACTCTGTTGCCTACCTTTGGATCCCTTTCCCCTATCTGGGCTGCCTTGTCTGGTCTCAGTGGGAGAGGATATGCTTAGTCCTGATGAGACTTGATACATGGGTAGGGGTCCCCTTCTCTGAGGAAAATGAGAGGGGCAGGGGAAGGAAGGTGGAAGGGTGGGACTAAGAGGAGAAAAGGGAAGGAGGCTGAGATAGGGATGTAATGTGAATAAATAAATTAATGAAAAAAAGTGATGCCTTGTTTTGTTTAGAGGCAGGGTCTCATGTGATCTCTTCTGTTCTTTAACCTACATATAGCAAAGGATGGCCATGGTCTCCTGATCAATCCTACTACTTCTGTCTCTTGTGTGCAGGGATTATACGCATGCATCACCATGTCTGATTCCGTGGTTCAGGAGATGGAGCTCAGTGTTTCGTGCGTGTTAGGTAAGCTCTCTACCAATTGAGCCACATCTACAACCTTAAGTTTTGGGCTTTTAAAGCTACTTCAATAGTCAGGACATAGATGGCAGGAAGTGAATGTAGTGTCTCAGTAAAAGATATTGTTAAAATGAAATTTCAATATGAAGAGGCTTTAGTGTTTATGATTTCCAAGAACACAGAAGAGTATAAAAAGAGTTAGCATTTTTCTGTAAGTCAGCTGCTGTAGGAGCGCCACTCATATGTCTACGGACTGTGCTGAATCCCTGGGGCAACATGGCTTTGTTCTGTACATGCTTGAGATATATCTCAGTGTCATTTAGAGAAAGAAAATTGCTGAGGCCACAACCCAAGCTGTCTCCTTGTCTAGTTCTCTAAGATACCCAGTTTCTACCAAGATGCCACAACAATCTCCTCCGTTTGTCCCAAATTCAAGAAGAATTTTGTGAAAGTTACTAAGTCTCTGAGAAAACTTAGTAGCTGCTGAGAAAAGTACCTAGTGCTAAGCATCATTTACTGTCCTACCACGTTGACTCATTATAAATTAAAATTATGAAAAGATAAGTATTTAGTATTGGGCTATAGTTGGTTTATTTTATTCTTGGACACTTACACGTAACTGAGAATCATGGATATTTGGCCATTTCAGTCAATTCAGGATTCCATGATTGCCTGTACCTGAGGTAGCTCAAACCTTTGGGAACCTCCTTCTGTAGATATGCTAAGCAGTAAGTGTTTCCACAAGATGGCACAATTGAAAAACTTTTCTTTGTTTTCTTTTTCTCTCTTAGTGAAACATTTGTGGTTTTTTTTTATACATAGCAGAATAAACAGAACCCTGACTCCTGTCTCGATTTAGATATCTGATTTCATACTCTTTTGACGGTTATATCTGTAGTTACGATTTTTTCCTTTGCTAGGAAGCTTTTTCCTCCTGATTGTGCTTGCATCCACTCTGCCATCTTGACAGCCCACCTATGTGTACACTATATACAATCCATGTTCTGAGATATCTGTCATCAGCCTTCCCTACCATCCCCAACAGATTGTGACCTGTCCCTTTGTTACCTCTGTGTTGGAGAGCTGGAACCATGGTTGTTTCCCATAGGTAAAGATCTCCCAAAGAATAACCCCAAAGCTCCACACATCACTCTCCGTGGTGAATTTCCGGTACATGATGCTTTCAGGGGGCATCCAGCGGATGGGGAGCATGGTGTGTCCTCCCACCTAAAAAGAGCAAAGACAGTAGCAGAAAGAGTTACCAGATGGCCAGAATCAATCAGAAGTACATCCCCTCCTTATATAAATGTACCCTCCCTGCACTGCATCCCAACATGGCCATGCTCTAGGCAACCTGAATTCATAGGTGAATGGGGTTGCTGACATCAGTGAATATCACGAGAGCAGCTATAGATCAGACCCTAGGGGAGAAGGGAGACTTCTTCACATAGAGCATGAAAACTAAAAGGTGATCTGAAATGAGAGAGAAGGTTTAAGAATCTGGCACTAGAATATAATCTTAAAATATTTCTTTAAGAAATCTCCAGGAGGAAGCCAGGAGAACCATCATGTGATCCTCCAACCATCAGTGTGGCCACAAACACTAAGTTAGACCCTTTGACAAAGGTGACCAAGATACAACTATACATTACAGACATCTAATCTGTAGATTATTACTTTCAGCTCTCACTTAAATTTCTCATCACAACTTGGGAACTATGCCTCATATGAACAGGATGGAGACTTCCAGAAGCTCCTAAGCCCATGCATTAATAAGAAATTGGGTGGAGAAAAAGAATAACTCTTCAAAATGCTTAATATGATACATCACAGTGGATACAGTCTTTACAATAAGCGTAAAAAGACACTTTGTGGGTTTACCCCTGAGATGCAAGGGGAAGAGAAAGTGACTGAGAAGAGGAGACATTTGGGATGACTGAGGTGAAAGCTCTGCATAAATATTCACTATCCAGTAGGTTAGAGATATTAGCACACACAAACGAAAGTTCACAGCATGTTTCTAATACAGGAATGAATCGCATCTTTACCAAGCAGAATGTCAGGAGCTAGACCTTTCAGTTAATAAGTGAAATTTGTTCCCAAAGTGCTTGCTGTTGGCTTGAAATGAAGAGAGTTCTGTGTCTGTGTCCCAGTAAACTGTTAACACAAACATCTTGCCCTGATGGACCAGTTGGAGGAGTATCAGCAATGAGCACTGGAAAGCAAGTAACTAAAGAGATGAAAACCTCACACCTAAAAGGAGAGATTGTGTGTGTGTCATCCACTGGAAACATCTTAGAAGAAGCTAATCTTCTGGATTTGTAGAAAAGTCACTCTTAACCTGGGACTTTCGAAATCAGTCTAGCTTTCTACATGCTGTTAAGACAATGCAAAATGCTTCTACCTGGAAATCAAACACTAGGACTCTTCACTAAATACAGGCTTTCAAAGAAAAAACTAAAACCCAACCAAAACAAACAAACAAACAAAAAACCAAAACCACCAGAAATAAATAGAGTATGATTCTAGAAGAACAGAAAAAGGAATGCAAGGTATGTGATATCTTGAATTCCACAACAATGGAGCAAATAGACCACAACAATGCAATTTAAATCTAAATAATGCTTGCTAATTTGGTGGCTAAAGGTAATACAATAACTAATAAGGGCTTCCTATAAAGTAGAAACATAAAGTAAATAATATTACCAATAATGTTAACAGTACTACTGTTGCTACTGCTAACCTAATTATGGGGAATGGAAATTGCACATCATTTTAACCATAAGTGCAGAGGAGAGTAGGTACAGAAATAATTAAAAGCCTGATAAAGACTTTATCATTAAGAGAGGAAGGTAAAGCATATATAGATATCAATTACTGATCATAATGATTTATCCTTAAATATGCTTGTGAAAAACTTTAAGTAGCTTCTAAAAGAATAAAAGTACTACATACAGCTTCCTAATAATTTTCAGGGACACAGTATCAAAATCTTTCATCTTACAGCAGCAATAATGAACAAAATGTACAAAATGAAAGTAAGATCTGATGCTCTGTAGACAGTAAGTATAAATGGATTATTACTACCTCTAACATGGGATGGGTCATATTATTTAGAAAAGCTGCATATAAAACAAAATTACAGAAAATATTAAAAATTAAATGCTGAAAATAGAAGCGATAAAAGTGAGATATAATTGACCATATATGCACATATGCACATATACAAATACATACAGGCAAGCATGCATATACATGTATGTCTTTATGTAGATGTAGATGGCCAATTAAATTTCCTTAATTCATTTCTTTTTAGATATTTTACATTATTATGTGTAGTTAAAAAACTCTAAATGTCAACAATTTAATGTTAAAAAGGGCTTATGTCATAGTTATTTCAAATAGAATAACATATATAAAGTTGGAAAAATTCACCATTATGATAATCATGAACTCGTTTACATCAGTTACAACAGCACTACGTTAAATATATACATATATAAAGAGTAAAATATTATAAAATTTTAAATGCTGATAAAGCTGTCATAATGAAAAACTAATCTACACTAAAGCTACTTTTTTAATTTAAAAAATCCAATTACATATTAAACCTCAAAGGAAATCTGAAAAGAAAAAAATAAGTACATAATAAGAACAAGAAACATTTTCCACAGCAAGTAAAGCAAACTATAAATAACAACATAGGATTAATATATTAAGCAGTTTATGAGAGAAAGGCATTAAAATACTATTTGCTGAAAATAATATTTAAAGTGATTTATTATACTATGAACTGAAGTCCAATTCATTGAATCCTATGGAATATAACCAAAAAATTCTTTAAAAAACATATGGAATTAAACTATTGTTAGAATAATTAAATTTTAGCTAAGCTAAGTAAGGAATCAATTTTAAAAGGAAGTAAAAGCCTAAAAATACATACAGTAAAAAGAAACTAACAGTAAAGACAAATTTTTAAAAACAAAACTGATTAATTCTAAGTCAAAACAATGACAAAACAGTCAAAAGACACAAAAACATTTCCTTGATCTATATAATGAATTGCTTGTCTTCCAAAAGTTATTAAAATCTTTGGCAAGGTTAATAAGTAATGTAGAAGAGAAAAATGTAAAACTATAAAAAAATTTAAATCCAATAAGTTTAAAAAAAAAAACAAAAGAGAAATGTAGAAAATTTGAGAACAAAATATTACAATTACAGCAAATCAAACCTACATCTGATGGAAATAAAAATGTGATCTTGTATGTGAGGCATGCTTTCTCAAACCACTCTCTGTGGCTTAAGTATATGTAAAAGCAAAATTGGTCTAACAACACAGAGCCTCAAATATATAAATACAGATAAAGAGATTTAGTCTGTATGTTCTTATAAAGCCATCTCAGTTCTAAATATAATCACCAAACTGAATAGCTCATCCAAAATATATCACAAGAATAACAACCTTAGGAAATCTACTGTTCCATTTACCTAATTAAAAAGTAAATAAAGAAAAAAATACATTCTTTGAAAAGATGCTAAAATTTTCCAGTACTGTCTTCAGATTGAAAAGCCTCATCTATTAATGTGGAAAGGAAACTTCTTTTACTTAGCATGTTACATATCACAATCCCTGATAAACCTGAGAAGCACAGAAGGGATTTCTTGCCCTGATTTTGTAAAACACTATCCAGGAAACCCTAATCAATGTAATAAAGCAATTATCTTGTTAAATGCATACAGTATCAAACTGGCCTCTAAATACACAACCCTTTATGCCTAGATTAGTGCAGCTCTCAGAACTCATCAGAGACGTTTCTTTGTGCAGTGATGGTACTTAGCACAGAAACTAATAAGGTGTAGGCATGCAGAGTATAAGTGACTGTAAAATCTCAGCCACAACTGGGACATCTTCTGCAAGGCTCAGGGACCATTAAAGAAGAAGGGGAAGAAAGATTTTAAGAGCCAAGATTGGTAGGGAGGATGAGCACAAAACAGAGTCATCTGGACACGACAGGACCTAGGCACTCATGAGCACACAGCAGCTGTGGTTGCTTGCAGAAGACCTGCACATGATCAAGCCAGTCAGTATTCTGCTATGGAGGTGGAAGGAGCTTATGAGTCCCTCTCCCTAACTGAGATACTATGGAGATTTGATGTTTTTCATGGGAGTGGCAGTTTTCTCTAAGGGAAGGTCAATCACACTCTAGTGGATGGATATACAACCAGAAGTCTTATGGACAGCATAAAGTCTATGGGTTTAAAAACCCAAAGTCTATGGGTTATTAAATTTTAAGAAGGAAGACACAAAGCGATTAGGGAGGTAGGTAGATCTTGGGGGAGGAGTTACAGAGAAGAGTTGGACATACATATGACCAAGATGTATGTATGATATGAAAGTCTTAAAGAATTAATAAAATAATTATTTTTAAAAATAAATATATGATAAAATGTTGAAGCAGAGAATCCAAATTGTCTGTCATCTGGGTATAGCATGGTTATTCAAAACAATTAACTAAAAAGTAATTAAAACGACTATAACTTAGTGATACCCACATATGGAAAAATAATAGCCAAACTACATCAACAATAGCATAGTAATTCAAGACAGAATTGAAAATAAAACCATATAATATCAATAAAGCGCTTTAAAAATCCGATAAATAACTTGGCTTAAAATGTATAGATATATTCAGATCAAAAACACAAAAATAGGACCTACATAAATGGAGTTTTGTCACTTTCTTGGACAAAAAGGCTTGATGGATAAGTCACTCATTGATCCTTCAAATATAATTTAAAATTTCAGTGCAATATATATTTGAAATTCCCAATGGAATGGGTCATGGAACCTGACAAGATGAATCCAGAGTTTATCCAGTGCAGTGATTGCTTAATTAAAGAACTGTTGAACTAGAGCAATGATGGGGATTTGTTCTATCAGATAGCAACACACTTTATTGCACTGTGCAACGCACACCCTGTTTACAGCAAGGGAATAGACAATATATTGCTGTAACAACACAGAAAGCCTGGAAGGAGAATCATGTATAAATACTAAGGTTTAATATATGAAATGATGGGTTAGTAATTAAAGTGTTGGGACAGTGAACTATTCATTTAAAAAATACATGTAGATACCTACCTCACACCATATACAAAAATCATTTCCAGATGGATTAAAGAGCTAAACATAAAAAAAAACAAAACAATAAGAATATTAGAAGAAAACTTACAAAGGTATTCGTATAACCTCAGGAGTAGAAGACCTTCCTAAATGACATACATTTAAAAAGCCATAAATAATACAATTTATAGACACAATTTTGCAAAATTAAATAGCAAAGACAAAAATTTGTAATCAAAAGACAAATAACAGAAACATCTGCAACATATGTAACAGATAAATCACCATAATCATTATTATCATTAATATGGCTTTGTAAAATGGTCTTGCTAAGCAGCCCCAGGCTGGCCTGGAAGTCTCTGTGTAAATCAGGCTTGCCTCAAGCTGGCAGAAGTCCTCCTGCCTCTGCCTTCCCAGTGCTGGGACAGACAAGGAATTAAAATCCATACAATTCATGGTGCTTCTTTGCGTTAGTTAGACAAGCAAACCAACAGACAGATGAGTGAAGACTAAGAGCAGACAAGTCACAAAATAGCTACAAATGGCCACAAACAAATGATGGGATGCCAAGTCAAAGAGCGTAGACATGTATTTTAATGACACTTGATAAAAGAGGAAAAGAAAGATTGCCATCTGATGCTTGGAAGGTGTGAGAAGACCTGATGTTGTAATCGGACTTGTGAGACTGGAATCTGTTTCTGAGGGCACGGTCTTTGCATTATCTACCCACAGTGAAGATGTAAGAGCTCTGGGGTCCATTGATTTCACTGTAGGAGTAGCAGAAAATTATTGTCTTGTTTGTAGGCAAAAATATTTGGTTCAAGACTTTCATTTTGTCATTTTAAAAGACATAGGTATGTTCATTTTTAAAGGTATATGTGATGGATAAAACAGAATAAAAAATGCTGTATGTACTGCTATCTAAGTATGTCCAGGACGATAAATATAGTATTTGAAAATACAACTCATTGATAAATACACCTTGGCATTCTCTTTTATGTAAAAATGAAAATACATAAACATAAGCAAATACACAGTAATAATATCTGCCTTTGTGAATGGCGTGAAAGGATGCAGAATGCCACTAAGGCAGTGATTTTCTCTGGAGATGAAAGTAAGAAGGTTCCAAATTTTATTATATGTAGTTCTATATTGTTTACAATTTCACAGTGATCAGGTACCATATTTTAAAATTCCAAGATAAAAGGAAAAGTACACATTTGAACAGACAGACAGAAACCAACAGATACATGTCCACAGAAAAATATCAGTTTTGTAAAATAATATGCTAGAATGGTTTGTGTCACCTGGCTTCTTGAGTGAAAACAAATAGAAGTCAGGAATACCAAAACATCACTCTGGGTGTATAATTTTAAATAATGGAACCCTCCATTGGATGCTAACATATGTCTCAGTTAGTGATTTTCATATAAAATACAGAGGAAGTTTTACATTGAAATCTCCATGTTCAGAAAAGAAGAAATTCAAGAGTGCTGGGTGCAAATGGTGATGACCCTAAGTGTTTGAGCAGACAACTCCCAGAAAGCATTAACTGGTCACAGGGCCTCTTTAGAAGACTTTCATAAGTAGCAGCACTAATGTGAGTGATATTCATACTACATCCCTCCAGTAATAAGGTCTTAACATGGCAAAGCCAGCAAATACAGGAAGTCAAGAAACCCTGAATTTTGCTGTGCTTTTTGATGAGTACTTGGCTTTTATGAACTTACGTTTCTTCAGCTTCAAAATATGAGTCACACAAGGCTGCCTCAGATGGCATCACAGATATAGAAATCTACCAGGTATCATTAAGTACAGAGATGTATACACATAGCACAGTGATTGATCGCTGTGTATGTCTTCACATGCTCCTAGATAACATAACAAATCTAACTTTCTGCAGTTCCCTTATTGCCCATAAGAACCCATATTGATTTCCTTCCAGCATTCTCCCATATTGAGGAGACTCAGTCTGGGAAAAATAGTAGTCTAATAGTTTCTAATGACAAAAAAAGAGAAAAGAAGAAAAGGAAAACACTCCTCAACAAATATGTCTATCCTAAAATTTACCAAGACATAAGCTATCCAGAGCTATAGTGTCAAGGATAAGAACAGTACTAATGAATGAACAGTGATATCATATGGTCTCTTATTTCATTCTTTCTCCATTCCTGTGAGACAAGTGCCTCTATTGTGCCCAGTTAAAAACAGGATGCCTTGTCCGAGCTTTGCATGAGTTGTATCAGTTTGTGATTGAGGCTCTTTACCTAAGCATCTTGAAGTTAAACCTTGAAAAGGGTAACATAAACTAATAAGGAGCAAGGAAGATGCTTCCAGCAATAAAACAAGTAGGAAAATAAAACCTGGAATTAATTTCTCTTAGGAAAAAGCCCCTGTCTGCTAGAAGGAGGAATTGCTCAGGAGTGGTTTCACTCATTGGGTTTAGATGTGGGTCCATAGAATTGCATGGTCACGGGATCCTAAGACATGTTCTTCATTTCTGTTACTGAACATGTGCAGACTTCATCAGGGACTTCCCTTCTTAGATAATCATGTACGCTGACTTAAGAATACAAAACTTCTTTAATTATTAAGTCTGTTTCCCATTAAAACCATCATCCCCAAACATACAGTATCTACATGATACAGCATGTGCTTCCTCTGAGACATAATGGGAGGGGAAGTATGTCTCTCTTTCATATGATGTTATGCTCCATCAATGGATTCTGTCTGGTCACTCATTTAAAGTCCCCTTTAACCTAGTGAATTTAGCAACCATTGATAATCATTGCCCAAATCTACTATTTCATTAGTGGTTCAAAAGGATGACATTCAAATCATAATATCCCTTCTGGACATATTAGCAGAAAATCTATAAATAAAAACTTCCCTTCATCTGCTATGTAATTGTACTGATTATAGCTTATATGAGACAGGCTTGACTATTTCCCTGTATTCACTTGGTTTTTTCTGGAGAGTGAATTTATCCCTAAGCATTATGGTTTATATGCGGTTTAAACATATAGGCTTGAATATTTGAATACTTAGTCTAGAGCTTATGGAGTTCTTTTGAAAGGAAAACATAACAAAACAAAAACAACAACCACAACAACAACAAAAACCCTTTCTGAAGGAAGTGGATCCCTAAAGGTGGGTCCTGAGGTTTTATAGCCTAGACTTACTTCCTGTGTACTCTCTGCTTTCTTATTGCTAACCCAACGTGATCAGCTGTCCCATACTCTTACTGGCTCCATGCTTTCCCCTCCATGATGGGCTATACCACCTCAAATTTTGAGTCAAAGTAAAAAATTCCTCTCTTAAGCTGCTGTTTGACAGTTATTGTTCATAGCAATAAGAAAAGAAGAGCCAGCATTCTCTGAGGGTCAGCTGTAAGGACTTTGTTTTGCTTCTGAAAATCATTTTCAGGACTTGTTCTTTAAAAAAAAAAAAAAAAAAAAAAAAAACACCATGCACTTGAAATGTTTCAGTCTGCTACAGTGACTATTTTTGATGTCTTGTTTCCTTCCATCTTTGGCCAATGGAAACCTCTTAAAGCTGTGCCTCCCTCTCTTCTCATATAACCCCAGTAGTCTTTGATGGCACCTTCACTTTCTTACATGAAAGAATATTCTGTGCTCCTCTTGTCATTTCTTTCTAGAGCCTTTGAAGCTGATGATTCTCCAGGGTATCTTTTTTGATGCACAATGGAATTTTGGGACCATAACATGGATCCTTGTGAGTTCTCCATGCTACTAAGGTAGTCATGACTTCTGAGTCTTTACAGTAGGAAATTCAAAGCTAGGAAATCATTTTTTTGAAAGGGAAAATATAACATGAGCTCATGATTTTGCTTATTCACACTCAAATTCAGGATTGCTCGGCTTCCTTAGACTTTATATTTCAATTTTTCTCTCATGCTGAAAGTCATGATTACTAGAATTTAATAATAAAATTATTTAATTTTTCATAACGTATTCGTGCCACTTTTAAAGGTTATTTACTCTCTCATATATTACATCTGCAGTTTCCACTCCCTCCTCTCCACCTAGCCTTTCCCTATGCCTACATCTTCCCCTAATCCACTCCTTCTCCATCTCCCTCCAGAAAAGGGCAGACCTCCCAGGGATATCAACCGAACATGGCATATCATGTTGCAATAAAACTAGATACTTCCCCTCATATTAAGACTGGAAGAGGCAACCCAGTAGGAGGAAAGGGATCCAAAAAGGAGGCAAAGAGTCAGCAATAGCCCCTGCTCCCACTGTTAGGAGTTCCAAAAGAAGATCAAATTACACAACTATAACATATATGTAGAGGACCCAGGTCAGCCCCATGCAGGGTCCCTGATTGTCAGTTTAGTCTCTGTGAGCCCCTATGAGACTAGGTTGTTGATTCTGTAAGTTTTCTTGTGGTGACCTTGGCCCCACTGGCTTCTACAATCTTTCTTTCCCCCCTCTTCCATAAGATTCCCCAAGTTCCATCTAAAGTCTACAATTAATAAATGAGATCTCACAAAATTGAAAAGATTCTGTAAGGCAAAAGATGCCATTAATGGAACAAAATATCAGCCTATAAAATGGGAAAAATACTTTCTCCAACTCCATAGCTGACAAGAACGCTAATTTCCAAAATATATAAAGAACTCAAGAAACTAAACATCAACAAGCCAAACAATTCAATTTAAAAATGGGTGCAGATCTAAACAGAGAATTCTCAACAGATGAATCTCTAATAGCTGAGACACACTTAAAGAAATGTTTAACATTCTTAGTGCTCAGAGAAATGCAAATCAAAATTACTTTGAGATTTTACCTTACCTCTGTCAGAATGGCTAAGATAAAAATACACTAGTGGTAGTTTATACAGGTGAGTAAATGGAGCATAGGGAAGATTCCTCCATTGCTGGTGGGAGTGCAAATTTGTGCAGTCACTTTGGAAATCAATATGGCAGTTTCTCAGAAATCTGTGAGTACTTCTACCTCAAGACCCAGCTATACCACTCCTGGGCATATACCCAAAGGACACTCCTTCCTACCACAAGGAAGGTGGGTCAACTGTGTTCATAGCAGCTTTATTAATATATCCAGAAACTGGAAACAACCTAGATGTCCCTCAACTGAGAAATGGATAAAGATAATATAGTACACTTATACAATAGAGTATTACTCAGCTGTTATAACATCATGAAAATTTCAGACAAATGGATGGAAATAGAAAAAAAAATCATCCTGAATGAGGTAACCCAGACTCAGAAAGACAAACATGGTATGTACTCACTTATAAGTGGATATTAGTTTTGAAGTAAAGGATAATCATGCTACAATCCACAGACCCAGAGAGACCAAGTAACAAGGAGGACTCAAGAGAGGAAGCATGAATCTCCCTGGGAAGCAGAAATAGAATAGATATTGTATGTGGAGTCAGAAAGGGTGGGAAAGGGAACAAGAGGGATCGGTGAGGGGAGAGGAGGTTAGAGGGAGAGAGTGCTAGGAGAGACAATTGGAATTGGACAGCATTTGAGAGGCAAGGTAGAAACCTAGTGCACTAGAAACTTCCCAGAATCTACCAGAGTGACCTTAGCTAAGACTCCTAGTAATGGAGGATACAGAGCCAGAATCAGCCACCTCCAATAACCAGACATGACTTTCAGTGGAGGGACTGGGACATCAACTCAGACACAAAACTTTCAAGCTACAAATTGTCCTGCCTGCAAGATGTGCCAGGGTGAAGATGGTAGAGAAATAGTGGGCGTAGTCAACCAATGACTGGCCCACCTTGAGACCCATGCCATGAGAGGGCACTTTTGATACTGCCTGGAGGGCCAGGTCCCAGAGGTTGGATAACCCAGAGACCTAAGGTAGAACTAAACATTACTTGCCAATAGATAGATAGATAGATAGATAGATAGATAGATAGATAGATAGATAGATAGATAGATAGAATCACTGAAATGATTCCTAAAGATATTTTGCTATACTCATAGATGGATAGACTGGTGCTTAGGCCAATTTTCATCACAGAGGCTTCATCCAGCAACTGATGCAGAGAACCACAGCCAAACATTAGTGCCACTTCTTAATCATATTAAAAATATATAGACAGTTTCAACATTAAACCACCTACCCCGATTGCAGTTCTCTCTGTCCTTAAGATACACCAACTAGAGAAATATGGAAAGTATAACTTTATCTTAGCTCTTTCAAAGTTACCATATCAACATACTTCCCTATTTTATTTCTTTTTCAGTTTTAGAAATTCTTTTTTGTTTTTCATTTTCTAACTTATTTCATGTCGATTATTGACCATATTTTTAAAAACCTGAAACATAATTTCAATCTCAAAAGCACAAAACCAGATCCTTTTATATAAATAATAGCTCTATTGTTATTCTACTGTTCTTCTTGCCACTTGACACTCCTACTCTTACCTTCCTTCCTACACAACACAATTTTGGGTTGTTCTAGCTTTTTTGTTTGATTGTTGGTTTGTTTGTTCACATGAGCACATATCAATTCAAATTAATTTCTCTGTTCTATGCTTTGCTTTCTTAACAGGAGTTCACTCTTTCTTTGTATAGCTGCACAGGACTCCATTGTGTTTGCCAACTCCATAGTTTGTCCAGTCAGCCTCAATTTACAGAAGAAGAGCCTAGACTTCCTCCCAAGGAAGGCATAAGAGATTGAGATTATTGCTCACCAAAGTCATTGTCTGCCTGAGTTTGCAAAGCTTGAAGATACATAAAGACCTCCAAATATGTCCCAAGTAAGGATATTTTAAAGATCCTCAACTCTTATATGTACCTTTTCTAAACTTGAATATAGAACACCCAGTAGTCTAGCAAAGATGCTGGTGATTAGAACATAAATCTTACACTCTGGAGACTCCAATTTCTTAAAAGATAGATAGATAGATAGATAGATAGATAGATAGATAGATAGATAGATAGATAGATAGATAGATAGAAACAAAAACTAAAGGGAAAACAAACATAAAAGGTTATTAGAAATATAAAATAAAATAATTATTGATAAGAGATCAATAGATAGTTCCAGCAAATAGTTCAAAGACTTGAATCGCATGTCAATAAAATAAAAATCCCTTATCTTCACACATACACAAAAAGCAATAGAATTGATCATGAATAATACTATGTATTAATAATAAATACGTTTATCAATAATGCATGTGGCAATTGGTAATAGTGGAGATAAGTTTCCATTCATATTTTACTTTTAACTTCTATGGTCATCAAAAGCTGGGACATACAGATATTACTTTGATCCACTGCCTGTTTCTGTTCATTGCTAATAATTGCAGGGATACTCATTCCAAAAAAATCTCTTAACATTTAGAAACGTATGGTCACTGGACATTAAAAATTAAATTTAAATCTTCATACACATTTTTGTCACAGTAAACCATGATAGAGTGGCCAATAAAGGGCTTTCAAGCATAAAAATAAATTACATAAAGATAAAATTCAGTGTGGTAACTGGAATGAAAATATAAATTCAAGAAGAAAAAGGAGCCATGCAAAAATTGATGTTTAAGAATTTGTTCATGTGTTAAATAGATGATGTTCCAAATTGCTCTGGTATTTAAACTTCATTAGATGCATTAAAGGAATGATGTATTTTTTTAATGTCAATGTTTACAATACTCTGGAAATGGTGGCAGCACTTGAAACTTTTTAAAAGGCTGCAACCAACTTAAAGAGAAGGTTTGTCAATGACAACTTTAAATGTGTTGGGGGCATACATAGCTTTTTAAAATTCTTTTGAGATCATAAAAGTTGGAGTTCTCAAATATAGAACAGTCACATGCAGAAATGAAATGTCCTGTCTCTCCTGTCTTTCCTTGAGTCTGTATCTCTCCCATTCCCAAAGGGAAATAATAGGAAAAGATAGGAGGAAGAACATCACCCTAACCAGCCTGAGTGTCTGCTTAGGACCCTCAATACCTGCTCTTCACTTTAGCCCTTAGTCCTCAATCTCAGTTGCATCCCTGAAAACTGAAAGTACATAGCACAGAAGGTACGAAGTGGGGCGTGGCATCCTGTGACTCATCACCAGTTCGTCCTGGATGTAGAATGCTGTGTGTGGACCACAGGGAACTCTCAGACCCCCTCAATCCTCACACATAGTGTTCACGGACAGGGGATTCTGTTTGTGTATTTACTCTGAGGGGCTCTCACTTTGCTGTGGTCAGGGGGAAGCCATTATTCCAGAGAAACTCAACCAGGCTTTAGAAGGTTCTCATTCCTCTATATCTATTACAGGGACAAAGGGACACTAAAGCATGCTTATTCCTTCTTCTCACCCAGACATTCAAAACATCTACCCTCACACAACTCTGACTAGATATAAGGAGACATGGTAACCTGTATTCCAAATAGATAAACCAAGACTCAGCAAAGAAGAATAAATACATACCCACAGGGTAGAGTATTTCTGGAAACAACTCAAACCTCCTCTGTATGGAAGGAATGTGAGCTAATCCAGACTTTCTGAAGGAGATAATAAAGTAACCTATCTTCTTTGAGGAGTCAGCTACAAAGCGTTGTTAAAACTTTGAAATGTATGTTGATGATCAAATGGTCTAATCATGTGTAGACTGCCAGATTCTGGTAGATGCTATTAATTTTTATTTATTCCATTTTAGTATTTCTTAGTTGCATGTCTTAGCACAGAGGAAAAATACCATGTGCATTTAAGAAACAAATCAAATTTCAACATAGATCTTCTTCATCACCTGAAAAGTCTGATTAACACTTAATACATACCCCAGTGGGCTTTGCCTTTTACATCTTATCCTGCTCTGCCATGTTTAAGAGGTACGTCAATCAGGGACAGCTATCTCCTTGAACATGACAATGGTCCTAGTAGCCAGCACTACAGTCTGACTGAGCCTTCTTTCCAGACATTACAATGACATGAGACCTCAGAATTGTGAAGTCAGATTTGCTATCCTTGCTTTTACCTCCCTGCCACCCCCCACCCCCCACCCCCGACTCTTCTCAAAAGTATGGCTGCAAGCAATTGTCTCACTTTCTGGTTGACAAATTGAAGAACTCAACCCCAAGTCTAGTAGGTGCTTGGAATTTTTCCAACGAAAATTAGAGAGAAAATTTACAAAGACATTAGAGTGGGGCCTCCCTCCGAGCAGGGCATTGTGGCAGCTTATGCAATCAGCATCCATCAGAGGAAAGGCTGCTGCATCTGAGCCTCTAGCCTTGGGATTAGGACAAATCCTCAAGTCTTCCAAAAGTTAAGAGCCAAGCTGTTTAGCAGTGTGAGCCTAGAGGATAAACAAGCCTATTGTGATTCTTCCAACTCTCTTACCTAGAGCGGAATCTGCCAGGAGCAAAGTTCTTATATAGATGTTCCAGGAGCACACACATCTTTTTATAACATCTTACCCATGCTCCATTTCTAAATGCCAGCATTCATTCAAAGTCCTCCTTGTCCTTTAGAACACCTAAGATATATATATATATATATATATATATATATATATATATATATATATATATATATATATATATATATTAATATATAGAGACCAGATACTGCATTAAAAAAGTAACTTGGCCCTTATTTTCCTTTCCAGATGCCTAGACTCTAGCCTCCTGGCTGCACTAAAATCTTCTTATGGAAAGAAACTTTAAGATGTTAGATAAACTCAATTCACAGAACAAAGCTGGAGGTCTCAACTCAGCTCAGATTCATAAATCAAACTGGAGCTCAGAGAATCCACCCAGATCTCAACTGTGCACACTGATACTATACGTAAAGGAAGGCTAAGTCAGTCCACTGACTGAGTCTAGATTTTTTTAAATTATACTCACTGTTAGGATCAAATTTATATTCACAAGGATCTAGGTCAAATTACAAATCATGTCTTTTAAACAAGGTTTCACTTGGCTAGATGTTTTGGTTCCCTTCCCATGCTATGGTAAGTGACACTGGAAATATGAGTGATAGGTTGAGGAAGGAGAGGGTCCAAAGCAACCAGAGCGATAACGTCTGACTGAGCAGGGACTGTATGCCAGTTCAGTAACCACAGAGTGTTTATCTTCGAGAAGACTCACTTCCTAGTGTGTGTAATGGGGATAATAATGCACCTCCTCAGAACATGTACTGAAAAGAAATGAGGTAGTAAATGAAAGAGGAAATATATACATGCACAGAGATTTTAATTGAAATCTTCCTTGTAAGCATTTCCCAAAGTTTCCTGGGTCCTAGACATTCTGCTCGGTGAGCCCTCACAACAGTAGACAACCATATTGGATAAGAAAGCAGATGAGTGAAAAGAAGCCTGTCAGTCACTGGACAGGCATCAACCTGAAGGAGTGAATCACCATACCCGAAGCCCTTCTTCTTGTGAAGTTTTTGGTTTGGTTTGGTTTGGTTTTTCTGTTTTGTTTTTAGTTTATAACAGTGCCTCCAACAAGCACTGGGCACAGCCTAAAGGAACAGCTAGGAACTACATGACAGTCAGTCTTGATCCCTGCTTCTGGTCTGTCTTAAGACAACAACAGAAAAATGGACATAATACTACTTGAGGACCCAGCTATACCTCTCCTGGGCATATACCTAGAAGATGCTCCAACATGTAATAAAGACACATGTTCCACCATGTTCATAGCAGCCATATTTATAATAGCCAGAAGCTGGAAACAACCCA
>CM052703.1:112425738-112458118 GCA_028551405.1 Uromys caudimaculatus | reverse complement strand
TGGATATTAGCCCAAAAGTTCAGAATGCCCAAGTTTCACTTTACAGTAACCGCTAGACTGAGAGTGAGGTCCCAGATGGAGGAATTGGAGAAAGGACTGAAGGAGCTGAAGGAGTTTGCAGCCCCATGGAGGGAGCAACAGTGTCAACGGCCTGACCCCCCCCCCCCCCGGTAGTCCTGGAGTTTGGACCACCAACCAAAGAATACACATCGAGTGACCCATGGTGCCACATATGTGGCAGAGGATGGCCTCATTGGCCATCAGGGAGAGGAGAGGCCCTTGGGCCTGAGGGTGTTAGAGGCCCCAGTAAAGGTGGGAAATGTCAAGGTGGGAATATGGGAATGAGTGGGCGGGTGGGTGGGAGGTGGAATTCCCTCATAGAGTCGAGGAGGGGGAGGGGATAGGGGGTTTCCAAAGAGGAGACCTAGAAAAGGGGAAACATTGGAAATGTAAATAAAGTATCAAAAAATAAATAAATAAATAAATAAATAAAAGAAAGAAAACAAAACAAAGCAAAACTAAAACTAAAACACAAAAAGCCATAGCTATGGTATTCAGGAAAGACAGCTAGAGTGGATCCCAGAGAAGACAGACAAGTCTGGACTAGAATATGTAAAACTCTCCTTACTCTGAGCTTAAGACCCTACTTTAGGAGATAAAAGCAAAATAATCGGGTTTAAGAAAATGAACTCTGATGAGCTGGAGAGATGGCTGAGTGGTTAGAGTATTGGCTACTTTTGCAGAAGACCGGGATTCTGTTCCCAGCATTCACATGATGGCTTATTTATAACTTACATTCCAGTGGATTTGGTGCCCTCTTTTGGCCTCTACCAACACCAGGCAGGCATGCAGTGCAAATACATATACGCAGGCAAAACTTTCACACATATACAATTACAATTACTAAAACTTTAAAAAGATGGAAAAATAAACTATGAAACAGTATTTTATGCAAAAGAAAAGTTTAGCCACGAATTACCTCCATGACTTGTTTTCTCAATATTAACAAAAGTAAAAACAGTAATAACTAAGTCTAGTTTCTATTACTCAATACTGGGCATGAATCCAGGGTCTTGTACATACTACAAAAATGTACATAAAAAATTAAAAATTACCCTGAGTATTTGGTGTTTGTTTGTTTGTTTCTAGTTGCTCTCTTGCTTCCATTTTTATTTTAAGACAAGGTCTTACTAAGTTGCCCAAGATGGCCCTGAACTCATTCTATATCACAGGCACAGCTAGCTCTCCTGCCTCTGCATCCCAAGTGCTAAGACTACAAGTGTGCCTGCACTCTATATATCACTTGAATGATGAGTTTACTATAGGATTCTGAACTGACAACAGATATATACCACAGGTGCCATGAGAGCAAGCTTTTCAACAAGCCATTCTTCCTTATGACCCAGTGGAACCCCATTCCCAGGGAAACTCAGGATGAAAGCCAGTCTGTCTCCTCAGCTTTGGATGAGATACCCAGGCCAGGTGATCTTTTTAACTGTTCTTTCCTAACTCTAGTTCCACAATTCTCAGCCTCCTGACCCCACACTGGTGAGGTATGTCATACAGAAGTTATGTCTGAATGTTAAGAGAAGCCTGTGCATCTGCTGCTAGGGCCCTGTCTTGATGCCTGAAAAGATGACAGCGTAAACCAGCTTCTGCTTGGTGCCCTGGCCCCATTCCTCTCAGGGCTTTCGGACTAATTAAGGGATGTTTGTAAGGACAGCCATCAGCAGGCAGCTACTCTGACAAGAGCTAAGGATCAGTGTTTCCTACAACAATATGATCTCCTTCAGAGGC
This sequence comes from Uromys caudimaculatus, assembly GCA_028551405.1. Classification (NCBI taxonomy): domain Eukaryota; kingdom Metazoa; phylum Chordata; class Mammalia; order Rodentia; family Muridae; genus Uromys; species Uromys caudimaculatus. The sequence goes on along the minus strand of CM052703.1, from coordinate 112,456,321 downwards.
ATGACACCTGCATCATTGCTGACTGCTTCCAAACCACCTACAAGGAGGTTCTGCCCAACATGTTCTCTTTCTCTGATCCTTATAAAGACTCTTTTGACACAATATCTTTGTATAGCACTCATCTTTCAGAAACAAGACCTCCTAAAGCTGCCCGGGATGAGGAGAGACAAGTAACCAGCCATGTTACCAGCCAGAGAAGAGATAAACTGAGCCAAGGCCGAACACTTCTGGGAAATTCAATACCCTGTGTACTTTAATTCGGTGCCCCTGGGGCAGGGGAGAGATCTCCTGATAGAAGAACTGATGGATTTGGAAACAGAACCTAAGGACAGAGAAAGGGGCTGTCTTCCTTTTAAGCAGCCCTCAAAGTGGGAATGGCATATCACGATGCAGACGCAAACTTACAGTCAAGTCACCTGGAGAAATAACTCACTTCACCTTTTGGAATCTCAGTTTCCCCATAGATTAAATATTAATAAGATTTTTCATGAGGATTAAGTGAGAACACTCCATGGAAATTTGGGCAGGGTACCTGGAGCTTGTTAACTCTCAATATACATTAGCAAGGAATAGTCAGAGTGATGGTTACTGTGGGCGTTAGTGTGGGAGGGCTGATGTGGAAATGCCAGTCTATTGCTCTACTCTATGCTCATATTTGCATAAAATAATCTCTGAGCCCAGCATTGAGATCATTTAAGTGAGTGGGTGTGGTTTTCTACGGGTAAGTAGATGGGGATGCTTGGTGGCCAGGGATGGTGGTGATTAAGCTGAATGAGGGAATTGATTTCCAGTGTCCTTGGCTGTAGCACTTTGAGAGCAAAGTTACCCCCAAGGAAAGATGAGAAGTCTATTCTGGTTTTGTGTTGCTGCAAACAGCAAGCCAGGCATTTGCTCTCCTTTTCCTCTGGACACTGACTTTCTGTCTCCAGTAAGGTCATGTACTGCAGGGTCAGCAGATCAACCAGAGAGGCACAGCTGTTGGCAGGAGTGATAACTACAACTTACAGTTCACTCCAAATTAGTCATTTTAGCTGGAGGGAGACCAGAGCCCTTGGGCCCCCCTTATGTTTTATTAACTGCCAACTGAAGATGCCAGAAGGAGCTAGAGAAGTGCAAAGGGAGGTAGGGGTGGACTAGGAGCACTTTGCATATTTTAATTACTTCAGTAAACAATACATACCACAGCAGAGAGCTGTCATCCTTAGCTGCATCCCCGGGCTAAGGAAAGTTGGAAGCTCATCATGAGAGGTAATATGAAGAAGAAACACAGCCTTGGCAAACTCTTGGCTCCCTCATCTAACCTCACTGAGGGCTGCTGGAACAGCTCGGATGAGGGTCAGGACAACGGGACTTTGCATACCCCAGAGAAAATGCACCTGTTCACCCAGCGGGAAACGGGATGCGTCTTCAAGTCATGAAACAAAACCCTTTTATCCTGGAGGATAGATACGCACAGCTTGAGAGGAAAGAGCTCGCTTGCAGGACCACACACACAAAGCAGTAGATATAGTTCTTCATCTTCGCTGGAAGGAGGGAATTCAACTTAGAAAAAAGAAGCAGCAGAGTGTCATTCTCTCTCGGGGAAGCCTGGAGACGGCTGATAACAGCGGCTGGAGTATTCTGTGAACTGCAGACTGATTAATCAACACAAGCTGCTCCATGACTATTTTATTCAGCACCAGTACCTAGTTAGGCATCCCCTGAGAAATTCCAGGAGAGGAGTATTGATTGACCCAGCCACACTACCCTGACAGAGGCCAGAGACACCTCCAGCATTCTGGAAGGGAGAGACAGCAGAGTTCCAGAGCTAGTGAGAGCATAGTATCCAATTGAAAGGCACTGGGTTGGGAGCCAGGTCACCTGTGATCTGGTCACAGTCCTGACAAGGTGCAACCTAGGTCTCTGGAAGCCTAGAGTTCCCTTCAGTCTCACTGTTCACGTCTGTAATAATGATGTATTAGACTGAGCGACTGTTAAAATTCTTCTCTACTCAGAGACCACATGAATTTGTCCATGGCATAATAATTTATCTGAATCAGAATGTGAAGCACATTGAACAAAGGTCCTTTATAGTATTTGCAGCCTTGAGTCTGATTTTCAAGAGAGTTATATGTGCCTGAGTGTGTGTGCTTGTATGCACTTGCACATGCATGTGTACATATGTGAACAAGCCAATGAGAGCAAGAGCCCAACCTCAGGAGGTCTCTCTCTCATTATTTCATACTACATAGTCTCCTATGTCCTTGTTTGTAAGGTAGACTGGTAGGCTTCAGGAGGAACTGCATTGATGGATCTCTAGGTACCACCTAGTTCAAAATATGAAGTCCCAGTAAAGCAAAGACTGCACAAAATGCTCCTCCCTGCCTTGAGAGAAGCTTGGAGTACTGGGACCCGCTTACTTCACCTCAGCCTACTGGTCTGCACTCAGGTCCCAGGAGGCCTCTCTTCAGAGAAGCAAGGGCAGAAGGCAGTCATCGATGAACACGATGGAGGCTCAGAGCCTCCATGTAGCATGTTGTTTTCCAGGCCATCAGTTGAGGCTGTCAGCTGTGAGTTACACCTTCTCCCATTGTAAACAAGCTCTGCTCTTGGCTCCCTCTTCTTGATCAGAAGATATGAGGTGGGGGTGTGGAGACTCTCAGGACCAACACAGGAGAAAGTCTTAATGCTAAACCAGCAATAGCAATTGGATGGAATTTTTAGTTTCCCCTTTCACAAGCACAGCTCCACTCATTTACATGCATTCTTGTTTCCAGAAGCTTCCCCAGCCTATGCAAAGTTCAATCTTTCCCTGGGTTATCAAATGGGTTCCCCTAAAATGAGCCAGGCTAAGAGCTAGAGTAGGTAATCTCCAGGAGGAGAGCCTTCATCTTTATCTAAATTTATGGCCCTCAGTATAACAGAGATGAAAAAGGTGGTTTAGGCATCTCAACTTTGAGGCCATAGACAGAACCCATTTCTCAGTGAACAGAGCCACAGAAAAGCAGCTTTAAGAGCCACTACACAGTGCACTAAGATGCATGGGTTCAGCTACCCTCCTGAGACATTGGGCTCTAGAAATAATTATCACCACCCACTTTGCATGGAGGAAGGCAGACAGATAGGAGCTAAAGAAAGGGGGAAAGGTTATAGATAGTTTATTTTTAAAAATATGAAAGTCACAAAACTTATGCTTAAAAATATTCTGACTCCAAAAATCAGCATCTTTAAATGCACCAAGCCGAAATTTTTGTGCACTTCCAAGTCAAAGGAGGACCGAGCAGAAAAGATGTTTTGAGCAGGCAAACTGATGAGTTGGGGTAGCAGATTTAGGAAAATATGTTAGATAGCTGAGAATTTGACCTATAGATACCCCCACAAAAGCTGAAGGGGGATTTTCATTCTGAAATATCCATATCAGCAGATGCAGTAAAGTCTGGGGAAGACTCACATCATCCCAGAAAGCACTCATAAAGATGATACCAGACAGCAACCCAGGCCTCCCATAGACAGACAGGAAAAGGCAATCAGGCAAGGGCTTGGCCTCCTTGGTCTTGACTTTTCTCTGCATGATACCCAGCTTGGCTGCAGAGGTAAGACGGATGATTTCTCAGCTGAATTCCTATACCAAACCATTCCTGGGAAAGGTGAATCTTGCGTGCTGATCTTAGTCTCCAAGAATCTGTTCAACCACAACAATAGCTATCACAAAAAATTTCAGAATACGTTCCCTTTGGTTGTCTGGACATCTATTTCCCATCAGTATCTCTTTCTGTAATATCAGTGTCAAAGAGAAAGCAAATGGAGGAATGAGGAGAGAAAGAGCTTACATAGGGATGAGAAGGAAGGGAGGCAGAGAGGCCAGCATATGGTGAATCTGCTGCTATTTCATGGGTCCTGGTCTAGCACCAGAAATAAACCTACTTCTGAATTTACTATTAACGTGTCACCTTGTCTTTTTTGCTTCAAGAATTCTGAGTTAGATTTTCTTTCACTTGGAGCTAAAAGAATCCCAGCAGAACACTGGGAAATTCAACTCTTAACTTTGCCTCTATTTTTGGAATTAAGTGCCTCAATTTTAGAAATGAACCCAAAAAAAGAAAATAAGATAGAAGGTAGAAGGCCATACGAAAATGGGCTTCCCCAACGAGGGCAAAAACAACTGTTTTCCCTTGCCTACCTTCTGCCTTCCATGACAAGACTCATACACCAAAGCTTTATCATCCACAGGACATCATGTGATAGTTCATGATGTGACCCTGAATGACAGCTTCCTCATCCAGGTACATGTAAATGCATTTGGCTGGAGGTCTTATTGGACTTCTATTTTCCATCAGGGTTAACCACAAGTGGCTGGAGAGAAGGAGGCAGCAATAATCATCAGCAGAATGAACTCCTGATGGCAGGAGGCCGGCACCAGCCCAGAGACAGCGGAACTCACTACCCCTTCTAGTGTCTACCCACTGGAGGTGGTGTCACAATTCTTCCAGACATATGGATTTCTTGTGAGTCATTTGTCTGTGAAAACAATTATGGTTTCAAATGCACTTGACTACCTTTGAAAGAGAAGTTCTGATCAGAGTACGGAAGACAAAGACTAGGGTAATTTTCCTGTGAGCAGCCTTGTATGGTATATCCAGGAAACCACCTGTCTTCTGAGGAGCTCCCACAGATCTTGTGCTTGAATATCTGAGCTCCACCTCATCCCAAGAAGCTCTTGTCATCCTCTTCTAAGGACTTGCTTGGCTCTCGATACTCTATACACATCATTATAGTGTGAAAGGGAACCAGGAATTCAAAGATTAGTTGCCATTTAAAGGAGAGATCACCTATTCAAAATAGAACCCAGGGAACTAGTACTAGGAATGAACAATGAATCCATCTGGTTTTATGAATTTCTGAGGTATCATATGAATGAGAGTCACCTTGCACAGATTAATGTTTTCATTCTCTCACCCTACCCCCAAAGACCAATCTTAATTTTCTTGAATCACAGGATGATTTTTAGATAACAAGGAAAGTGTAGAAAACTACATTTGATAATCTCACTGTGGTGGTGTTTAGCTCTATCAATGTTCCAATGTATTTTTAAATGAACCTTTGTTTAAAGACAAATTCAATGAAATCAAAGCTCTCCCACAACCTCAGTGACAATTGAAATAGTGATAGCCCAAAGAGGAGTGAACTATGCCTGTTTCAGTCACCTTCTATAGGTCTTGGCCATGTAATGAGAAGGGTATATGCATGCTTTAAGTGGGGAGATAACCTCCTTCTCCTTTAGCATGATGATTAAAGAATGTGCCTTCAGCAAGATGGCTCAACAGGTAAAGACACCAGGCATGAAGGATAGAGTTCATTCACCAGGACCTACATGGTGAAAGGAGAGAATTGATGCCTGCAAGTTGTCCTCTGACCTTTATGTGAGCAGGTCCACATACATTCACATTCATGATAGATAGATAGATAGATAGATAGATAGATAGATAGATAGATAGATAGATAGATAGATAGATAGATAGATAGATAGATAGATAGATAGATAGATAGACAGATAGAGTTATAAATAGGTAGATAGATAGATAGATAGATAGATAGATAGATAGATAGATAGATAGATAGATAGATAGATAGATAGATAGATGGATAGATGGATGGATAGATGGATAGATAGACAGAGTTATAAATAGGTAGATAGATAGATGATAGATAGATAGATAGATAGATAGATAGATAGATAGATAGATAGATGGACAGACAGATAGAGTTATAAATAGGTAGATAGATAGATAGATAGATAGATAGATAGATAGATAGATAGATAGATAGAAAGAAAGATAGATGGATAGATGATAGATAGACAGAGTTATAAATAGGTAGACAAATGATAGATAGATAGATAGATAGATAGATAGATAGATAGATAGATAGATAAACAGATATAGAATACATACATACATACAAACAACATGGATACATGGATACATAGATACTTAAAAATGAATGAATTTTAGTTTGGGGCTCAAAGCAAGTTCACAGACTAAAACATACTTTTGATTAGCCCATTTTACTTATGTCTAGGGCTTATCCATTGTCCTAACAGTGACTAATCTCTACTTAGATTTAAGATATACCCTATGTGGGGCAGGATAGACCATAGATAATCCATCCAAAAAAGGACTAGAACTAGATATTTCTCAGCTTCACTTCCAGTCCCATTGGGACTTCAAGGAGCCTCCACAGATACAGAATGGAGAAGTCAGTCCATGCTGAGAAGACTTAAGTTTTAGAAGAAAATTGTTTGGTTTTATTGTGTCAGGGAAGGAATTCAGAGCTGTAAGTCAGAGAGAAATATCCTAGGAAGGAAAATGAACAAAGCTTTTCTCTTTAGCTCCTGAGTGAAGGACAAAATCTTACAATAGCCCATAAGCTTTGAAGAACCAAGGTGTGACTGAGAAGCCATAGAGGAATAATGAGCTGACCACAGTAAGTGGTGTTCAAAGGCCTGGAATACACTCTCTTGGTGTTGTCATTGGGGTGGTAAAGACAAGGAAGGAGGTGAAGAATCACTCCCCTCTATCTATAAGGAACTTCCTGTGAAACTTAAAGAGACTTGCTTTGACATGCATTGAGACTCCTATTCAGGACATCACACTGCAAAATGCTAATCACTTCAAAGATTAATTACCATTGGATGGGCAGAACACTTATCCTGGAATAAATAGGTTCTGAAAGTCCAGGTAACAAAGCCAACACAGGTATAAAAGAAACAGCAACCTTTAGAAAACCTGGAGAAGAATGTTGACATCCTAAGATGCATCTTCTCTTTATTATATCAGGTCTGTCTCATATGTCTAAATAGTGACTTTTCTGGGGAGGTCATGGAACCTCAAGAGTCCATCTTATGTGTAAAGCAAGATATTGATTTTCTTTTCCTGGAAGACATACGAGAGTACATTGCAAACAGATTCAAAGGTGCACAGCTGATATTGTTAAATGGATACATAGGATCTGAGGTGTGGTCCAGATAGATAGATAGATAGATAGATAGATAGATAGATAGATAGATAGATAGATAGATAGAAAGATAGATAGATAACCTCATAGATAACCTCCCCAAATCCAAGGAGGGGAGTTTGTGTGCTCCATTCACAAAGGTAGTTAGGAATTAGAAACAATCTTCAAGCTCAACTTTTCACCAAACCCCCACCAAAATATCTTTGGACAGTCTTAGGACTCTGAATGCATTCTCCCCATCAATTAACTATAGCCAAAGACCATGCACAGGCCCTCCTAACGTGCACATGAAGCAGGACCCCTCTTACACCATGGTTACACTTTTATCTCTGTTTAACATGAGAACAGCACACAAAAAGACTTGCTCGCATGCTCCCGAAACAAATTTCCCAGGGCCATTCCCATTCTTGAGAACACAATGTGAATAAGCAGACGGATGCTGCTCTGCCTTCATGCACAACCAACAACGTGGACACCACCCTAACATGTCTACTAAGAGCTCTTGACCCAGCCATGCACATTAGAACATACATAGGACCACAGGGTAGTCTAGGGAGTCCCACTGTTCTTTCAATCCCTTACTTCATGCTATCTGATACCCAAAGACAGCTACTGAGACTGATGATAAAAGTGGAGGTTTCAGACTTTGGTCCATCTGGGTTTCAGTTCTGGTTCCATTCTTCTTTATTTTTGTGTTTAAATGTCAGTGTGCTCATCTCCAAAAGAGGCTGTGATAACCTCTTTGTGGGAGCAGTGTAAGCTAAATGGGAAAGTTTACTCAAAATCCCTAGCAACTGCTCACCTAGAGTAGACACTCATCAAATGCAAATTAACTTTCTCACTTCCACCCTTAGTATTCCAGAAGGAGGAAAGAGAGGCCTTAAGATATCCTAAATGGCTACATAAATCATAAATTAAGAGACTGTCTACAAAGTTGCTCCTAAAATGAATGAATCAGCCTTATTCACTTTTTGATGTCCTTCTTAGTGATGCTTCTAGCACGTGAAAGCTGGGCTGGCTACCAAGCAAAGCCTGCTTTGACAACGTATGGCCACCAAATATTCTCTTCTTGCTCTCTAAAGTTTATATTTATTTCTTCATTTGGATTCAGGCATTTTTAGCTCTGACTTGCTTCAGAAAATCTAGCCAAACTATAAAAGTCCTGCTTGGAGAAATTAGATAAAATATGTACTATCCCTTTTAAGCAGCTTAATTGCTTTGACATCCTACCTAAAGCTGCACATACATGCAGACATATCACTATCACTGTCACCACCACTGCCAGCATCACACATTTCTCTGTCTACTCTCTTCCTTAGTTTTCTTCCAGGGACCCGCCATTCTAATTTATGCTGTATTTTAAATTTTATCTTTGTTTTCCCTAATTATCAACAGAGATGTTTTTCCTATTTTATTCATAATTGTAATACACTTGAGGAGGGTACAATGTATGCTATTCATTCCTGTTTAAGTATTAATAGCTTTCTCTTTTCACTCTAGCAGGGACCAAGTAATCAAGTACACATGATCAATTTGTAATAAATAACTGCTCCACCGAGTTAATACGTTTGATCGATTTGGCACTTTAGTAAAACTTGTCAACTCCTGAAACCAATAGTTGGACCCTACTGTAACTGAAAACACGTGACATTTTGAAAGCAAGAGTAGACCATTCTGCAACTACTCTGCCTGCAGGTGCCACATAGCACAAGGCTGGCAAGAAAAAAAACAACTGAACCTAAGTAGCAGTGTCAGTGAGAAGCCTGTGAAACTGAGGCCTTAGGAGAACCTGGGAGGGAATGCTTAATTTACCTCCCTAACCAAATCAGGAGGGAACTGAATGAAATCTTCAAAGTGTTTCCATGCACCTGCCCATGAGACTACAGCATTGGCAGAGGATCACATATAAGAAAACTGAAGCTTCTCCATTCAACATCACACTCAGTCAGTGATTGAACACAGCATCTGGCCTGGAGAGAAAGTTTCTCGGGGTGATAAACAAGGATTCCTTTAGATTTTTAAAAGATGGTAAATTTTGTGATTCTGAGGATTTTTTTCTAGAAACAGAACAGAAAGAATGCTGACAAAAAAAGTAGAAAGAGGCTAATGGATGTAGTCTGATAACCAAGACAGGACCAATGGACCCTCTACTGGATCTGAAGTACGACCATCTCCTCCTAACGTGGGGAGATAGAAATCCCCCCAAATATACACAATGCCTTACTTATTCTGGCCCTTTAGTAACTCTCCTGAACATCCATATCTTTTTAGACCAGGATTCATCTGAGATCAAGTGCACAGTTTCTGCTCTCCAACCCATCAGCCTGTCTGCTTATGGTATTCTCAGATCCCTCAAGGAAACTTCTTATGAAGCATCAGACAACCAAAGAATATGCAAGACTCAAGGCCACACTTCCTGAAATGCAAAAAAGCAGCCAAACGACCATTCATGCAGAGCCTCCAGCCTCCACCAACACACAGGCCTGGACAGAATTGCTGACAGCCACCTAAATCATGATATGCACCTACTTTTAGCAGATCATGGTCCCACACCCCCACCATGCTGCATCCCCAGGAGACAACACAAGCACACCAAAAGCTTTGGCAGGGAACCTCCATGGAAGTTAACTGATGCCCCCATAAAGGGAAGGCAGGCAAAACAAAGTTGGCAGCAGCCTCCTGTACATGGAAGTTCCTCTCCAAAGTCTGCAAGCTGTCAGTGTGTGGACAGCCCTGTCCATCCCTTGGCCCCAGAAATGAAATCCAGACTCACTGTGGAAGCTGCTGATGCTGCTAGCCTCTGCTGCTGCCACGACACGCTGAACGGGCCCTTCAGGCATGGCCCTTCCTGACAGTGAATGAAGGAGAGAGCAGGGAAGAAGGGGAGAGAGAAGAAAAGGGATGAGGGAAGAGGGAGGAAAATAGGAAGGACAGGGGAGAGAAGGGAAGCAGGCCTGTCTTTAATGAAATAGATGTCTCTCTTGAGCACAGCCTCCAATGTCCTGTCTTACACTCCTAGGCAGACTCCTGACTGTCTGCCTACTCTCAGGAGACTAATCAAGAATGATTCATATGGAACACAAGAATGATTCATAAATGCCACACCATCATAGTTCTATTCATAGTCCATACCACTCAACTTTCTGCCTCTGTGGACCACCAAAGCTCAACAGGCTTTCCGCCTATGGGTCAATTCTCCTTTCCACAGGATTAGTGCCCCAGCCACTACCACTCTAGAAGGAAGTACATTTTATTGGCTATTCTTAACCCCATAGGTCAAAGAAAAGAAATTTTCTCCAAAGCTCCCGAAGGACTGTTTATTCTTCTTATATTAGCATAAAATTCATAAATTCACTAGTATTCCCAGGGTCCAAGAGTCCTTCTTTTTTTTTTTTCTTTCTTTTCCTAATTTTCCTATTTGGAAAGTAGGTCAGTAAGTCAGTTAGATGGACACCATGTGTATTGGTGTCATCTGCAGGGACACTGGCACCCTCTGCCTTCTCCCACTGTCAACAGAATCTGTATTTGAATTCTTCATCATCCCCTGGACAATCCCATTTCCCTTGATACCATTCTCAAGCTAGGACAGGACTAAGCTAAGCTATTTCTAAGGAAGGATTCACAGTAATGTAGCATTGATCTTTCTTAAGCACCCCTGGGTCAAGAACTCTGAAAAAAGAGCAAGAGATACGCAGCCTGATTCTCTATGGAGCCAGAGGCAAAGGAATCCCATAAGGTTGGAGCATGTTTATGAAGCAGCAAGTCCATAGGCTAAGGCCAAGAAACCTATCCCAGGGAGACAATAAAATGAACTTGGTGGGTTTTGATGACATTGTTGGATAGACAGCACTAAATAAGAAGGAGAATGGAGAAAAGAATGGACAGATGGGCAGTTTGGCAGAAAGAGTATTATGGGCTGAATTGTGTTCCCCATACAAATGTAATATGTTGGAATGCCAACTCCCACTTCTCTAGATTGTGTCCATAGTGGATATAAGGGCTTTATAGATCATTATGTTGGGCACTGATCTATGACTGATGTCTTTAAAGGAGTGGCAATCTGGACATAGACACTTATAGAAGGAAGGCCTTGTGAGGACATAGGAAGGTGACCATCTACAAGGCAAGGGGACAGGCCTGAGAAAGAGTCAAAGCTGCCTGTGCCTTGATTTGAAACTCTAGCCTCCAATCTGTGAGAAAATAAGTTCTGTGGTTGAAGCTCTGTGAGTTGTGGCACTTTGTTCATGCAGCCTTCTCCAACAACTACAGAGAACATTGTGCATCCATGGAGAGGGATGTACTGTCATGTGAACCGGGATTCAAGCTGACTTGGATGGATGGAATTACAGGACTTCTGTGACAGAGTCAGGAAGAAGACCACAGAGTGCACTGCTGTCTTTGAGAAATGAGGATTCACTCAAGGATCTTAAATGAGTGAGGGTGGGAGGGTAAATAAGGACGAGGATCAGAATGGGTTGGACTAACTGAGGTGGGTTCCTGCAAAGAACAAGTGACCTTGAGATGCTCTGAAGCTAGACATAGCAGGAAGGTGGGGAAGATATATTCAAATAAGATTCCCCTTAAAGGACCTCCCATGAGAGCTTCCATGCATGCTAACAGGCTACTCTACAGCACTGTCTGAGGAGGTGGTACTGTAGCTGTGATGAGTTTATTTCCAAAAAGCAAAGTTTTAATCTCCAATGAACCCTCTAGAGGAAGCTTATAGATGTCTTAATCACAGAGAAAAGAGACAGAGGCATAAAAGCAAAACAGGATTCTAACCATGCAAAGCTGTTGGCTCTCGACTAACTACTTTGAATAAAAAGAAACACACAAACCCATGAAAGAGGCAAAGAACTGCCAAAAGGGGGGAAACATTGAAAAGGAAGACATCACTCAGCCATTAAACGGGACTATGATGCTGAGTTGGTCTGGGGAGTAGGGAAAGGGCCAGAAATGGGGCTGTTATTAACAATGACATTTATTAGACAGTCCATAAAGGATTACTCTTGAGGAAATACATTCAAATATGGACATTATTAGATAAGTATTGACCATCCAAAGTCATATTCAGTGAGGTGGTAAGATCTGAAGCCCACCCCCAATGAAAATAAAGAACAAAAACTACCTTTTTCAATACTAGTGAAGACGAATGGAAGTTGGTAGGAATAGAAAGGTTAAGCAAAATGTTTTCTTTAATGTAAATGAGATGGCAAATACTTGGAGAAGAATGAGAGACAATGGTTTGGAGCAGAATAAGAATAGTTAAGAGAGGACTGGGGTAGAGAAGGGTCAGAGGATGCATGATTTGGGGAAGAGTGTAGATCCATGATTTGAAGATATGGACAGGATGGATTTACTCTAATATGTCTCAGCATCACAGAAATACACACTTGACAGTTCTTTGCTCATGTATAATGAGTCCTTATCTCTATTGTAGAGAGATGCTCTTAGCATCTCAGACTTAGAAGAAGGCAAAACTCTGCAGTCACCAACAGCAATCTCATATCCAATGCAGGGATGCCCTTGTCTTATTTCAAAAACATATGTGTGTGGATTTTCTAGAAAATTTGTCGGGAGAAAGAATCTACTGCCCAGAATCTTCTATTTTCACATAAGGCCTACAGAACTGAGCTTCACCTTCCTCAAGTCTGAAATAGCTCTAGAGTTTGCTAATCTTACCTATACTGTTGGTTTAAGAGAGAGAGAGAGAGAGAGAGAGAGAGAGAGAGAGAGAGAGAGAGAGAGAGGGGCAGTGGTTGGGCATCAGTGGGAGAGGAAGAACTTATTCCTGCTGAGACTAAATACTTCAGAATGGGAGGAGTAATGGAGGGAGGGATTCATAAGGGTGGGACTTAGAGTCGAAGATAGAGGGGGCTGCAATCAGGAGAGGATGGACGGGGGCTGCAATCAGGATGTAAAGTGAATAAAAAAATAAATGATTGAAAAAAATGAAGCAGAAACCATTCATCACACCAAAACACGCATCTGTTTACTGAAGTCTAGCCTTGTGTTCATTTAGTATCTCCAGCACTAAAGCTATAAATCATCATTAAGACCATTCACTAATAAGTATGTCTCTCTTCTGCTGTATTTCATGTAATGAACATTTATAAAATGCTTTAATACTAAATATATATCAAATGTTGGGCACAAGGAATATAAATTTGATTTGATGAAATAAGGCATTGCCATTGAAGCCATCTCAAGCGATAATGACCAAATATTTGTTATCAGATACTCTTGAATATGTATTTTCATAATAAACATACACTAAAATAATCCCTCCCTACAAAACACTTACTGGGGTTTTACCAGATGGACCTTACCAGTAAGGGTTTTACCAGATGGTTTTACCAGTAAGACAGATTGAATGAAACCCCATTGAGTTTCATTCAATCTGTCTTACCATCTTTGGACCTCACTTGGATCAATTCTCTTGCTGTTGCTTACTCAACAAATACAGTGGAAACCCAGAGTCCCCTAAATTAAGGTCTCCTTGTTTGCCACTGTAACCATCTCTGATCCACACCAAATGTTCATCTCCTTTACTTGAAATAGCTTTGCCACAAAACTCTATTGGAATAAAAAACACATAAGATTGAATTAATATATAACTATACTTCTACCTTGGAATTCTAACTTATCTCCTGGTGAATATACCATATTAGCATGGTCTTTTAAAAGTTATATTTATAGCTGACCTCCCATTTCTTCAAAGCAAACCTTTATATGAAACAGAACAATCAGCCAACCTTAGAATTACCAATTAATCTCTGAGCCTTAGTTTACATGTTTGTGGTATGTAAAGTGGGATAGTCCTAACAGCCAGTGTGAACATAACATACTAAAATGTAACTCAGAGATGAACTTCAGATCTCCAAGAAAGAAGGACAATATTTCTGTCATGATTCTGCTCCTAATAATTAAACACATGTACCTGACAATCAGCTCCCCTCTCTCCCGCCCACCCTTTCCCCTTTCTCACTTCCAGTGTCCTTGTCAACTCAACTGTCAAGAAGTTTGACAAGATGACTTTTAACTAAATTCCAAGTCAGGATTCCACAGATTTGCCATTGCAGATCATTTACTCAAATTTCAGCAAGGACTTATCAAAGGTTTTTATACAAACAATTATGTAGAAAGTGGTTCATGTATGTAGGGAAACAGTTCAATCCAGTGATAACACCCACAGATCGACAAATTGATCTTCTGGAGAGGAGCATTCTAGCACAGAATCCAAGTCTGACCTCTTAATTTTGAAAAACAAGAAACTAATTGCTCAAAATAGTGCTGGTACCCTGGTACAGGTTGGCATAGAATTGGTGGCACTGAGCTGGTAGAGAGACATGTGACTGGACTACTAAAAACATGGCAGGATTGAATGTAACAGGGTATCAACTCAACCCGAAGCAAATGTTGCTGTATGGATGTCCTAATCTACAAACAACTGCTTACCTGAAGATAATTTAGGACACTAAGGTATTAGTTTCAACTATAGATTTGAACAAACAAACTAAGTGAACCCCAGTCATGAAGGTCCATCTGGTAAACCCCATGCCCTGTACATGTTCTCTCAACACAGGACCACTCAGTAAGCTCAAACCCATGCTGTACTGGAGTGAGTCCCTTCACTTGTGAGAAGCTGTAGCTAGAGCCTGCCTTAATGAGGAGAGAAAAATCCCGGAATTGAAAGCATAGACTGGAATAATGCATGCCAAGCCTAAGAACAACAAGACACAGATGCCGCAAATCCCTTTTCTAAATCCATAGTAAATATCCCTATATGCCTTTTTCCCATCCTAGACACAGCCCATCACGTTGCTCAGGGAAATCACCATCAGTCCCACAGAACTGCTACCTGAGATATACTTGCCACACTTGGGGTACATACTACGTAGCCTTGAGGAAATTAAATTTACAAGCTACCAAGAAGCTCATTTACTTCAAGTATGAAGGCTGTTCATTGTCACAGAAAACACTGGAGGGGTGAGTAGTAAACTAACTCCCAGTTATTAGAAACTAAATAAAACTGAGTTTGTCTCTTTAAGGTTAGCATAGATGAAAATATTTGATTCTCCTCAATATAACCTCATTTCTCATGTAGATTGTCTTACTAAATGTGAATGCTTTGGTCATATGGCCTTCGAAAGCTAAGTATATACTTATAGGAATGAATTTAACTAAATCTAGTCTCATGTACGTTTTAATCATTGTGATATATTCATTCAGTCTTCACTCAAAAGCAAATGCTTGAGCCACTAGTGGGGAAGAAGACTGCAACAACTGATGTGTTTATAAAAAAATAGAGAGAGAATATGTTCTATGGGTGTGTGGTGGGGTATGGGGAAAGGGGGATGTCTCAGTGGACCCATGCCAAGGCATCCTTTTCCCCAGAGGGACCAGCCACACGATGGTATAGTATAGAATAGAGTTTATTCTCTATTCTATACTATACCATGGTATAGTATAGGGCATGGGGACAGGAGTTAAGAGGGTAGCAGAGACAGAGAAAAGCAGAGAGAGAGAAGTAGAGGAGAAGAATAGAGGCCAGCCATGAGCACTTGGAGAGAGGGGGGAGGGAATGGGGAAAGAGGGAGAAGGGAAGAGCAAGGGAGCCCAAGAGAGGAATAAGAGAACAAGAAAGAGAGAGGAGGGGGCAAGCAGTCCCTTTTCTAGTGGGCCAGGCCTACCTGTCTGTTGCCCGGTAACTGTGGGGTGGAGTTTAGACAGAATGCTAACAACAACTGATTTTTCCTTAAGAAACCAGTGCATCTTCCAGATATACATTCCCAGAGACCTCATGCACTGACCATTGGCACCTATCTGTCAAGCAGAGACCCATGAAGTCTAATTTAACAATGCTTAAGGCAGTAGGAACATTATTACCCATCAAGACATCTCATGTGGTATTATGTAATCAATAAAAGTAAGCATTTTATTAAGCACTTGTGTGAAAACCTCTGCTATGAATAGTGTAAGTTCCTTTGTCTTCAAAGGAATGTTCTCTGAGAGATATAGCATAAAATGACTCAAGAACATGAATATATATATATATATATATATATATATATATATATATATATATATATATATATACACACACACACACACACACATACACACATACATACATACACACATACATACATAAACTCTGTTTCTGAAAAGTTCAAGGTTTCATTTGTAAATAGTTCTTAATTGAAGCCAACAATTATTTCACAATGAGGAAGTCCCTTACTGACTGATAACGCTTCCTCTTTCTCTTCGGCTTTCCAAAAGACAAACTTGAACATATATATGAATATATGTGTGAAGCTGACGATTGGTCCACTAGAAATGACTAAGTACAAAGAATAAAATCCAATCTGATTGTAGAGCCTGAAGCAAGTCAGTCAGTGGAGAAGATGTAGACAAGGTGTCATGGTGGTTGTCAGAGTAAGAGAGATGGAGTCCTGCTCATCCCTGCTTAGCACATTCACTCATCTTGTGTCACTGTTTATCAGGGTATCAGCACCGCCTTTAGGTAAGATCTTCAGTTGGAGCAAAGGAGTGAAAGCAATTACACCCAACCAACATAGTAGAAAGGACTTCCATATCTCTGACCTCAGATTGCCCATGAAAAGGAGCTGAAGAGATCATCACAAATGGGAAGAGGAAAGAGGTGGGACCGAAGCCAGCTTCCGGTTCCTTTCCCAAGGCACCAGAGCCTTGAAATACTCAGGTAAGAGACTGACAGTAAACAAAGCATGGTGAACGGAGCTCAAGGTTCCATTTGCAAATAGTACTTGGTTGAAGCCAGCAATTTCAAAGTGAGGAAGGCCCTCATTGACTGATATGCTTCCCCTTTCTCCTTGGCCAGTAGACTAACTTGAACAGGAAGGACCTGGCATGGTGCATAGCTTTGTTTTCTATTGCTCTGAGTTCTCTTAAGTACACTCTTCTCTCCTTTAATTTCAGGATCCAGCACCAAAGACTTATCATAGGAAATACTTTGGCATGCAACTTATTTAAAATTTCTTATATATAATTTCTCCCTTATTCACCTACATGGAATGATAATAACCATCTATTGAGTGCCTAATAGGTACCAGGCAATTTGCATACATTATCTTATTTAAACCACACAAAAGAAGAAATTGTTCTCCCTCATGCTCCTTTTTTTCTTTCTTTTTCGGATAAGGGATCTGAGGCTTAGAGAATTTAAGTACATTTCCTGAGGTTGAATAGCTCGAAGCAGAAGCTTGAAGATTCAAATGAATACAGCCAAACTTAGGATTTAGTGGCCACTCAGCTCACCTTTTCTTAAGCAACAAATCTCCCTACCTCCAGCTTTGTCCTATGTGGTAAGCTAGCCCTGGGCATATAGGAGAGTGGGAGGGGAGGACAAAGTTGCTGTAGTGAGCAGATGCCCTGTTCTCCTGCAGCTCCTCCTCCTCCTCTTCCTCATCCTGTTTTGTCAGACAATTCACATATTCGTGAGCTATGTGGATTATGAGAGAAACATAATTCCCTACCAGGAGGAAGTCAAGGGAATGCACTGTTCTCTTTACATGCAAATATCTTAATTACAGCTCATGGGGAAGATATTTGTATGGAAATTTATGTGTTTTTGTATGGTGTATATTCAGTTTGTCTCAGTAAACAAAAGGCTTTTTGCACTTCAGAAGGAAAATGGTGGCTGTCATGTTGCATCAATCACCATCCTCCACAGGCATGGGGAGAGAAAGCAGGGGCTCTTCACCACACTCCACGGCCTCCTGCAGCCTGCTTCTCCTCATCAGAATTGGCTTCAATAAAACATCCCTCCTGTTCTCGAAATTTCCTCCTGGAGCATCTCCTCTGTCTTTTCCCCATGGCGACAGGCAAGCAATAATAATGTCCATCCCACTCACATACCACCACCCTTGATAAGAGAGACCAACCAGATTTCAGCCTTTCAGAGAGATGAGACTGCATCAAGATCACTGGAAAATTGTTCTCAGAATATCATTTTTAGCAGGGCAAAGCCGAGGCACAGATTTTACTCCACTGATTCTCTTGTCAGTCAAAATAAACAAAATATAGCCAGTTACCTATGTAAAGTACAGGACCGTTTTGATCATTTCAATCTTTTTAGTTTTTCTGAGGAGTTATAATATTATTTTATAGTATACGTCAGTTTTCTCCACTGGGGATAGATAGGCTTATCTTGAAACATGTAGGATTCCGGGTAGAGATGATTAAGAATGTCAGTCATACTTCTAAAGAGTGCTAAGAATTAAAAAGACATAGTGTGCTCACTGGTTATCACATCGGTTTGCCACGGCTGGAATGGATAAGTGAGGAAACCTAAGGAAGGAATCCCATCAGCCCTGGAAAAAAGCCAGCAGGCCACCTACCTGGGATAATGCTGATGCCAGCCTGCCTGGGGCCATCAGGGCGACAGAGGTGACATTTAAGGATCCCACTGGAGGTGTATTTCTTTAGAGTTGAAGGAGCTGGCATTTCTCATTTATTTCTAAAATTCTTAGGACATAGGAGGGGCTGGGTGGCCTAAAATATGCACTTTTAAAAATGTATCCTAACCCACAACTACAGTTCCTCGTTTCTAAGGTCCAACATGGCAATGACTTTGAGTCTTCAGCCTCAAGTTCACCTCTCTGAGTCCCAGTGATATTCTGGTGGCACCATCAATCCTCTCTGCTCCTTGTGGCACAGGGTCCCATGGTCTCTTGCCTGGACAGTGTGTTCTAACTCAATATGACTGCCCAGGACTGTTCATCAACTACTCATATCAAGGAAGATGGATTCCTAATATCCCATGTGTCTGTCTATCTGTCTACATATCTGTGTTACTGAGTTCTATTTGGAGGGAAAGCTTTACTGATTGAAAAAATACTGAAAAACAAAACACCATTCTACCCTATAAGCTGACAGTTGAGGACACTAAAAAAATTGATATCTCCAACATGACTTAAGGACTGAACTGGGTCCAAGACCTTTATTCCTGCTCCAGGAGGAATGATGAAGGAAAGTCTTCAGTAAACCCCCAAAGTCTCAGCCAAGTATCCATCCAGTGTAGAAAATGTTAGTGTTTGTATTTGGATAGACCACACTTGTAAGATTGAGATGAGAAAGTCAAGGTGATGGAGAGAAAGCCAGGAGATTGGTTTGAGATCAGCTTTGAGTATAGACAAGAAAGAGATTTGTTTCACATCAATAGTCAACATTAGTAATGAAACCTGTGCTTCTAGCCATCACAGTAGTCAACGGGTATAAAGCGCCTATAACCAAAGATTGAAGGATTCTCCCTAGGACAGTATTCTTTAGGCCACTGAGAAGCAAATGTCCTAAACAAGTTCCCCACATTGCTTAGAGTCCAATTTTTTTGTAGTTCAACTTTCTGGTCATCATGCCCCATTATACTACACATATACAGTATAAAGGTGTAAAGCACCAAAGTCTTTCCTATGCGCACTTTTGCCTTTCATAGAATGCTTGGGCTGCAATAGCTACCCCTGCTATTACCACTAGATTGAGATGAAGTACAGAATTTTCTAGGAAGGAAGACAGTATCGGGGTGTATAGATGCAAGAAAGATTTAGGTAACCCCAATTCCCAAAAAAATATGAAAGAATTCCCTCCCGTAGCCAATCCTTTACCCTGTTAGCCTATCTTAGATGCCCCAAAGAGCAGAGCACACCCAAAATTAAACCTCAGTCTTCAAACTAGATCTAAGTAATTATGTAAAAAGATCTGTTTCCAAAATCAAAGTAGTTTTCTAATTTCCATAGGAAGAGGGAAAGGGGCTGGGAAAATGAATCTGTTTGACCTGGGATCAAAGCAATAGTAGAGGATAAAGTAGCTGGCATTCTCTTAACCTTTTGGTTGTGCCTCCCACCTATTGGACAGAAATGCAGCTTCCTCTTCTTTTATCATATGAAGAATGGATCCCCACAGAAGACAAAAGATGAAAAAGAAATATAGAACCACAGACCAAACTTGACATTTTACAGATAGATGTGATGTCTTGATAGACACAGAGCAGTCACTGATACCGAAGCGTTCTAAATAGCACTCCCATCCTTCTCTGATGTCTATATTTCTACAATGTCTGTTATTTTGTAGATAATGATCCACTAGCTTAAATCGAGGAAGTGAGGTTGCAATTCCTACTATAATTAGCTACTGATCCTCTCCTTTGTGTTCCTTTCTCTTGGCAGGTTGGCACAGATTAATAGGCATTAGCATTTAAGTTGCTTCTCTAAATTCATTCAAAGTGACTATAGTACAGCGCCTGTCTACAGAGAAGTCCACTCTGTGCCATGTCTTCTAATGAGCACTATACGGCCTATATCAGAGCTGAAGAAATGAACAGATGCAGGGACAGTCCAAGCACCGTGGGGTCTAAGGAGATTCCTCGCCTTTCTCTAGCCTTTTATTCCAAACCTTGCCAGAGAAAACTAAGGTTTTGTCCACATGTGGGATCTAGGTTGTTCAGAAGTGAATAGTTTCAAGGAATTCTTTCTGAAGCCTGGAGTCACAGCACGCTCTCAACATAGGGTTTAGGGTTTCTTAGTAACTCTACAACTTGGTGTTGCAAGAGAGCTGGCCCATTTTATGGATCCTGAGCCCCAATCAGGTACGTCAGCAGTACCACTGCTGTTAAAGGAGAATAGGTTGCGTTAATGTGGTAGCCTGGGCTCCTGGGATTGTAAGATGCTAGGAGAAAATGGAAAAAATCCAAACACTCTGAAGTTGAATAAACACTGTTTGCCATTGTTAATTCTTATTTTGACAAAGGTGCCATAGCTCTGCAGTAGGGAAAACTAGATGAAGGGCTAATGACAATTCTACCATCTCTGTAACTCTGTAAAGGAGTCTAGAATTACCCCTAATAAACAGGCTAGAATAGCACACAAATCTTCACTGCTTTGCTCTGTATAAATAGGAACATAATGGATTCAAAGCGGTCAAAGGACAATGAAGCTCAGCAACAGGGACTGGTCACTAGAAAGACTCGTGAAGGGTTCACCTTTTGAACAGTTAGTGTCTTTTTCTCCTTCCTTGATTTCCTGAGTCTATTCAGAAGAACCCAATGCCTAAAACCACAGTGACAAAACCCTTCCAATGAGCTCAGTATCCCTCAATGACCTGTGTGCACAGCTACCAATACTTTTTTTCTACTGATTAGCAGTCAGGTGCTTGACATACCAGGTGATGAAGAACGACTCCCTCACTCTATGTTAGGTTTCCAACTAAAGTGGCATGGATTGAGTAACTGTCCAACCCCAGAAGCTCCCAACCTTATTTCTACCTCTAGAGGAACAACTTGTATGATTGGTCCAGACCAGGCATGAAGCTACTCCTTATGATGAGGACCAGTTCTCATCAGAAAATAAACTAGGAAGTACAATTTCTGCCTCTGATGGGTAAGGTCTTCTGTTTTCCCAGGTTGCTGGGTAGGGCTAAGATGCATAATCTGCAAATATATATGAGAAAGCCTATTGTGGATGCAGAGTAAGACTACCATCAACAACAGCTTGTTATCCAAGTACACATTAGAACTCATCCACACTCCTCTTCAGAACACATGATCCATGCAGTAGAGAAGGAAGGGTGTCTGTTGCTAGAAGGGCCTCCCCAAATACAAACATTGAGCAAGGAACATGTTGGCAACCCATGATTATAGAAGTTAGTTGACTTTAAATGACATCACTAGATTCTAAAGGTAAAAGCAAATGCTAAGTCATTTCATAGAGTGCTGGCTCTCCTCAGCACCCTGTTAACCTCACATCAAAGAACCTCTTTCCAGTTGTCAATAAGGAACAAATAATCAAGACACAGAGAGTGCTTGGGCTTTTACCTCAGGTGACTCAGAATCAGCCACCATTCTTAACTGCTTATAAAACTTGAAAGAATATTCTGGTCAAGTAGACTCTGTTCTAACCTCAGGTCTCAATTAAAATAGTGGCAGGGCTTCCCTCTCCAGCCCTCAAGTTGGAGTATCCCTAGACTCCCGTTTATTCTCTGGAAACTCACTAGAGTAATCTGTATGGGCCACACACTCCTTTAGGATTCTCTGAAAAGCTCTGAGCCCACAAAAGATGAAAATCAATGAAAAACTCGTGAGAATCTCTCTCATGATTTCAGTATGTTGTAGAATCTCTCAAACCTATGTGTGAGCCCTCAACCTGTGAGTCTCCCTGTGTTTTGTGAAGGACCTACCCCTACACTAGGCAGATTTGGTGTGGAAATCACTTAAAATTTGAAGCATGCTCTGTTGTCTTCCCTCATTTCCATGGACTTATAAACCAAGCTTCTGTAGTCAGTCTTTCTTCCCTGTTTCTCCCCTACATGTGTTTTCTTTTCTTTTAAACATTGTTTTTATTTTAATTTTATATGGTTCTTTGCCTGCATATATATCTGTGCATTGTTTGTGTGTATTGTGTATCTAGAACCCAGAGGAGGCCATCAGATTCTGGAAACAGGAGTTACAGACTACATGAGGAGCCATGTGGGTGCTGGAAATTGAACCTGAGTCCTCTGGCAGAGAACCCAGTGCTCTTAACTGCTGAGCCGTATCTCCAACCCTAAATGTACTTTTATAAGCTGAGGGTCCTATCGATGTCAAACAGTCTTCCTTTTCCCTTCTTTTCCATAGGATGTGGTTCATTATGAGTTTGCCCTTTTGCTGTCCAGGTTAGTGAACTAAAGCACCTCTGTGGCAGTGGACCAAGTCCACCATGGCTTAAAATTTCCACATAGGACCTTAAGTTTGCATTCAGAGTAAATGAGCAATAAAAGTAAGAATATCTTGTTTTCTCTTTCCTTGTATGTCATCAGACATGGAATGTGCTGTTAGAATAGAATGTCAGAAGAGATACTGGCTTTTTTCTTCCCTCTTGAGACGGTCACTTACCCACCAGAATCTTCTTTTCCATGTGAGACACTATTACACTCCATTTCTCAGCTTCCCTTGCAAATGTATAAATATATAAATAGTTCTATTATGAAGGGAAATGATGAGCCATGTCAATCTATCCTAATTAACATTATTCTATGTCCCTCTTCTATTCCAGCTGTCTATAAAAGGCTCAAGTGCTTAGGATCACTAAGGCAAAGAGCATGTTGGCCTGCATGACAGTATGGAGGAATGTTACGCCTTCAGTAGATTCACCTGTAAATACTGCCACATGTCCTAGAAATGAGCTTCTATTTGTGTTAGATTGTTATGTTTCCCCCTTATTTGTTACAGTGATCAACCTATATTAGATAAGACCTTTGCAAATTCTTTGCTCAGAATAGAGAAAGCTTGTGTATGTTAGCTCTAATAATAGTATCATTGATTAATGTTTCTTAAGCTGTTTTATCATCCTAAGAAATGTGTATGTGTCATATATATATATGTGTGTGTGTGTGTGTGTGTATATATATGTATATATATGTATATATATATGTATATATATATATATATATATATATATATATATATTTCATTCTATTAAGAAGGGAAGTAATGACTCCATGTCTGGCCCATCCTCATTAATAGCATTTTTCTATGTCCCTCTTTCATTCCAGCTGGCTTCAAAGGGCTCAACTGCTTAGGATGACTAAGGCAAAATTATATATATATATTTCATAGAATAAACTATTCTACCACCAGATTATCTTGTTCTAAATTATTCCCATGTCCTATAAACTGCTTTTCTTAACCTGTTCAAAAGTTGCTAAGAACTTAGTCCCAGAATTCTTATCTTGGAACCCAGTGATCCATTGCCAGCCGTCAGACCCACTTTATGGTTAGAATCCCACTTCTAACCTAAAACACATATCCCAGACTCGGGCAATCCAGATCACTACTCGCCTGCTTCTGCAGGACATTCTTCCCAGGTGATCCACCTACTTGTTTAGAAAAGGCTTGGTCATGATTGTCAAAGGATCACTTCTCAGTGGTGGGTATCTAATTGTCTGTGGGGTCCTAATCTGGTCTGATCCATTTCCTGCTTAACCTGAAACACACACACTATTTTCCTACACTGATAATTCGATTAATTCTGCCCAGTGCCAGGCATGGGGGACAAGGGACAGCAGAGTCAACCCATTTTGGGTTTTGTGGATCACAGCATCCATCCCCTCTAGTCCTGTCCTTTCCAGGCCTCAGTGAACTATCCTCTTCTCTAATGAACAGACCTGAAAACATGTCTGCTCTGGAGTCTTAATCTGCTCCTCTTTGGAATGTCTGAAAGTTTATTTAACTATAGATCTGATCACCAATCTCCTTGAGTTCTCTGAAGATCTAAGAAAGTAATCATGGTATCTACAAAACCACCTTTGTCAAAGCCCATTTACAGGTGCTCTTGGAAGCATCAGTGAGCCACAGGAGGAAAAGGTGGCTGCCATCCAGCCCATTGTAAGAAGAGAAGAAATTGCTCCACAGCTTTGGTGTGGGCATGTTTGCTTATTCAATCTAAATGTGTAACCGGAAATTTGGCAATTCACCTCTGTAAATCATTTACATACCACTTATGTATGAGCCAGATGGGCCTCTTTGTTTTAAGAAATTAAAAAGGAAAAGGGAAAAAATATAAGATGGATCTTATCTTTACTTCTCCTCCTGACCTTCTGTGCGCATTCTAGAATCTTCACAGAGTAAGCAAGCCCAGGCTGACACACAGGCACGCATGCGCCTGTGCACAAACACCTGAATTATCTGTGTTTATCTACATTGGTCAGCAAGTTGAGTAGTCAGCAAGTTCTTGGTCCTAGTAATCAAGAATAGTAGAGCAACACAAATTTGACCCACGTTACAGAGAGCATCCTTCATGGTGTTCTGTCTCTCTGACAAATCACCACATTCCTTGGAGCCTTTGCCAGTATATACTGAACAAGAAAGTCTTACATAAATCTCTCAACTATATGCACAGTGTTATGCTTTGGAAGCAAGAGCATATAAATGTTGGCCAGAAAAAAAGGGCAATGCCGTTGTCTTAGTCAGGGTTTCTATTCCTGCACAAACATCATGAACAAGAAAGAAGCAAGTTGGGGAGGAAAGGGTTTATTCAGCTTACACTTCCATGCTGCTGTTCATCACCAAAGGAAGTCAGGACTGGAACTCAAGCAGGGCAGGAAGCAGGAGCTGATGCAGAGGCCATGAAGGGATGTCACTTACTGGCTTGCTTGCTGGCTTGCTCAGCTGGCTTTCTTATAGAGCCCAAGACTACCAGCCCACAGATGATACCACCCACAAAGGGCCCTCCCCCCTTGGTCGCTAATTGAGAAAATGTCTTACAGCTGGATCTCATGGAGGCATTTTCTCAACTGAAACTCCTTTCTCTGTGATAACTCCAGCTTGTGTCAAGTTGACACACAAAACTAGCCAGGACAGCCGATGTCCCACTGTTTCTATGGAAGTTGAAACCTCAGGAAGGAATTTTCCTTGAAGTGAACATCTTAACCCTCCTCCTTCGGGGCAGCTATATGAGCCTAGTTTATTTTCCAGCGGTTAGGAGTTCCTCTTCCTGATCCAAGAATCACATCTGGAAATGAGACTATCTCCAGAGCGTTCTTGCTTTGGGTGTAAGGAGTGCTGGGGAGACAGTAAAGGCAATAGTCTGTCTAGCAAGTATTGCATTACCAGCGCTTCACACAAGTTAAGTTGCTTGCTTAACATAAACATACCTCTGCTGAGTAAATATTTCTGTCCTAATTTTCAAAATAAGAAAATTGAACTGAAGCATTGAGCACATGGTGCTGATCATGACTAAACATTAGGAAGTGGACATAGCTGACTAATAATTCTTTAGTAACAACGATGTCTTCCAAAGAGGATAAAACTTTAGGGTTATTTTTGTGACCTCAGGCATATGTATTCCTGTCTTTCATTTTTCAAAAGATTTGGAGTGTATGTGTTGGGATGGGGGAGGTTAATCATACCTCAAGGCATGGGGGTAAATGAGTATAAAGAGATTTTACAATCTGTTCTTTCAGTGTGGCCACTGTAGATTTACCTACCAGCAGAGTTGAATTTCACTGAAATAGCTATCCTTCCTTATTTCATACTTCTTTGGAACCAAAGACATATATTTTCAAGCCATCTAGCTTCAGCTAACAGCCTGACTTGGAGCTCATGAAGAGGGAATTCAAGATACCTGAACTGTGGACAATTCCCATTGATCTCACTTCCTCAAATCTGTCCTGACACCCAAAGAAATGAGATGGATTTATTCCTTGATGCTTTCCTAGGAGTAAGAGTAAAGTTAATGACTGCTAGAGCAACAGTAAAGGTGTACCTTTTGGAGTGTGTTCTATTTATCTATCTATCTATCTATCTATCTATTTATTTATTTATTTATTTATTTATTTATTTATTTATTTATTTTTACCTTTAAACCAAAGAAGAAATATTAAGTACAACCCAAAAAGCCAATTTCAAATCTCTTCTTTTATGTTCTAGTCTGGTGTGGTTTCCTAAGATCTGGTAGAGTCCAGAGAGACCAACAAAGTATAATTAAATATCTTCTCTGCTCAGAAAAAGGAAATCCAAACAAACAAAAAGCAGTAAGCCTCTGTTACTTTCATTATCCCTACAATAGATTTGAGTTTAGCCAGTCAAGAAAGAAAATTCCATTATACAGAGTGGAAGGCAATTAAATGGTGCAGACTTCAGCTAGGCTCTATGACCCATATACCTGCTGAATAGCCACATCCAGGCTTTGGATATGTGTGGTGTGGAGAATGGTCTAGATGCTAAAGACTATGCTTCAGTATATCCTAACAGGTCTTCTCTGACCATCGACATGTGGGTTTGCTACATCACACTCCAATTCCTTTTTCTGGAGATATTTGATAAGGTGGGTGGCTAAGGCTGGCCACTTTGCTGGGACACTCTGCTTTCTCCAGATTTGGTTTATTTTGCCTCCTGTGCGCTCATGCTAGCATGCCATCCTTTGGTTGAACCATGAACAAGACACTCTGCAGCCATAAAAGGCATTTCTCAAATATTCCTCTACACTGTTACTAACGTGGAGTTCCTTGAGTAATCAGTGTCATATCTCAGTGGTCAATCATGCATCACAAAGTAACTAGGAACATTCAAATAAATTGAACAACTGTGTGCTTGCCAACCCCAAATTCCACCCTCCTGGATTACCAAGCTCAGGCCAACAGGATCATAATAGTTCACAAAGCCATCATTTCTTTCCTACCTGGACCAGACAATTGGCTCTCATTCTCCTGCTATGAACTGAATGTTTATGTTTCCTTAGTCCCCAAGCTAAAATAAATATTTGGTTCATAGCAGAAGAATGACAGGTAATGAATGGTGTAGGAGCAGGCCTGGAAGTAGACATTGGTTAGAGACATTGAACCATTAGCCCTCATTAGAATTAGTGACCTCACAAAAGAGACCTGTGGAGATCCTTTGCCTCTTCTACCGAGGAAGATACAACAAGAAGGTCATTTATAAACCATGGAGCTAACCTTCACCAGACATGGAAACTGCCTGAGCCCCTGAAAAGTTGAGAAATATTTTTTATTATCACACCCTCCATGGTCTATGGTATTTTGTTCACATGTCCCAGATGAATACACTCTCTGCTCCACAATATTGTCCTTCTGTCTCCTATATCACAAATCTAAACCCTTCCCTTAGGAAAAGTGCCCAAAGTAAGTCTTCCATATTTTAATTTTTTCCTCCTGATTGTTTTTAAATTCGTAGAGACTTCTTTCCGTGTAGACTGGCCTTAACCTCTAGATCTACCTGCTTCAAACTTCCAACTCTTGAGATTACAGGTGAGTCCCAGTATGGGCAACATAAATCTTCCTTATTGCAGAAAAAGGTATGTCCCAACGGCATGACCCATCTGTGGGTCTGTGGGTATCAAGTTGTATACATGCTTCTCTTTCTGGAAAAAGTGACATTTGTGGCCATTTACCTTTAGCTTGGCCACAATAACATAAGAAAACTCACTGTTCCCCAATGAGGAGATTCCCACAAAATGAGAGTAACCATGATTCTGGAAGCAAAATAAGATCTTTAAATTGGAAAGTAGATGACTGTATGCAAATAAAACTTCCTCACAATCAGCCTAAGACCACCCCTTCTCCAAAGCCAGAAATGGGCAAAATGCCTCATTTTCTCATTATTCCAAAGCCAGTAGGATTATGTACCAGCTACTTCTAGTTTACTTTGGTTTCCACTCTCCATAAATATCTACCTTTCGACACAAGATTACCCTCATATGATCATGAGGAAATTCCAGAGAATAAAACATGTTGTGAATGAGGCTAGATCAGGGGATGGGTTGGACTACTGACATAGCACCATGTTAGACTGTTTGGGTGTGCATTTGAACATATATCTATATGTATTCAACTCTCTTTGCATAAAGAATAAACTGTAAAGCAGTAGGAACATTATGTGCAGGTTACTGAGATATATAGACAGAGTTCAGTCTAATGTCAGAGGAAGGAAGAATGGCCTACCATGAGAATAATAAGCTGATATGCCAAGATGCAGGAGTGGCTGAAAGAGAACTGTTGAGGGCATTGGTAAGCATGCGTGTGCATACATCTGCACCATAGTGACAGCGTAAATGGACAATGACAGACATGTAAGCAAGGCACTAGCTCAGCAACTGAGTCCTGCAGCTGGGAAAGCCTCCTTACCCTGTAGTAATCAGTACTGTAGACGTCCCTGGACATGCCAAAATCTCCAATCTTCACTAGGAGGTTGGCTCCAACCAGGCAGTTCCTGGTGGCCAGGTCCCGGTGCACAAAGTGCTGGGAGGCCAGGTACACCATGCCTGAGGCTATCTGACTGGCGATGTGGAGCATCTGAGAGAGTCCTAGCTCCCCCTTGGCCTGACGTGGTTGTCCATCCACGAGGATCATCGCATCTGGCCCATGGGCCCTGTAAGGAGGAAAAGGTGGCAGGAACAGAGAGAACTTAGCATATCACAGGGAAAGACTTTGAGGTTTTCAGGGCTCTGGAACATCCTTCAGAAATGAAGGAAATCCCTTTCTAGACTGCCTGTCCCTACTTCTATCTACTCAAATTATTTTGAGTATGGCTATGGTTAAAACCACAAATTCCCCACTAAGATGACTATACTCAAGTGGTGGAGAACAAACTTTCTCTTTCAATAACTCACCACTTCCCAGTGTCTTCCCGGGTGCTAGGTGCTTATTATAGAATAATTAATAAAGTAACCACTAATCTTTACTATATGCCAAGCACTATTCTGATAGTTTTAAAGACATTTGTTTAATCATCCTAGCCTGACTTTTTAAAATTGAGGCACAAAATGATCAGAAAGCTCAACCAAAGTCCTAGATAGCTCAGAATAGCTATAAGGTAGTCAGGAGACATACTGCAAATTATTATCTATGATTATAAAGAAGAGCTGCCAAAGGGGGCATGAAGAAGGATTTTAAATAGTTCTTAAGGGCCCACCCCTTGAAGCTCTGATTGGCCAGGCAGTGCTCATTCATTTGCATTTATGACAAGCTCCCAGTGCTGATGCTGCTGACAAATTGTCTATAGCCCCAGCTGTAAGTGGCATAAGGCTAGCTCCATAACACTAACCACTCCACACTAGCAAAAGCAAGGCAGGATAAAGAAACACTTTGACTCTAAAGCAGAAGTCTTGGGAGTCCAATACTCTCTCCACGCTAAATTCAAGGCTGGCTGTGTTATGATAACACCCTGCCCTGTCAGATCGGTCACTTTTAGTGTTCACTCTTTCCTGCAGAAAGCCCAATGAGCCATAACCACACCCAGGGCCCTTATTTATGAAGTGGAGGACCAACGAGCCCTGGTGTACAGGGAGGCCCCAGCCTGCTTTACTGCTTCTCCAATTTCCACTGAAAGGCACCATTAAATAGGAACACAGTCTGTTTATTATCTTCGGTGGGCTTCCCCCCTCCCCCTTCTTAGGAAAGAAGCTGCATCAGCTAGCCAGAGATGAGTGAGGAAGCCAGTTCCCTCTCCAGGACACACTCTTGCAGGTCCCAAACACCACCAACCAGAAGACATGCTAATAGACCGAACTGACCCTGAGGGTTAAGTGGGCATTTGAGAGAGCAGCCTGTTAAGTCAGCTCCTAGCAAGAGTTGCTGTGACCCAGGCTTTCAGCATGGAGTTTTGGAAAGGCTTAGCCTTGATTAACAGAGCCTAGGAAGATGGGCGAGAATCTGGGTACCCGCTGAGAATCTGGGTACACCCTGAGAATCTGGGTAGCAAGTTGACACGAAATGCCTGGAGAGACTGTTGATCTTAATTTGAATAGACTCCCTGTGCTGTCTTCAAGAAGTGAGTCCAATGACAGACACAGAAGGATCACTAAGTTCTTCCTACATTGCTGCCACAGAGAATCAAGGGGTGAGTGATTCAGTGTAGACACAGCTTCTTGCCATCTGTATCTGTTATGGCTCAACTGTAAAATACTTCCAGAGACCCATGTGTCTGAACATTTGAGCTCTACTAATGGAGGTCTTTTTAGGAGGCTAGGAACCCCTGAGAAGAGAACCCTTGGTAGAGGAAGTAGTTCACTGTCACTGATGTGGAGGTATTGTACACTTTATAACCCAAATTCTTTCTGCTCCA
>CM052703.1:112358570-112425238 GCA_028551405.1 Uromys caudimaculatus | reverse complement strand
TGGAGCAGAAAGAATTTGGGTTATAAAGTGTACAATACCTCCACATCAGTGACAGTGAACTACTTCCTCTACCAAGGGTTCTCTTCTCAGGGGTTCCTAGCCTCCTAAAAAGACCTCCATTAGTAGAGCTCAAATGTTCAGACACATGGGTCTCTGGAAGTATTTTACAGTTGAGCCATAACAGATACAGATGGCAAGATTTTTATAATAGCAACTATTGGCTCAGTACCTAGCTACATGCAAACTGCATGCAGGCGATATATACACATTGCTGTGTAATGCTTCTAGCATCAACTCCATGAAGCACTTATACCTTGACCCAGTTATAATTAAGATAAACCTCATGTCTCTTATGCTAAGGACTGAGTTCTCCAGGAATCAATTTCATTATGAATTCAAGTTCCAGAGACTTAGAGAATCTTGTGGTTTTTCTCAGTATCTCCAGGGCCATTTATCTGGAAATCCAAATCATAAGGAGAGGTCTGAAGGCTCTGCCAAGTCTGACTTTTCCCTTTCCTTTCTATAAGTCTGAATGCTGACAGTTAGAATTTACCTGAATACAAAATGCCCTTTCTTTATCAACCATTTTTACTTTCTGATGAGTTTATAATTTGATGTCATCACATTCATCATCAACATGTCTATAGTTGTATAGGTGGATGTCAGATACCTATCTCACTTGTTAAGTGAGATTTTTGCCACATTGGGGCAAGAGAGTAAGTAGGTAGTCCTAGAATCAAGGTTTGTGAGTCTCAACCTGGGATCTACATGGGATATACACCCCATGTTTTATTCTTCTTCTCTGTCCATCTGGGAGCCAAGAAGAAAAGTACAGGTGTCTCATGATGAATACAAAAGATCAAGTCTGTCTGTTAAGGGCATAACACATGACAATGAAAGGGCTAGGTCAGGGATGCAGCTCTCTTTAAAACGTGCTTGCCTGGCAAATGTGGATGGCCCTAAGCTCCATCCTCAGCACCACATAAACAGTTACA
Source organism: Uromys caudimaculatus (assembly GCA_028551405.1). Lineage (NCBI taxonomy): Eukaryota > Metazoa > Chordata > Mammalia > Rodentia > Muridae > Uromys > Uromys caudimaculatus. Next base: position 112,424,243 of record CM052703.1, on the reverse strand, counting down.
CCAGTGCACACCTGAGATCCCAGAACAGGAAGATTTGAAGTTCAAGGCCAGGAAGTATCAAAGATGGGGAGAGCAGAGAGAGAGGAGTGGAAGGGAGTGGGAGAAGAGGAGAGAAGGAGGGGAGAGGGGTGCTTTTGTCATCTTCAGACTTGCACTCACAGTGGCAAGTATGATTTCTGACCACAGAGAAGACTACAAAGGCTCAGGGAAACTGAGAGAGAGGGACAAGAAGGTTGTCCTGTCTTGCTTACCTGAGGAACTTGTTAAGGTCTCCATGCTTCATGTATTCAAACACCATGATGAGTGGGTCGCCATCACCACACACCCCGTAGAACTTGACAATATGCTCGTGCTGCAGGTTAGTGAGCAGTTCAGCCTCCCTCTGGAAATCCTTCCTGGCAGCCAAGGTGGGATCCTTCAGGGCCTGAGAACCACACAACATTAGTTTTTAGCAACCAGGGGACAGAGAGCTATCTTCTCCAGCTGGTGAAAACTGTTACCACATCCATCTGGACACACAGCAAATATGATATATTTTAAAACACAAAAGCAAAGCACACTGGTGAACCCTTTCTTTAGCCAGCAGTTTGATTCCTGTCAAAGGAGAGGCCCACATCCCAGGCTCTGGCCAGTGATTTCAACCTATGTTCATTTTCCATCCCTAGCTTCCCTCACTATGAATGGCAGGGAACGAAGCTGTGAGGTGGAAGACCTGAGAGACCCCTATTGCTAAATCTTCCTTTAGAGAACAAGTCCCTATGATGCAGTAGACTGACAGCACCACCCCAATTGCTTCATCCCTGTAAATCAATACACACTCACAGAGCAGAGAGCTGTGCTCTCCAGCTAGTGAGAACTGTTACCACAACCTTCTAGACCCACAATAAATATGAGCAGGCAGTGCCATGATGCCCCCTCATCCTTTGAGTCCTTGTGTCTTAATAGTGAATGAGGCTGTATTAGCAGAGGAGAGTGAACACTTGGCTTGCAGAAGGCACTGTGTTCTCCAACCAAAGGTTTAGCAGAAGTGCTATGGGGAAAGCAGGGTTGCAGTTAAATTATGGAAGTCTGAGATGCACACAAGACCTGGGAGACAGCTACCAAAGCCCAGCGCTGGATGATGAAGAGGTGAGCCAGTGGGAGAAACTCTGCCAAGATTCTATGATTTCGTCTTAACAGGGATTTCAGGCCTAACTGTGATCCAGAGAGAAATACAGACCTGACCATTTCTTTTTCCAGGAAGAATACAGCAAAAAGAGTATACAACACCCAGTTGGGGTTTTCAGCATCAGACAGGGAGTGTAACCTCAAAACTGAACATATTTAAATCATATAAGAGACAGTGAACAGGACATTACTATGATAGCTAATTTTGGTTGTCAGCTTGACACATCCGGGAAGGGGGAACCTCAGTTGAGGAACTGCCTCCATCAGATTGGCCTCTGAGTGTGTCTGTGTGGCATTTTCTTAATTACTGATTGATGTGGGAGGGTCCAGCCCCTGTGGATGGTGCCAACCCTGGGCAGCTGGTCTTGTACTCTGTAAGAAAAATATCCCCGTATGAGCTTAGGAGCAAGCTGGTGAGCAGCATTCTCCATGGTCTCTGTTCCTGCCTTGAGTTCTTGCCCTGGCTTCCATGCTGAACTATAATCAGTAAGATGAATTAAAGCCTTCATCCACACATTGCTTTCAGTCCTGGTGTTTCTCACAGCTATACAAAATGGAACTGCCATCCTCAGGCCAGGCACTATCGTCCAAGTTGAAGGATAGTCTGTTCAGAGAAGAGCTCTTTGACAGAGAAGAAGCCTATGCAGGTGCGCCCACACATTTTCCAACTCTTCATAACTGCTTTAAGATCATAAAGCTAATTCAGCGCATAATGACCACTAGGTAATCAAGAAGGCTAAAACTGGCCTCTGCTTTCAGGTCATCGAGACTCTAAAGTGACTAGATACTGGCTTGCATGCTCTCTCTCTGCTAGATAGATGGCCTTTTCTGGTGATTCAGACAAAATAACCTGTCATGCAAGTGCGACAAATCCTCCCTAGCCAGAGATCTTCCTCCATCTGCTGCAGCTCCATTGGTTGAAATCTGCCAATTGTTTTAGATTCCCAAACTGTAGTGACACAAACCTGCTAAGGCTGGACTAAGTGAACTTCTCCAACTTCTCAGGAACCACTGCACACCAGGGATGATGGATGCTTAGTGTGAAAAGGCCAGCCATTCCTTCAGTTCCCCGTTGCACATTTTTGTAGCTGTAGAACCTGAGGCCAAGTCTGTTTGAGAGCCCGCCCACATTCACACATTGTAAATGATAGGAATAGCAGACATGAGCAAACCTTTGCTGAAATTCACAGTATCCCAGACTTAAGTAGCAAGAGCCTCCAGGGCCATCAAAGCAAGTGACTTCCTGACCTGAAGCCCCACCCCAACTTCAACCAGCATCACCTTCCCTTCTTTAGGAAATTTAAAAGATTTCTCCATAAAAAGGTCTCAATCAAATGGCCTACTAACAAAAAAAATACTGAAAGTTACTTAGTACAACCTTCCTATTTTATAGATGGGAAAATTAAGGCCCACAACACACATGCAGCTTGTCAAAGACTGGGCAATAAGCTATGGCTTGGATCCAGATTCCAGAATACTTTTCACCCCAGCCCATCTACTTGAATTAATTTGTTGGGGGAACTTGTTAATAGACAAGTCCCTTAGAGAATAGCAGGCAGAAGAGTACAGGGACGTACACATGTAATGAACTGGGCTTGGAAAGAAAGAGTGTGGACTGACATCAGAACAGTTACATCCAGTAAAGATTTCTAGGCAGAACGGCCTAAGATGGTAATAAAGTGAGATTCATTTTCCCAGCCCAGTGGTGATTTTTACCATACCTAATTCTTTTTTTTTCTTTGACACAGTTGTATGCTATAGCTGAGAATGACTTTGAATTCCTGTTTCCACCTCCAAAGCCCTAGGATTTACAACCATGTTCCACCATGATTGGTTTTATGCATTGCTGAGAACTGAACCCACGGTTTGGTACATGATAGGTAAGAAGCCTGCCAACTGAGCTACAGCCCCAGCTCCCAAGAAATACGGCCCGATGTGATGACCATTTCAGCTCTAGGAGGACACCTAAGAATAAAGGAAAATCTGCAATGGCTACCAGCTACCTGAACAAATGCTTGTCAGCCAAAGTGTTAAAGGGGAAACAACCTTTCCAGGTGGCCCACCTCCCTGCCACAGTCCTGAGCTACATGGAATAAAACGTGGGCATAAGTTGACTGAGTGTGAATCATTTATTTTCATGAGGAATGGGAGAAAAAAACCAGAGGAATCCAGCATGGGTGGGATGGGAGAATATGAAGATTTATGTGAGCATTGGATTTATAAGAGAGAAAAGTAGAGCAGATTTGGGGGCAGCCAAATGGCCTCTCTCCATCTCTTTAAATCATTCCCTCCCACAGCCCCGACATCAGCGGCAGCCATGGGATATTTCTGCTCTCAGCCCTTGAGCAGTCACAGCCAGTGTCTGTCCCTGGGGCTGGCACCCTGAACCGCAAGGCAGACAGAATTCCTCTTGAGAGATGGGGCACAATACAGCCGCTGTCTCTGGGGCTTCCACACCCTTTCCCTCTTCCTTCACACTGGGTTTCCAGCTGGTGGGTCAAACCTGAAGTTCCTATGGAACTGTCAAAGTGAGGGGTGTAGCAACTGGGGGCCAGAGCTGTCAGTGGTCACAGTCCCCAGAGATTAATGCAATTGGGACAGAGATGACAGGAGAATAATGGGGAGGGAAACTGGGCCATAAGTTCTCTGGCCCCACTCATAGGATTCTATATCAAATACTTCCTTGGTTGCTAGGCAACTGCACAATGGGTCACCATGAAGTGGCATGTGATGGCGGTGATGTTTACCATAGCCGCCAACTGTTGGCACAGGAAAGAGGGTCTTGCCATGTAGCTTAAACTTGGGGACATTCCTGGCTAGGCCCCTTTGAATAGTAAGCACAGCCAAAGAGAACTAGAAGCTAATTCCTTATCTTCCTCTTTTCTCTTCAAAATGTAGAGGACATTTTCCTTCTGGTCTTGTCCTCCATATGAATCAGCTCCTGTGAGAACTTCGGCCCTGGAGATGGGGTTCAGCTGGGCTGTTCACCAGGGTGAGTCCAAATGTGCTTAGCAGCCCAACCTCTTCCCAGGCATTTATCATCTTCATTTTGGCCAACTGCTGCCTCCCACCTGCCTTTTCTCTAGTGTGTGTGGGGGGGAAGACACTTCAAGGGATGCTCTCCTTGGGATTTAATTAATACCTTACAACTCATTTATCACCCACACAGGAATATGCACACTACTGGGTGTACAAGCATATCCTCACATGCACTTACTTACAACTGACCTGGTATAATTGTGAAATTCATTTTTTGTTTTAGTCATTCAGCACATGCGGCCATTTTTCCTTGGTGAGATTCACAGATTTACATGGGAGAAAAATGGATCACCACTACATGAACAGAGGCCCCTCTCCTATGTCATTGGCTTTCTATGATCTGAAACATGAAATCCCAATTTCTTTTTTTTTTTTTTTCTTTTTTTGGTTTTTCAAGACAGGGTTTCTCTGTGTAGCCCTGGCTGTCCTAGAACTCCCTCTGTAGACCAGGCTGGCCTCGAACTCAGAAATCCACCTGCCTCTGCCTCCCGAGTGCTGGGATTAAAGGCGTGCGCCACCACTGCCTGGCTGAAATCCCAACTTCTTAACAGTCATAGACACAAGATGTCAGCTCTGCCCATCTTCTACTTCCTCTCCCCAACTCCATGCTTCCATCTCACCGGACTTTCTGGACCCTCGGACTTTTTCATTTGATGGAGATCAAATGGTAATAAAGACGATCAACAGAGCTGTAGAGATATAACTAGGATGCCACTGGTTATTATTTCTGATGAGCATATTGCCTGGTGTCAGGGGACCCTGAACCCTCAGTATTGGTCACTTACAAAGATAATTCTGAGAGTTAAACCTGATCATGTCATCACTTGATGTAATGAAGCAGTACAAAAAGCACAGTTGAGTATGAGTGGGAATCAGGCAGTTTCCTTAGACTTCAGGATGAATACTTGGTGAAGACATTCTAAACATCGATGACTAAAAATTAACTAGCAATGGAAGAAAAATCATTGAAAAAATGAGAAAACCGTAAAAGTCAGAGATTAAAGAAGTCTCTTTTTCAAGTATAGAAGGAAAAGCATCAGAGAGCCCAGGAGGAATCTGAATCTAGCTCTACCAATAACTTACCATGTGGCCTGTGGCCACTTAATAATGTCAAGACTATTGTATATTCTTCCTCAAAGTGCAAGTCAATTCTAAACAAAATAGTCAAACATTAGTGGAGTATTTTATAAACACTGGTATAGTTTTAAGATCACTACTTTTTGTGAGGTTTTGTTTTGTTTTTCTTCTCTTCTTTTCTTTATATTTGAGATTGTATTTTAATTACAGCCTTTCTCCCCTCCCTTTCCCCCCTCCCCACTCTCTTTCACATTCATGGTCTATGTATGTATGTATGTATGTATGTATGTATGTATGTATGTATGCATGCATGTACATACATACACGTATTTCCACATACAACATGCTGAGTTCAAATAGTGTTACTTGTTTGTATGTTTTCAGAGATGACCATTAGAATGACCAATGACTGATGTGTTTTTCTCTGGGAAAGACCACCTCTCCTACTACCAGCTCCCCTCAGTAACCTGTAATTCCTTGAGTTCACTACTTAAAGTACGTTGACTAATGCTGAGCGTGCTCTCTGGGCTCTACTAGGAACACTGGACAATGTCTGGGACATTTTTGCTGGGAGTTGGCATGTACTGGTTAGAGAACACAAAAGGCTGCTAAACACTATGTAAGGACATCAACAGCTTACCACCAGCAAATTATCCATCTCTACTAAAAGTGCTGAAGTTGAAAGAGCCTGTATTAAACTTTGTAAATGATAAATACAAATATATAAACCACCCCCAAACCCTGAGATTCAGTCCTCAGATTGTTGCACAAATGCTTTCAGTTCTTGCTCCAATTTAAATCTCTATAACTGGAAGTCATGAGCATTCCACGCAGATCAAAACAACCCTCCAGTCTCAGAGAAATCCAAATGTTGAGGCTCAGATGTATTAAAAGAAATCTCATGCAAAATCCAAGTTGTGAGAACTGTCAAAACAAGAATATGAATTCCTGCAGACCAGTCCCATATTTATTTTGAAATAAGGACATTCTCCAAAAAAAAAAAAAAAAAAAAAAGAAGAAAAAATAATTGCTTCTTACAAAAACAATGCATAAGCCAGCAAGATGGCTCAGAGGGAAAAGGCGCTTTTCATCAAGCCTGAAGATATGAGTTGAATCCCCTGGACTCACGTGGTAGAAGAAGATAATCAACTCCTGAAAGTTGTACTCTAGCCTCCACACACAGGTACTGTGCATACACACATGCACACATATGCACAAATAAAATGTACGATCAATATAGATTTATGGCAGCCACGGTAACACACGCCTATAATCCTAGCACTAAGAAGACAGAGGTAGGAGGATCACCGTAAGTCTGAGATCAGGCTGGGCTACATAGGAATTTCCAGCTCAGCCAGTGCTACATAGTGCAATCCCATCTCAAAAGAGACGAAAAGGAAAACCAACAACATAGACAATAAAAAAAAAAAAAAAACACAAAAACAAATAAGATAGAAAGCTAAAAGGACAAAAAAATTAGAAACCAATTTGGTGTCTTGGAAATAAACCACATGGTCACTAAAATTAAAAAAACATATTCCACAGATGGAAAACTTCAAACAGGTTAAAGCACAAGGATGTCTTGTGTACTGTGAGAGCCTTGAGGATCACTCTGGACTGAACACAGAAGGGCAGAGAGATGGCAAATAGGAGAGAGCAGATTATATATGCGTAATAAGAAAGTATCTCCCATCTTCCAAGCAAGAGGTTTGCTTGAGTGCCAACGCTGTGTAACGGGACTGGTTGTTAAATGACTATATAAAGTGATGTCAGCAATTTGAAACTATGAAATGATTATGTATAATTCTTGACATCTGATGGTTGGAAGAAAACACATTTACTAGAAATGTGTTTGTCTGACTTTGACTTTAGAATTTTGACCTTCCCCTAGGCTACTGAATGTGATTCAATTATCTCTTAAGATAGAAGGTGGCAGCAGTAAGCCATAGCTCTCTGTCAACTATGAGAAGACCAAGGAGACAGTCATTGCTTTATAGCATAGTGCAGAACTGGGATATGATAAACAATTTATCTCTCTATCTATCTGTCTGTCTATCTATCTATATTCTATCTATGTATCTATGTCTATGTATAATGTATCTATGCATTTATCTATATCTATCTATGTATATCTATGTATTTATCTCTCTCATATGTGTGTGTGTGTGTATATATATATATATATATATATATTTTTTTTTTTTTTTTCCCCAAGCAGAATCTCATTATGTATCCCAGGCTAGCATCAGACTCATGATCTTCCTGACTCAGTCTCTTGAGTACTGGGATTATAGCCATGTGCTACCAACAACTGGTTTTGTATGAATATGTTTGTAATTTATGATGGGTATTGGGGAGTTGGTTTACTGCATGCCTAGGAGCATCTGGAGTTTAATGTCTTACTTATACACAAATTATGCTCTGTCTTGTCCTGTCTTCCATTTGTTTTGGCAAGTGCTTGTATGGCTTCTCAGCAGGCTACAAGCACCTTAAAAAAAACAGGCCATGCCTGCCACACCTTTGTTTCTATCATATCAACTGCTGGACCAAAAATACTCACCTATAGATTGAAAATTCGAACCCAAGTTTGAGGAAACCTAATCTTGGGCTATGCTTGCCAGTGTCCTCCAGAACTACAGAATTAACTTGCATCAACATGAGAACAGAGGGAAGAGAAAAGCTTGCAGAAGGAGGAGAATCCGGAAAGGACAGAGAGCAAGGAACTCCCATCCTTGGGTGGTCTTGGAGAAGATAGAATTCTGAAGGCTGGGCTAGGCAGCTCCATTGCTTGACAAATGGTGTCAAATTCCAGAGCACTCATCTCCTGCATTTCCCAGGCCCGTGGGGAGGAGACTCTTTGGAAAGGGTGCAATCAGAAACACATTGTTTTCTTCATCACACATTCTGGCAAGTGTCTCTCTGTGCCAGACTCTCCACAGACCTGACTGAGACCCATGGTTCTCAGTCATTGTTTTAACTCCTGCTGAAAATTCCCAAACTGGTTCCTTCAACACTTCCCAGACAGATACTGGGACAGCCAGTAGACGAGTGGCTATCCTTCTCATTAAACATAACAGAGCAGAGCAGGCACTAAGGTTAAGGATAAAATTAGAAACCTTTCCGCAAGCCTTGTCCAAGACACTGAAGTTCATTCCAAGATTGTACAATAACAATAATCATTAGCCTTTTGTGGAGCAATATTCTAGGTACTGATTTTCAAAACAGAGATTGGTTATCTATGTCTGGTTTTGTAAATATCTATTTTGGAAAGCAACTGCTCATGGCTGGTTCATGTAATGTCTGTGCTCCTTTCCCACTGCATGGGCGGGGTTGAGAGATGTAGCAGCAAATAGTCTTTAACACTTAAGTATTTAGATTTAGTCTCTGGTCTTTGGAGGCAAAGTGGTAAGCCTTATATATAGCTAATAAAAGCTCAGTGGGTCATATATGATGTGCCTAAATATATCAGTGTTGTCAACATTAGGAATCAATACAGAAATTAAAAACCATTACTTTTTTTTATTGAACATTTACCTAGTTGTACTGGCTAGTTCTGTGTGTCAACTTGACACAAGAAGCTGAAGTTATCACAGAGAAAGGAGTTTCAGTTGAGAAAATGCCTCCATGAGATCCAGCAGTAAGGCATTTTCTCAATTAGTGATCAAAGTGGGAGGGCCCCTTGTGAGTGGTGCCATCTGTGGGCTGGTAGTCTTGGGCTCTATAAGAAAGCCAGCTGAGCAAGCTAGGAGAAGCAAGCAAACCAGTAAGGAACATCCCTCTATGGCCTCTGCATCAGCTCCTGCTTCTTGACCTGCTTGAGTTCCAGTCCTGACTTCCTTTCATGATGAACAGCAGCATGGAGGTGTATGCTCAATAACCCCTTTCCTCCCCAACTTGCATCTTGGTCCTGATGTTTGTGCAGGAATAGAAACCCTGACTAAGACACCTAGTCATCAAAATGTTTGAGAAGATAGTATTACTCTTATAGTCCAGAGTGGAACACTTAAGCTCAGCTTAAGTTCTGCTCAAGGTCATGTAGTTGATCAGTGGAGGACTTAAGATTTGTATCCAAGCTCTCACTCTGATGCCCATGCCAGGTGGTACCCTGAATTACACCGTCTGCATCTGCCCAAATGGTACACCCTCTGTGGGCAGAGAGAACCTGCAGAGAGATACCCATGACCATGGATACAGAGACCCAAAAGTCAAAGATATATAAACTGATGATGGAGTTTCTATTGAGCCATTCAGTATTAAAGATGGGATCATTCTGAGGTCCCAATGAGTGTTCTCCTCAGTGACCATGTCTTCCATCCCCACCTCCAAGGTCATTTGACTTCTGAGAACGTCATGCAAACTGCAAAAAGGCCTCAGAATATTTGGTACAGGGAATAAGGTGACTCCATTCTCCTGACTCCATAGTTTGGTTCCAGACCTCAATGAGTCTATCTGACACTTGTTTTGTGAATCTGTCAAGTCTTGTTGAGCACTGGTGTGCAGAGAGAAGACTTTCTTCTGGAGTGGGGAAGAGGGGGGCAACCAATGGGACCAAGCTTCCTTCTGTACTTTCCCAGCTGCAAACCTGCCTGGAGCCTCACTGGTTCACAGTCCAGTGGTTAAAGGCCCTCCTGCAACTGCGGCTACCCCCTACTCTTGGGATCTGAGCTCAGATGACATAGCAGAAATTTTAGAATTTATCCCAACCTCACTCACCAGTTCCAGGTGCTAATTGTGTGACCACCCCAAACCTATCTCCCTCTGTTCCCTGTGATGTCTAGTACCTTTGAAATGTGTCCTCCCTGACTCATCGGACAGCCCCCTTTATCCAACTCAGTTCCTGAGATGTGGACAAATGCCTATTTAGGCTACAGCACATCTGCAAGTTATTGAAGAGAGTGATCTAAATCAGTCAGAGCCTTTCACAGGCAGAATTTGTCATCAGATATACCCCTATTACATACTGCAGTTATTGACTTCTAAAACCAAAGTCACGTTCAGACTATTGGATGCTGCGCTGACTCCTGACAAAAGCTCCTTGATGGAGTCTGAGACCAGTTTTACACTACCCTCTTAAGGCCCTCCACCTCACTGGACCACCACCAACCCTGTCCTTGTTGCCCATGTGCCCCAGGATTTACCTTCACTGCCACAAGCATCTTGTCTTTGGTGGGGCTTAGATTGTAGCACTCAGCCAGGAAGACCTTTCCAAAGGCTCCTTCACCCAATTCTCTCTTCAACACTATGTCTCTCCTCTTGATGTGCTGAACATCTGTAGAAGTATCACACAGGGGACAGAAAGTCAGATTCTAGCACCTTCAGGTCAGCAGAAATCTAAGGTACTTCTGGGTCCACAATGGGAAGAGGCAAATGTTAATATCCCAGCTTGGCCAGAGAGATTGTCACGACTTTCTGAAATAAATCTGACATGAAATGAAATCTCAGATCTGTGCCAGACTAGCTGCTGAGCCCTCTACACCTCAGCTGTCTCAGATGAAGACCAGAGCTAATGGTAGTTTGTAATCAGGACAGAACATGAGTCAGTGATGTCACCAAATAGGGGCGTGTCCTGTGATGCCACACTGAATGGAAGCATCCTGGCAAGGTGCAGATCCTGATTCAGTGGCCTGAGGATCAGCATCCACAGCAAGTCCCTAAGTGATGCCAGTGAGCTTCTGGCACTTCTTTAAACACCAACTTTGCCAGGGTGGAGTTGAGAATCAGATTTGGATGCTGACTCCATGACAATCCTGACCACTTCCTTTCCCCACCCCCCCGCCCCCAGTTTGGGAAAGTTATTTAATCCATAGTTTCAGTTTCCTCATTTATTAAATGGGTTTAGCAACAATGCTGTCCTCACGGAAGCCCTGGGCTGAAATGAGATAATCCAGATTAAGAGGTTATCTTAATCTTGGATTAGAGACATATGCTCAATAAACACAAAAACATGCACACACTCACATACAATCACACACATACAAATATATAAAAATACCCACATAAATACACAAACATACACAGACAGACAGACACAGATACAAGCACATGCACTTAAAAACACACACATACACACATAGCCACACATACATACATGTACATGCACAGATGCACAGATACACATGCGCACATATGTGCATACACATGTACACACATGAGCATACAAATGTACACACACATGTACACATACTCATATATATCATATATATATATATATGCACACACCACACACATACTCATATATACACATACACATGCAAACTCATACACACACATGCACACACGTAACATATCCATGCATACATATACATGCACACAAATACACCCAGTATACACACATGCACACACATACATACACATACACAAACACATACTCACACATACACACTTACAGATATACACACACATACAGATACACACATCATGTACACATCCTCACACACACATACATATATACACATACATAATAGCACAACAGTACCCTGTTCAGGATAGAAAACATTCATAGCTAAAATTATGCCAGGAAAATCTCTAGCTGGCCAGCACTGCTCCTTTGAGAGAAAGCAAACCAACGAGATCACAGATGACAAGTTCAAAGACAGCCTCAGACTTGGGGTCTGTGCAAACGGAAGAGCTGCCAGCAGCTGCTCTGCTAATTTAGCAACCTAATTAAAGCATGTCTGCCAGGAGAGAGCAGAGCTGTGACCTCAGCCCTCCCACCTCTTTGGAAAGAATGCTACCAAGGAACTGTACAGTCAGGGGGCTGGTGAAGAAAGGAGTGAGGTGGAGGTTACTCACCGACCTTCCCATGAATTGTTCAATAGGCAAAGGCCCGTTAAATATCTGTCTCGACATTATGGAGCATGTCGCCCAGCCAGCAAAGAAGGTCCTCTCAAATGAACTTGTCGCAGTGAAAGCTGATCGTGGAAGAACCGTGGCAGACTGTTCCCACAGTGAAGAGCCATGTGACAGGGACAGAGGGGCATGGCTTGAAAGCTGAGCCTAGTGGATTGGTAGACTTGGGTATTATTTTTTCCTATCAGAGTTCAATATCTCACAGGGTGTAGGGTGACCTGCCTCCATTTCCTTCTTCCTTGCAGACAGTCTTCATAACTCGTGGATAAAAATGGTTTCCTCAGCTGGAGAAATGGCTCAGCTATTCAAAGCCCTCCTTGTTCAGCAACCCTGTCTCTGTCTTGTAGCCTCTGAAGAATGGTGTATTTTGGACCTTCAGGAATAAGGCTAAAAAGTATCACTGGTAGAAAACGGGATGTGTGGGCCTCTATTGGGAAGTCATCTGCTCACCATTGCCTAGTCATTCCCAGGTGGCTAGTGATATTGCATGGGGTCCTGCAAGGTGAGTGACCTGGCAAGGCCAGGGAGTGATGATGTGGCCTGGTAAGACAGCTCTCTCCAGCCTGGAACCAGGCCTCAGATTCCTCATCTATAAAATAGGCATATCCCACAGCTGGATGTATAAACCTATCAACATTTGGATTGTGGAATTTTGTTTTCTGTGACCATGTGATCTTGAAATCACAGTGACAGTGACTCACAACACCAGCCTATTGGGCTAAGGAGATGGCCCGGAAAGACACCTGTGCAAGTGGAAGGACCTGAGTTCGGGTCCCCAGGAAAAGCCAGTTGCAGTAGCTGTTTAAATAATCGTATAGTTCCTATGATGAGACTGGAAGCAGAAAGAGAATATCTGGAAGACTGTGAGCCAGTTATTCTGGCATGTACAATAGCAAAGCAAGACGCCTACTCTCAAACAAAGTAGAAGGCAAGGACCAACACAAAGGATGTCCTCTGACCTCTATACATACACTGTGGCATGCACATGCCCCCACATACACATTCATATCATGTGTACATGTGTGCATGCACGTACACAGATATACACAGAGAGAGAGAGAGATGGAGAGAGATAGAGACAGAGAAAGAGAAAGAGATCAGCCTTATCACTGTGTTTTCTAGAGGAGGTGGGGCCATTTATCAGGGTCTCACCTGAGATTCCAGCCTGTCTCTTCTCCATGCTCCCATCCTAGCCACATGTCAGCCTTCCAGCTCCACCTGCTCTTGGAAGGTGCTAATGTTTAGCATGCAGTAGGCTGAGATAGAACTCCACACAGCTTCTGGCCCATGTGGAGGTAGGAATTTCAGGTGACTCATATTCCTGTAACTCTAATATTTTTTTGTTTGCCAAGCTGGCCTTGGTATGTTATTGCTACCCTATCTTAGGTGGACATATGTTTGTTGGTCCATCTCTCCCCAGGAAAGTAATACAATAAACTATATTCCAAATTGTAAATATAGTAAAATACCATTTTCCTCATGAATGGGATTACTTTAAAAGAAGGTGAAATGAATGCCAAGCCAAGTGTCCCCGGGTGCTGAGATCAGCATGAAATCCAGAATTCAAAGATATGCCAGAGAAGCCAGTCACGTGAGACAAAGCTGACTCTGCCTCAGATCCCATCCCACCTCTTTCTGACTGGCCAATGAACAGTCCACTCCAAATCACCCAGAGAGTTTGTTAAAAACAGATTGTTTAAAACCGATTGCTGGGCTCCTAACCCAGAGATTACCACCCAGTGAGTCCATCTTCAGGAATAGGCATCTTTAAGTTCCCAGATGATGCTGACATTGCTGATCCAGGAGGCACACTTTGAGGACCACTGGAACAGGATGTTTTGTGAAATGAGTTAGCTAGCTGATACCACAGCTGCCTCTACAGGTTGGACTTAAGTAGTACCAACCCTACCAACAGGTAACTCACACCTCATCCCCAGAAAACCAGGAGAAGGTCACGGGTCTTGGATTTACTTCTAAGCCCCTCTTGCTCTTGCAATCTATATGGCTTAAGCTGAGTCAACTGTTTGAAGAGACTGAAGTGGCCATCTATGCCCTGGAGATCAAGCCTCTCTGGCTTTCTTGTGTTTTAGAAACCTCTGCACAAAGCAAAGAAACATTTCAAATTTTCACTGGTCCCTAAGCCCAGCTCTGAGCTATCTCTCCTCAGGACTTCCCAGTCTCAAAAATACTCAGTGCAAAATGAGAATTGAGGAGCTTTTGAAAAAACTGGACTGCTCTTTTCAGTTGCTATGCCTGGGTCATGTATGAAAATCCTTTCCCCTTTCCCTCCCTAGAAAGATTCTGAGGCTCCAAGTGGGAGTTTCGGGCAGGAATGGCTTTCCAGCCATCTGTGTTGAGAGCCCGGCATCTTCTGCACACTTCCTGCTGTATGAACATGGCATCTGCAGGCTTTGAGCCTTGCAGGGGATAGGTGAGCACATTGTGAGAAATCACTCTCTCTTCCAGGAACATGGAAAAAAGCAAGCTAGTGCCAAAGTGCCTAAACATACAAAGGAGTCATTTCTAGGGACACGGAAATACTCATTGGCTCAGAATAACATCTCCTTGTCTCATCCTCTTGTCTTCTCAGTATAGGGCGTTTAAGATCAATACATGTGTTTGTCCCTGGTTGAGTGGTAAGTGCTAGGAAAGGGAGAAGGAGCCAGAAATAAAAGCAGACTTCACCCCACCCAATGTCCTCCTACAGTAAACAAGGAAATCCCAACTGTGGTGACAAGAATCCCCACAAGGTGATTGAGGAACTTTGGCAGAAAAACATTGAGTAGAAGCCAAATACATGACATAAATCCCTTCCATGTGGACACATCTATGTACCAAGGAGGCTGGACTCCAAAATGCAATCTCAGCTGCTTCTTTTCTTGAACTCTCCAACAGAGAAGTAAAGCAAAGGGAATGTGAAAGTGGCCAGTCCTATGAGGTGTACAGCACTCATTCCCATAAGGACCCAAGTCGCTGGTCTCCTTTCACAGATAAAATGAAGGCTTGTGATACCCTTCAAAATCCAGAGACAAACTATGACCAAGAAAAGCCGTTCCTTGTGGGGACTCCCAAGACTGTGTTCTTTGCTCTCCATCAAGCAGCCCTTCCATTCTTACTCCTTTATCTATAGTCACCAAAATGATCCTGTCCAAATATTAACTATACCTAGTTCTCCTGCACTGCTCATCCTGGGATTCTTTTACAGCATTGTTCCAATGGAAAGAGCAGGAGCAGGAGCCTCCCCGAAGAGGTCTTTCAGAACCCACCAAGCTCTGGGAAATGTATAGATGGGAGAGAATGTGGAATTGAGGGACCCCGAAGGACTGGCTTGAAGTGAACTGTTTCAGTTTTTATGTCCACGTGTCTACTTGAGCCCCTTCTCTGCTTATTTTTAATTCCCATCGTGAAGTTCAGGGCCATTACTGGTGAAGCCATCCAACCAACCCACAAGCTAAAAGTGCTAAGAAAAGGGAGTATAGATCAGTCTCCTTACTGCATGGCTGGCTGGACGGACAGCATCTAGGCTGGGAAGCTCAAGGTTTGGGGTGTGAAAGGAGAGGAGGAGAAAAGAGAAACATGTAGGTGGAGAACTGGGGAAGTGTCTTAAGCCCATTGGGGAAAGGGTTGCTGAGAGAGTAGGAGTGCTATTTAATGGAGAGGGGTCTCAGGAAATGAAAAAGGTTACTAGAACTTTCTGCCAAGGTTCATCTCAAATTCCTCTTCACCAGAGAGCCCCTGATAGGATTCCACCAGAAGAGGCCACCTGTAGATCCTCTGGTTCCCACAGGACAAATGATTAATCCAACACAAATGGACCCTGTGTTTCAGTTACTACTTACGGAATCCTTCCTCTGCAGTACGGACCCAAGTCACAGTTCCACATGTGTGGGATTCACTACAGCAGAGTCTTCCAGATCTATAGCAAGCTTGGCCTCAAGCACTCAGTTCCCTGAGAGGCCAGTGGGTTGGCTGGGTTTGTTGATTGTCTCTGTTTTCCTGAGATGCCTCATCCCAGGCTGAGAGTTGACAATATTAAGAGAGACATTTCTGAAACTCCCACTGCGACTCACACAGCTACTGACTCTGAATGATCAGATGTGGCTGGACCCACAGTGACTGCATCAATGTCCTTCTTTGTTCACAAAGAAAAGGGAGCCAGAAACTGCTCAATTTTGTAGCCCAGGGATGAATAATGATCAAAATCCACTAAAATTATCATACTCCTCAAAGAGAAAAGATTTTAGATAAAAACAGATAAACAGGTCTGTACTGGATTCCTGGCCCTGACACTTCCTAGTTGTGTTCTCTCTCCAATCCTTGACTTCTTGATCTGTAAGTTGGCCCATAGATAGTAACTTGGCAGAACAATTAAGAAAGGTAATTTAAAATATTAGATTATAGGCCTGGTGAGATTGCTCAGTCATTAAAATGTTTACCTCACAAGCCCGAGGCCTGAGCTCCATCCCCAGAACTTACCTGAAGAAATCTGGTGGTGGCAGTCTACACTTGTACTCCCCAGTGCTGGGGAGGCTGAGGCAGGTGGACCCTGGGGCTTACTAGCCAGCCAGCCTAGCCTAACCAGGGAGTTCCGAGCCAATGAGAAATTGTCTGCAAAACTGGTGGCACCTGAAGAATGGTACCCAAGGTTGATTTTTCATCCTCCATATACATGCATAGGCACATATAAAAATTTCTTTAGGTGACAGAGTTAGTAGACAGCACATGAACTATAATTGGCATTTGAAAAGTATGGTTCTGTCTCTTTCTGTAAGATCTGCATTCTAAAAGCTTAGCCTATGTACAAACAAAGCAGTGGCTTGGGAAGAAATTGAAGGATGATAATTGTCTCTGAAAAGAAAATGGCCTGAGGTTGCTCAGGGGTGGGCAGGCATTGACTCGGGGTCACTGCCAGTCTGCCTAGGTCTGCCACCACAACATTTAGCCTCCTCTCTATCGGAGTCAAAAATAGTTTGTGGGAGGAGGTTGGCCAGACAATGGAATAAAGACATCAAAACGAAGAGACAGCCACCTCCTCAAGATGGGTATTTATCAGGGGAGATAGGTCAGAGACTCAGGATCAGGGACTCTAAGATATAGTGATTCTGACCACTGCATGTGAAACTGTAAACTCAGTCCCCGAAATGAGTGTGCTCCTTAGTTCACATGCAGAGGACATTAAGTGACGCTCATTGTTGTTCTCAGAAACATATTCACAATCTACCTCTGATAGGAGGCTTAGAAACAGCTTCCAGCCCCAGTGCAGCCACAGGGGTTGATCCATTTTAAAATCCAATTGGTTCCTGGAGTCATTGCCAAGGATTCTTGGATATTTATCTCATGGACCCCATTTTACTCTGTGCTTGCCTCTTTTAACTTTGAGATATTCCTTATTCCATTACTACTAATAAAAATAACTTGATTGAGTGCCTATCCAAGACAGACTAAGTAAGCATTTGCATGTACCTTCACATTCATCTTTATAAGGCTCTATCAAAAGTGAAATACAGCCTGTTGCTCTTCTGGTACTCCAGAAGAGGGAGCTGAGGCTTGCCCAAGACCCCTTAGCTATCAGAGGTGGTCTGTCACATTGCAAAGTCTGGTACAGTACTGCCCCCTTTCCGCAAAGAATAAATTGCAAGAGCCCCTGCGGAACTGTGGAGCTGGCTTTTTCCTGTACAAACACAGCTATGGTAAAGTCTAATCCATAAACTAAACACAACAAGAGATTGACAACCACTAATGACATAGTAATTAGAATAACATACAGTGATAAGAGCTAGCCAGTGTGGTGGTATATTAAGAGAGGCAAGACAAATATTCATACTTTTAGACTGCAACTGAAAGGATTGATAAGCCCATGGAGTAAGGGCAGAATGTGTGAGCCGACAGTCGCCGTTCTTCAACCTTGGCAAATCCCCTCACCTCTGCAGAGAATCTTTGTGCCCTGAGTTGGCATAACTCCATAGAAAAGAGCAATGGTGTCCATAAAGACACAGAGACCCTGTCTCTGCCAGCTCTCTTCCCACCACCTGAACACATGTCTCAAGAGGACTGCACTGGAAGTCCCAAATTCAGGGCTCCACTGAGGAGCAGGGGATCTTTCTTACTCTGAGAGTGGAAACCATCTAAGCACTGCATTATAAAACTTGTTATTTGAACAGTTCTTGGTGCTATGACCCCATGACTGTCCATGAGGAGGTGGCTGGATTAGTTGCAGACCATAGCATTAAGTCTGCTATTATTCAGAGATGTGCCACAGCACAGAGCTGCTGTACACCTGGGTTAGTTGCAAACCATAGCATGAAGTCTGCCATTAGCCAGGATGTGTCACAACACAGGGTTGCTATGCACTTGAAGGACTTGGGAGGTTCTTGACAGGAGAGAGGGGACAAGGGAAGAGGGAGAGAAAGAGAGTATCTCTGAGAAGTATGTGTTTGCTTTGCACTAACCAGACCCTGGGGTCTCAGGCTGCCAAAAAGGCTCAGAAGAAAACATTAATTCAATACCACACATTTAATTACACACGAGATGGAATGTCCTTAAGCAGAAAAGAATAACATTCTCAGAGCTCCAACTGTGAAAGTTTGAAGTGGCAGAAGAAAAGAGGGCCAGCACAAAATCATGGAAGAGCAACCTTTTGCCAGGAAGGCAGGACTTTTGTCTTTACCATGGAAAGTACTTCTGCTGTCCCCACCCTTCTTCTTGCCTTCTGGTTGTGTCTCTCCTGGGACCTGTAGATGTTCCCTGTGGTTTTATATACGAGCATCTCTCTGGCTAATGGCAGAGTTTATGCTATGGTCTGCAACTAATCCAGCCACCTCCTCATGGACAGTCATGGGGTCAGAGCATGAAGAACTGTTCAAATAACTTTTACAAGGCAGTCAGTCCCTGGATGGTTTCCACTCTCAGAGTAAGATCACCTGGCGCAATGGCAAGGACCTTTGTAGAACCCACTTCTAAAGCTATAAACTAAGAGGAGAACTCTGTGGACTCTTTAAAATGACTAACCACATGAGATAGCAGCTATATGGGAAGGGTTATGGTACCATTGAACCCCAGCACTGCCCATTGTTGCTTTCTGAAGGTAGTGCAGGTAACATACTCAGTCCTGTTTATCTATGGACTCAGATCTTCCTGCTGTCAGCCTACAGCCCATCCCAGTGTCTCCATTCCAGAGGTCTGAGCTTCCTTCACAATTTTGTAGTCGGGTTGTTTTGCAAAGCATCCCTAAAGCATTCAAGTCAAAAGGCTCCTGTCAAATGTTCCTGGAGGCCATCAGTTAAGCCTAGCACAGTGCCCAATATACACAAGAAACTCACTAAATAATCGATGAGCAAATGAATAAATTAAAGTCCCTTCTGAAGCATGGATGTAAGCAGAGAGGACACTACAAAGAGAAACGAAGAAGGGAAGCTGGGGGAGTTAAAAGGAATGAATGAGGTTGGGAAGGGATCCAGCAAGCCCCAAAGAGCAGGCTTATTTACGTCCTGACTCCAAGACTTGCCTGAAGAATAAAGATTCTGTTGAACCAGGACAGGTGTGAGCATCACATCTGAACTCTTCATCTCTGACACCTCAGGCTTCCAAACAAAGAGCCTCTGTGGTCTGCTCTGCGGAGAGGCAGGGAACATAGGTCATGCCCCAGGGCACATGTACATCCAGAAACTAAAGGTGGTAGTATAGGACACAAACACAACGTGCTCCTATCAAGATGAATAAATACACAAGACACCCTGTTGTTTCTGGACTTAGTGAAGAGAGAGGATCAGAGAAAGGACGGTCTGTTCTGGGGCAAATTCCAGCTCACGTCTCCTGACACAAGTTCAGCAAGGGGAGCTGAAATTCAGATGTGTCCCTGCTCCCAGGTGCTAGCCTCTGAACTCAACTCCTGTGAGTACAGACATCCACTGGAGACTTTGGCTCCTGCCATCACCTCCCTAACCACACCACACCTGTCCTTTCATGCCCACTGCCTTGTGTGCATGGCGTGCTGCCCCTTCTTGTGGTGAGAACGCTTCTGGCTCTCATTAAGCATGGCTGTTGGAGCCAAGAGTGAAGAGCAAAGGAAGTCCCCAAGGAAAGCCATCTGGAATTGAGAAGCTAGGTGCTGAAAGATGAATCTCAGGCTCTAGCTAGGAATCTATCCCTCCAACAACTCACCCAGCTCCTTATATCCTCCTCTATCCTAGCCTGGATAACTCCTTTCCAATGAAATGGCAAGCCCTCATTCAGAATGCCCACACAGGAGGTGAATGCCACCCTACCATCACCCCAGAGACTCCTTTGCTCCAATAGACATCCACATATGCTGCTTCAGTTTTCCCTGCTTCTAAGGCAGAAACTCCACCCCCAAAGTCTTTCCTGTGAGGCTGAGTTCTCACACGCAATCACGGGGCAAAATTATTTTGTAGTCATTCTTTCCTTCTCTAGAGTTCTTGGAAAAGATCTAAACTGCTGGCACCTGAAGCTCTGATTTGCAAATAAGAAATCATGGGGTCAGGATGAACTGAAGGTCAGACCAGAAGACCACAAACATCCATTCCTAGGATCTACCATTGCATTTGATAGCTATTAACACCCTTGGATCTGGGAAGAAATGGAGTCC
Organism: Uromys caudimaculatus; assembly: GCA_028551405.1. Lineage (NCBI taxonomy): Eukaryota > Metazoa > Chordata > Mammalia > Rodentia > Muridae > Uromys > Uromys caudimaculatus. The sequence continues at coordinate 112,403,506 of CM052703.1, read as the reverse complement.
TTCATAGGAAGGAAACGAAATGATGATATAAGGTCTATGTATATAGGAAGCAATATATCCCTAGACAGAAGACCAAGCATAAAAATGAAGAAGGGACAGGAGTGAACATTGCATTAGAGTAAGGAAAGGGGGGGAGAGCCTGTCTTTGGATGGGGTAGCATTGGGTAGAAATGCACTAGACAGTGTATCCACTACATAGCAATTCAATAAAACCAGTCTTCAGCCTGAATCTTTTCATGAGTGACATTAAGCAAATCCCCATCTCAAGGAATTTCTGCGAGAAGCCAATGAGATTATGTGTGCACAGTGGTGCAACTGAAATGTACTGAGAAAATAGATCAGTTTGCACTTTCCACTTCCCCTCTGCCTGGATTTTTAATGGTTCTCCCTGACGTGACATCTCTCAAAGTCTCAATCCCCTTCCTAGAAGACAGAAATAATAATAATAATAATAATAATAATAATAATAATAATAATAATAATAATAATAAAATAATATGACTGCTTCTACTACACAAAGTTGAGGTATCTTTAAATGAGATTTTTTTTCAAAAGTGCTCACACTGTGGGGGTCCAGTGGTGCCTGACAAAGCTTACCCTATAGCATCAACTCCTTGGAGCTAGTATTTACTTTTAATTTAAAATTATTTCAGGAATTTGAGGCTCTGGTCTCCTTTGTAGTCCAGGCTGCCATGGAAGCCAAGCTCTTCCTGATTCCACTTCCTGAGATCTGAGATAGCAGCTGATTGCCGCCATACTCAACATGGTACAGGTTTTAATTGCTAATTTCAAAACTCAGATAATCGGAATCCCAAATCTCTAAACCACTTCTTTATTGTGCATTACACAATGAAGGAATAGGTGCACAGATACCAAGGCCAATCATTCCTGGTGACTGATGACCCACACATCTGGGGAGCTCACCCTCACTTCTAGCAGCAAACATCCACTCATTCCTCTAATATGATATTTTCCTCCTGACATGTCTCTTGATTTTCTTCGTCCTTAAAAAGATCCTTCTGCCATCTCCAGAATGCCTATCTATAATACAAAATGAGGTGTTGGCAACCCGCGCCTATCTAGTTTGTCTTCCCTTTTGTAAGATCAACTCAGGGGCAGCTGAGATAAAGAAACTCCAGACATCCTCGCTAAGTAACTAGAGAAGCAATGGTCTCAGCCAAGATGAGCTTCAATTCTGACGTGATTTCACGTAAGTCTTTGGGAGGAATGAGAGTCTAGACCACTGATGGGCACAGGTCTCATCTTTATGACATCCATTTACCACTTTCCAGAAGAAAGTTCCAAGGCTAAAGAAATCAGTCCACTTTTGCTCTTCCCCTGAACTATGAACTTCATGGCAGGCAATGTTTTATACACAACACTAGGAAGTGAAAGAGGTCATCCAGTGAGGACCAGAGGACCCGATTTTAGAGACCTTGGTGGCTTTTCTTGGTGGTTTTACATAAACTTCAGAAGCCACAGAAGAGGGAGAGATGGGGAAAGAAAATTTTCCATACAAATTAATATGTCCACATGGGATCCTTAATCCTTGATTTTTTTCTTTTTGAACAGAGATCCATCTTTCCTCTCCTTGGGACAGGATTTAAAAGTGTACTGGCAGTTGTCACCTCTTAGGGCATAGGCATGTTGGCTAGAAAGAGTTCTTGCCCTCTGACAGAGCAGGGCTACATTCTGGTAGTTTGAGTCATCCAGATCTGATCTTCCTGTCTTCCCCCAAGTGTAGGGAGGGGAGGTGGTTATGCATCTCACCTGTTAATCCCCACATCCTCTCTCTGCCCCAGAGGCTGACAGCTACCCCTCTCTCTCCAGCTTGGCTCAGCCCCAACAGAGGCTTCCTTCAGCCCACCAAGACAAAGTCTCTTTGCCTCTATAGGCTCACCCTGCACACGCCCCTTCATTTCCAGCCAAGACTTCTTCAAATAACTTCAAGGCTTGGACAGCCCTTCTATCAGGCTCTGTTGGAAGCCCCAAGGCCAAGCTCCAGACTGTAGAGGCTGTGAGGGAGCCCAGGGAGTCTATGCTGGGACTCTTCCAAGGAAGATGTTTCCACTTCCCACCCCACACCCCAATCCTACCCTAAGGCTTCAGCTAAGAACCTCTTGACTCTTCATTTCCCCCACTACTCTAAGACCCATAATCTAGCCCCTATTCTTTTGACCCAGACCTATGACAGGAACAAGGTCAGAGAACAGAGCCTGTGAGTCTTCTTGCACAGACCCTGGGTGTAGGCAGCCTGAGCTTGCAGCAGCTAGCAGATTCGTTCCGCATGGCCTCCCTGTGCTGGATTCCTGTGTGTTCTCCATGTTGAAGCCACTTGCTTTGCCAGGTGTTTTCCCACTACATCCTCTGAGCTGATTTCCAAAAGTTCCTCCACACCAGATGTTAAACACACTGGTGGATGAGTTTCTGGCCTGTCTCTTGAACCCCCCACACCCATAATTCTATCAAACACACTCATACACACACATAGACAAACACACACTCACACACGCACACACGTACATGAACACGAATTCATGAAATTCTGGTGTTCCCACCTGACCCAAGGAATCCCCCCCCCCCCCTTAGGTTAAATCTACTCAAGTTCACCAGGCTCTAAGTTTGCAAGTTCTCTGGCATTGGCCGAAGCCACTAGCATACACTTATATGAACGATGCTTGGATCAGAAAACATTCTTGTATACTTTTCTTGGCACTAAAAGAAATGGAGTGGCATATAGAAATTTAGGCTCTGAACAGTATCCATATCATATTTTTAAAAAGGTCTTCAGGAGGTTCCAGAAAATAAAATTCAAGCGGCTACTGTGGTGGACAACCTGGACATGTGTCGCTACCAAATAGCTATCTCTAACTGGTAATTCTGGTCACCCTTGACCAGTCCCCCAGAGAATTAAGTTTGTGTATGAGACACCAACTTCAGAAACCCTAACAAAAATCCTGCTCTCACACTCTGGAGGTGGGCCTCCATCCCCTGCAAAGTGGCCTTGGGAGCTTTTCCAGTCTAGCTTTTCAGATGCACTGTGGCCACCTTCAGCATAGCCCATTCCACTTTCTCCACTCTGCCTGAGAATGAGCTCTTCCCAGACTCCTTGCCCACCTCCATGTGGGTCATTAGTCCATGGCTGTCCTAAAACTTACTGCTTTCTGCAAGTGTTCTGTTCCAGAGAGGTTCTCTCTCTCTCTCTCTCTCACCCTCCCTCTCTCTCTTCTCCTTCTCCCTCTCCCTCTGTTTCTCTCCTTCTCCTTCTGTCTCTCTACCTCTCCCTCTGTCTCTCTCCCTCTGTCTCTCTCCCTCTCCCTCTGTCTCTCTCCCTCTCCTTCCCTCTCTTCCCCTCCCTCTTTCTCGTTCCCTCCCTCCTTCCCACTCCCTTTCTCCCTTCCCCTCCTTCTCTCTCTCTCTCTCTCTCTCTCTCTCTCTCTCTCTCTCTTTCTCTCTCTCTCTTTCTCTCTCTCTCTCTGTGCTTTTTCCTCTAGTGTCAATCATCCTTGACATTACAGGAAAGATTTGAAGAGCTCCGTAAACCTATTTCAGAATTCAGACAGAACCCATGACCTGAACTGTTGATCTGATCTTCTCCTGCAAACACGAGAGAGGCCAACCTTGAGCCACAGCATCCTTTTCACGGTCCTCTCAGTTCCACTAATTGTAATGAGAGAACATGTCAGACAAGAGATTTCTCACACGTTTGTTACTCAACCAACCAACACTTACCCATTTCCATTTCCAGCAGAGAGTGCAGCAGCTGCATGACCTGGTATATCTGGCCACAAATATGTCTTAAGTTAATTCCACAGGATCTCCTCCTGTCTAACTTTTCCATGTCTGAGATTTTTGGATCAACATACATAACTATCTAGTTACTTCAGGTCATGACTTTGGCAAAAGTGTTTAGGAAACATGAGTAATAAAACCAGGAAGGAATTAAATATTTGGATGGAAGACCAGTTTTTAAAAAATGTTACCTGCAACAAAACAAAACCACTTGACAGATGTGTTAAAATGAGAGAGTCTTCCCTATCCCCTAAAACAAAGTGCCAAACAGGCCAGAGTTTGGGAAATAGAGTCCATGCAGTTCCTATTGCTACTTAAGATGTAAGAGAGGCCAGGTCATGCTTTCCCTTGGTAGGCTGTCTGCAGCACGTTAGCCTAACAACTATTAGAAACATGTGAGCCAATATAATAAAGCCATCCATAAGTACCTGAGTAAATTCTCTGCAAGCCACAGTGATCTTATGGGATCTGATTTTTTTTTTTTTTTTCGTTTTGAAAGTCCTTTCATTTATCACCCACGATTATTTGGCGAGGGTGAGGCAGGGAGAAGCAGGAACTGCCAGACTAGTGTGGTTTTCTAATCCTGTGTTATAGGAATGGCAGGCGCTGGTGAAGCCCTACTTATGTCCTGAATAGTGAAGGCTCCAGCTCTTGCCTTCAAACACATGACTCTGCCACTAAGTAGCTGTGTGATTCTAGGGATTTTACTTCTCTGAGATGACTTGTTTGAAAAGTGCAAAGTACTGCTGTTATATGTGGGGAATTGCATTATTATTAGTTTATAAATGCCTTACTTAGCACAGTGCAGGCACTAAGCGAATTCTACGACTGAGAGTCATTTCTCCTCTCTTATAGGCTGCTCAGTTTAGGCTGCCTCCCAAATGCTCACTCACCTCTGCACCTGGTCACAGAAACGAGCACAGATTCAAAGATTCCAGCTTCTCCAAGAACAGATCGGCACCACGTGTCCACCTCAACCAGAAAACTACTTTCAGCAGTAAATAGTTCTGATTGCCTCAGGTCTCTGCTACCTAATGGAACCCTTTGTTTGGATGTGTGTTATTAACTACGCACCTCAGAGGGCCAGGATTTCTGGGGGCAAGGAAGACTCAAGGAGGCCAGAGGGAAGCAAGAAATAGATGATAAAAGTTCCAGCAGGTGAAAGTCACACTGGGTGACCTTGGTGAATGCCTTTATATAGTCATATTGAGTCAGAGAAATGGTCAAATGGCATGGTGGGAATGAGAGGCTCCCATGTTGGAGACTCAGCTAAGAAAGGTAGGTAGAATGCTGGAAGAGGCACATGCACACAGCACCTGGAAGGGAGCCTTCTTCTAAGCTTGCCTGATAGGCATGGCTGATGGCTTCAGCCAGGTCCCCATAGTGGCCAAACTAGACAAAAGGGAAGGCAGTTCAAATAGTTGGTCATTTTTGATAGTAAGGAACATGCTATCAATCTGGACCTGTCATGTGGCTAAGGGACTGCATGCTCAGTAAATTTGTGATGAACCCAATAAAAGTACATGAAAGTTAAATGTTTGCCTAAAGCTGGTGGTTATGTGGGAGCACAGGGAATTCAGTTCTCCTAGTCAGATCTTCCCATTGGTCTAGAGAAAACAGACCAGTCACTTGGCACATTAGAAACTTTTTCTGTTGCTTCAATCAAATACCCAGCAAGAAGTAACTTAGAGTCTCCTTTGATTTGTTGTTTGAGGGAATTCCATCCATTTTGGTGGAGAGGGTATATCCTTCGGCATGACCATGGAAGTTGCTTTCTCATATCCCAGAAGATGGAGAAGCTGACAGACTATGGCCAGAACCAGAGCAAAGCTACAATCAATCCATAGGCCCACTGTCAGTGACTTAATTCTTCCAGTGAGACCCCACCTCCTAAAGCCTCCATAACCCTCTAAAACAGTCATGATCTGGGGACCAAGTGGTCAAGTAGGGTATCTTTCATATCCAAACTACAACACCCAGAAATTCCAGCACCATGTGATATAAGCCCCATGATCCACACCTCCAAGGCACCTACTACACACACACACACACACACACACACACACACACACACACACACACACACACACACTTTTTGAAACAAGCATGCACAGAGTTAAAAGTTTCCAGTTTATCATCCTTTGACAGCAGCAATAAACACTGTTGTTCTGGGAACATAGCTCAATGGGTAGAATGTTTGCTTAGCATACATGAGGTCCTGCTTTCCAGTACCACATAAACTAGACATGGGAGCACACAGCTGTAATCCAAGCACTGCAGAGGCATAGGGAAGAGTATCAGAAGTTTAAGGTCGTGATTGGCTGCATAGCAAGTTTGAAGCTAGCATGAAATACTACCTCAAAAACGAATAAACAAAAGACTTAGCACCATGCTTAGTGTTATTTATGTTTCCAGGTTAGTCTTTGGCTTTTGTTGTTGTTGGTGGTGGTGGTGGTGGTGGTGGTGGTGTTTTGTTTTTAAGGTTCAGGATATAGAATCTAGGGCTTGCTATCACCAGGCTATACCTCTACCCTTGTCAGCACATTTGAATGGAAGAAAAGAGATTATTCCCAATAAGTTCTGTGAGCTCCTGGAGGGTCCACTGTGTAGCAGAGCATATTAATTAGTCTGTGTAAATGCAAAATCATGCACAAGGCTGAGTAAGGACAGCACTGAGATGCTTAAGGCACCGAAGTGTGGTAGCTGGCTTCCTCTGGGGAGAAATGAGCAAAAAGAACTCAGGAGACTTGGAAGAGAAAAGGGGAACAGGGCAACGTAGAGGATCTGTTGCTGGGGTAGCTGGAGGACTCGGAACAAAACCACCCAAGATTCACCATTAGGTAATTTATGTTGCTGCATAAATGACATCCTGCATATGACATGAATGCTAGAGCAAAAGCCTGCGCCACAGACGAGTGGTGTTTTGAGCACAAAAAGGCAAATTTCAAGCATTGTGATGAAGACCCACAAAATCAGGGGAGGTGTGTTAGATGTTGTGACAATTTGCACACCAACATCCCTTAATGAAAACCATCTCTGAATGTATGTCATGAAAAGCAGATCTGCCTCAGTTTCCCCAGCCTTGAGCATACTTAGAAGGATGTGAACAATGCCTATACAGGGTAGGGCTCTCAGACTCTTAGGCGCCATCTGTCTCGTGCACTCATCCTTCTTCCGTTCCCTACCAGATCTATCTAGTATCCAATGGTCTTTCATATGTAATGTGGGCCAAAGGACTGATGGTCTTTATTTGGAACCTGACCTTCCCCAGGCCCTCTCTACGTGGCAGGTGGCAGTTTACTTACTAAACAATATCAAGTCTACAAGTCTACATGTCTTGCTTGATGACTCCTTCCAAATTACTTCCAAGCTCACTAAAAAACCCATCAAATTCCACCTCAGACACATCTCAAGCCTGTTCACATCTGCTGTGGATCAGCTGCCCCCACCATTCCACTTTTATCCCAGTCCAAGCTGTGAAGGTTGCTCACCTGGGCCATGGTCTCCTAGTTAAACTCCCGTTCTGTGTCTACTCTTAATCTCCCATTTTGGTCCACAATCAACAAACCAATATCTTTTATTTTTTTCAAAAAACAAAAAAGAATTTAATTATTTCTTCTGAGTTTAGAATAAAAACTAAAACCATTAAAAACACTGCTTCCAGAGTTTCACCATACCTTCCCCCATCTATCTTCTCTGTCTTTGTCTCCAATTCTCTTTTCCTTCTTCCCTCCCTCCTTCATATTCTCTCTTTCAGTACTCGGGGTAGAATCTACAGCCTTGCACATACTGCGCATCCTCACTACCACCCCTCCATTCTATACCACTATCCTTTCTTCTCTTCTCAGACACCCTAAGCTTAGTGATACTTCAGAGCCAGACAGCAGCCACTGCCTGTCTCTATTCCTCACTGTCCAACTATCCCCCAAAAAGAAGTCAGTTCTAAGCCAGGACAGTGTCTATCTTCATGTTTAGCACCATCAGACAACTGCCTTGTTGGCTTATTTATCTATTGTTTATTGTTTGTCATTAAGTCCTCTCAGTGGACCATATCCATGGATGCTCAGTCTGTTTGTGGTCTTCATGGATGCTACACCCAAGCATCTCCACCAGTACTTGGAACACAACCGTTATCAGCACTAGACCAGGTGAACAAATGAGTTATTGTGTCCGTAGCCTTTTTATCATTATGCATAGGCTAGCAACATGAAGTGAGGGTTGGAGATCCAGAACCAGCCCAGATGGTGGCATCTTCAGCAGATCTAAATTCTGAAACCAAAGCAGATGTGCTAGTTATTAAACCAGGGCAGTGCTCAGCAGGAGAGCAATCACAACCCTGAGTTAACATTGAACTTAAGACCAGTCTTCAGAGCACAGATTCTATGAGCAAACACATAAATTTCATTAAAGATATGGGGAAGCAGAATCTAAGGCTCTCTGTCTTCCCTGTGCATCTGCCTGCTCTTCATCTCAAAGCTCTATCTGTGAGCTGGACTTTGATCACATCTTTGCAATTAAAGCATCGGCACCAGCAAATAAAGATCTATTGCATCAGCCGAAAGGTCTCCAAGCACGTTGTAATTATAGGTAACTACTCTTCCTAGGGAACAGCTAGGAATAGCCAGGCATGGAGGCATATTTAGTTTCACATGGTAGATATCTTTGTATGAGACCAGCATATTCTTTTACAATCACAAGGTTGAATCTTTTACACGATGAGGAATTTGGGATGCAGAACACTGCTTGTGCATTTCCCCAGTTGTCCCTTACCCTAAAAAGCTAAAAGTAGTCTCAAAATCTGATTATGGAATCAGCCAAAATCAAATGTACTCAGCAGTTGAGTTCAGCCAAATATCATGATGGTAGAAAATGGATATGTTGTCTCTTTATTAAAGATGTTTTATGAATTTGAATTAAAGGTTTATTGGATTGTTTGGTCCTCGTCTTTAAATGCAACTAACCCGTGATCCCCTTCCAGGAAGACTACAGGAAAACTCCCAATCTGACTCACTCTTAGTGGGCTGATGAAATAGGAGTGAACACCCCTAATTGTCTTTCCCTCCTGTTACATATATCAGCTCCACTGTTCTGGCTTTTCTTAGATTGTCCAATAGTACTTCTCCAACATTCTTCCAACACCCAAGGGTAAAATGTTTTCTAAACCTCTTGTCGCCATGGTTTCCAGTTTGCTGCCCCATCTGGCACTTATATGTCTTCAAAACCATAGTTTCTTCTTTCACACTTGCTTCTCACCTGTAGGATAAAGGCATTGAGTCCCATTGGCCCAGTTGGAAATCATTCCATGCTCCTGTTGGCCTCCAGATTAGTGGATGGGTAGCCCATAGACCCATGCCATGTTCTACCCAATTTTCTTCAGTCTTCATTCATTCCTCAGCCCTCAACCCACATTTTCATGAATTTATTCCATTGATACAGTTGTCCACATGTCGCTAAACACAAAAACTTCCTTTGGGAATTAGAGGGGATCTCGTTATATGGCTCTATATAGCCTAGAATTAATTCTATAGCCCAGATAACCTCAAAATTGTGACAAGCTACCGCTGCCCCATGAGTGCTGAGATTACAGGTGTGCGTCACACACTTAGCTATTCCTAACACTTAGCCTGGATTAATTTTCTTAGACTTCATTCAACACAAGTTACTTTCAGGTTCTTTCAAAACTAGTTTGGCCTATCCCACCATTAGCAACTTGTGAATAACTAGCAATGTTTATCTTGAGAAATAAAGATATTGCCAAGATTATGAAATCCAGGAAACCTAGACCCCACAAGTACCTACTACAACATAATGTGTGACCTTGTTGTAATGATCATCTCCCTATGAAACAGGAAGTAGGTTTGAACCTTCTTCACTACCCAATACATAGCCTATACTTAACAACTGTTACTCAGTAAATCATAGAATGTGTGATTAAAAAATGTGTATCCCTGATACATAAATAGTTTATGAATCATGTAGGTCAGACTTCAAGGAATCAGGAGACACCCCTTCCCAAGATAACTTTAAAAGGAAAGGAGTATTTAAATAATGCCTATTGATAACCTAAAAATTAACTGCTTGTTGAGCACCCACTGTGCAGCATGAGCAGATTTGGAGACTCTTCCACCAGCTACGGCAGAAAGTGGGGGTGGAGAAGGCAAAGTGAAGTTGGCAGGAAGCAAGATGGGTCTGCAGTAGCTGCAGTGGAAGATCTGTGTGTATCCTATGTCCTGGGGACTCTTGCTTCATGAACTCAGGTCATGGCTAAATAGACTAGCCAATGAATAGACAGTGATGTGCTCATAATGGCACATGGCTTCCTTTTTTGCAGACTGGCCACCCATAGCTATAGCTTGCATCACCCCCTAGAATGGCTTCTTGTTCTGAGAGCTATTCAAAATTTGCTTCCTAGCTAGCCCTGTCATAGAAGAGGAAGTTATAGAGTCTCATATGGCAGGTTACACATGCCAAGTGGCTTTCCAGAGCTGGTTTCTACTGTCCCTCTCAACCTGGCAGATAGGAAAGGTCAGCACCCAGGGATCTTGGAATGCACGTGCCAATTTTGGATTCCACATTTAATGATGACCAATGAGCATCTTGCTGGGGCTGTAGGGGAGACACATGCCCAATTGCACTTGTTTATTTTGATTTCAATACTCCTCCTAAGCTCAGCATTTCTTACTTTGCTCCGTTGCTGCAAGATCCTGATCCTTAATGTCACTTCCTTATGCTTGCCTGTGTCCAAACCTGGTTAGGCCTTTTCTGTATCACCTGCTTTGGTGCTGAGGGGCATATCCTCTTCCTAGGACTGCATCTCCAGTTGTCCAAGGGTCTAAGAGTTAGAAGAAAGAAATCTACATTTCTCCGGGTCACCTTCCATTTTCTCCATACCCACCCCCAGAGAGTCTTGTTTGGATAAGGGGATAGCATGTTAGAAACACAGCCCAGTGCCATTGTCACCACAGAGCTGCTAGAGAGAAAACATGGCTATCACTCGGCCTCAAAAGCTTTTAGATAATCTCATGATTGATCTCTTGACCTAAAAGAGATCTCCTGTTATTATTCTGAATGCTCTGCAGCCAGTTGACTTCTTTCCAGCTTGGACCCGCCTCTGCCTCCAGCTCAGATCAATGGTTTGGCTGAAAACACTGAGCTCCAGATCTGTCTGCACGTTTTATAGCCCGTTTCAATCTCTACTCTCATATTCCATCCAACATGCTCCCAGGAGGCTGACTGCTTAAAGGTCAGGCCAGGCCAGGTCAGGATTCAAGAGGACTGACTCCTGATATCATTCTGACTTTGAGAAAGTCAAAGCATCATACTTAGTTACCTATCTACTCAGCACATGAGATTAGAGTCTCCACTCAGGACCCCATTAACATTTCTGGATGGTATAACTCAGAACTCTCAGCCTTAAAATGTAATAAGACTCTGGTCCTTAGAGATACAGGAGGGCAATAATGTTCACATTATATGATTGTTTGATAACACATTAAAACCACCAAAGAAAGGACAATGGCATTTGCATTCACCAACGATGCCTTCTAGGTCACAAAGGTCCCCGGTTTTAGAAGATGTTTTGTTCCAAGGCAGCTTTCTGTTAAAAGCTAACTAGGTATCCATGAAAAGAAAACGGCAGTTCTCCTGATACAGGCTTGTAAGCCCAGATGCTTGAGAAACAGAGGCAGGAATAGCCCAATTTCAAGATCAGCCCAGGCAACTTAATGAGATCCTGTGCCAAAAGAAGAAAGTAAACCTCAACTGGCAATGTAGCTCAGTGATGAAGAAATTATCCAGCACATCAGCACACGCCAGTCCACTTCTCAGTATTGACAACACAAACAAAAATAAGTGGGTTCACTGGATACCTGCCTACATGGGGGACTATAAGCAAGAAGTGCTGACTATAATAGGTGTAATGCAGCCATGTAGTGACATTAGTAATCTTTGAAGTAGATACCACCAAGCCACCCCTGCCCACTACCCTGCTTAGCTGCCAAAAGTATGCAAACACCTGTTACCCAGAGAACTGAACATTTAAACAAAACAACTCAGTTTTCCAAACATAAGGGGCTAATGAAATAAATAGGGGCATTATCCAGGCATGTACTGAAGTAGGATGTTGGCACAGGCTTTTAATCCCAGCACTTGGGAGGCTGAAGCAGAAGGATCAGGAATTTGAGGTCAGCTCGGTCAACATAGAAAGACCCAAGAAAGAAGGAAGAAAGGAATGGGGAATGGAAATGGGGAGAAGAAATTCCTATTTATTGAGACTGTAGGGAATGTCATTCTCATATATTGCTCTCAGGAAATTCATTACTATACTCACAGTCAATATATGAGCTAGGTATGTGAAATAGATATACAAATGAATTTGGGGGTATCATTTGGCTCCCCAAATGACTAGTATACCTAGATATAACCATATTTACTTAGGATAAAAACTACTATACTTGTTTACAAAGACTACACAGGACTTAAATAAAGTCTTACACCTTAAGATGATGGATAAAATACATGTTACAATCATGAGGAGTAAGTAGAGGGTCATGGCAAGCATGTGTAATCCTAGGACCCAGAACTCTGAGGAAGAGAGAGAAGGATCACGAGTTTGAGAGCAGCCTGGGCTACAGAGTAAGAACTTATCTAAAAAATAAAATAAAATAAGGGAGTGCAAAAGTTTCAAGAAATAACAGGAGGGGTGTACTAAAAAGTGCAAAGGTGTGTGTGTGTGTGTGTGTGTGTGTGTGAGAGAGAGAGAGAGAGAGAGAGAGAGAGAGAGAGAGAGAGAGAGAGCACCTCCTTTGTGCTAAATATGAGAAAATTATGAATATTTATTCATATTTTTTCATATCTAAGTTGTTTGTGTTTAATTCATAAGGACACGGAACATTAGTTAGGAATGATGGTACTGGAAAAGGACCTGCAGGTGGGACATGTGTAGGAGGGACAGTGCCCATAGTTTATACATAAAAATACTGCAAAAGAGTATAGGCACATGTAGTATCTTAACAAAGTTTATACATACTTTATATAAGCTTTACATATTATATATCATATATATAAACTTTATTAAGTTCATACATAAACTTTATTTTATGTGTATATTATATAAACTTTATTGAGGCATTATATATTACCAGAAAGATGACCCATTTTAATGTACAATTGAATGACTTTTAGTACATCTCCTGAATGGACTAATCATCAGTATAATCCAGCTGTAGACCATTTTATAATCCTAGTGAGATATGTTGGTTCATTCACATATCATCTCTTTTCCCATGCAGGCCTTGGTGACCTAACTGCTAAACTAACATCTATCTCTGTGGTTTTGAGTATTCATGGCATTTGATACAGATCTTCCTTTTTTCCTGGCCTGTGTTGAGGTGAAGCATGCACCAGTACTTCTCATCTTTTGTTGTTAGTGGTATTCTACTATAGGATTATGGCATATTTTGTTGACCAACTTACTAGTTCATAGAACTTGGGTTTTTCTACTTCTTGCTGATTTAAAAAAATGATGCTATGAACATTCATGCACAAGTCTTTGTAAGATGTATTTTTTGAACAATCTGGTAAATATATTACCTATACCCAAATTTTTAATATTGCAAAAGATAAATGACACAGCACATGCAAGCAATCTTATAAAAGAAAAAATAAAAACAAATGTGTGTGCATGTTCACATAGAATGATTTTATCCTGTTAAATAATTAAATAAGTACATAAAAAAGATTAGAAGGCAGAGAGCTAAAATGTTAGCAGTGTCATCTCCGGGTGATGAGACGGTAGATAATTTATGTGTTTGTATGCTTTTCTGTATTTCACTGAATTTTCCACTGTGAATATAAATTACTTTTGTAATCAGAAAAAAAAGCACACTGTTATTAAGAGTAGAAAAAAAAATCTTTCCCATTCAATTTTTCTAGTGTCTTTACCTCTCTGTTACAGACAGATTTTCTCACAACAGTCCACAAATGGAAGTAATAGTGGATGGACACCCCCAACCCCTACAATGTTGGTTACAGCATACTGATAATCACAGAGCTCCCCGAACTACCTATCAATTGTGAGGACCTTGAGATCAGTCTCCATAGCAACCTGACAAGGGCATGACTCTGTATGAGCATTGCCAAAGCACGGAGATGAGACAAAGTCCAGCTCAGATGGTCTGGGGTTAGCAAAGGACCATGGTGCTTAGCTGCATGGCAATAGGGTCAGGCCCCCCGAAGCTTGAGGAGACAAGCAGCTCTTTAAAGGATGGGACATTTAAATCTTAACTGATCATTTGATTGTGGGAGCCTGTGAACTACTGTTTCTACTTATATAGCTGCAAATAGATGTCATAATTAAGCATTTTTAAGAGCAGCATTTAGAGGCCAGTGAGGTGTCTCAGGGAGTAAAGGCCATTTCTACCCAGTCTGATGATATGAGTTTTCTTTTCAGGACCCAGATGCAAATCATCAAACCTACACACACACACATACACACACACACACACACACACACAGAGAGAGAGAGAGAGAGAGAGAGAGAGAGAGAGAGAGAGAGAGAGAGAGTGCATGTTGTGCCTACACATGTACACACTCAAATAAATAAATACATGTAACTAAAACTACTTTTTAAATGTCATTTGAGAGGTAGATGTTCTTCCCTCTGTGCTTAGATCTCACACAGTTTCATCATATTGTTTCCTAATTAGCCATTTAGTCACACAGGATCCACCCCTTATTAATTAGAAGCAAATATCTAAGATGCCCAAAGATTAGGAAGGTAGAAGTCAGGCTAATGTGCAGTTAAGTAAGATATAACCCTGCTAAAAATATCTTCAGTGCAATTTAAAGTCATACCCAAAGGACACTGGCTTCTGGGTGTTATGAGACATGTGATGCTAAAGGTTTGACTCCTTGCTTGTTCCTCTTCCCAAAGACTCCATCTCCAGCCTGCATCAAAGGCCTCATATGGATACATGTATACATCCAGTCAACATCTATAAGTTCCCTTATCACACCCTCATATCCCACTACTCACAAACAGTGGTCCTTCAGCCAACCCTAGTCCACCCATCTAAACTATAGCACATTCTTAGAATACCTTAATGAAGAGTCTGATAGGATCCTGGAAGCACATCAAGAGCTTTGGTGAGGAAGGTGAGGCAGCTTAAAGCACTATCAACGAAGCGAGTAGATTGTAGGTGGTCACTTCCCATGGCTTTTGAACACTGGCAGCTAGAGAGGGTCCCAAGAACTACAGAAGTCTCTCTTGCTCAAGACTAAGGAATACTGCTCATGAAACTGAAATGTGCCAATCTTGGCACTGTTGATGCTATGGGCTGGCTAATTTTTCTTACAGTGGAGGCTGGAGATACCACCCATCCTCAGTTATAACAACCAAACATGTCTCTATGCACATTTCCCCGAGGGATAAAATCATCCATCACTTGAAAGTCACTGCAGTAGACTGCAAGGCTCTAGAAGGCAGGGAAAAATGAAACTTCTTGACTTAGCAACAGAGTATACACCTCAGAGAAGATGCCGACACGTAGTTAAAGGATGAATTAGTGACCCAGTATCCACTTGGGTCCCCCAAAATATTAGTTTTTAAACTCTGCTATTGGGGACAGAACCTAGTCCCTTGCACATGCCAGGTAAGTACTGTATCACTGAGCCCCAAAAGTCATTCTTAGAGACTCTATTCCCCTAGTGAGGCTGTGAAATATTAGTAACAAAGAGTCTATCATAACTATATCAAAGTAGTTCTCACCTTCAGGATATAAATGATGTACCATAGGAGGTATGGACACCGTCACCCACCACAAACCATGGTGAGACAAGTATCTCTCAGGAGGTGTGTAGGATGCCACATAGACTTAACCTATAGTATAGTCCACCCTCTCTGGTGAATCCACCCAGGTTAGAGAACTAGGGAGATGTTAGCATCCTTATACTTAAGCTGTATAGTGGCTGGTTAGAACACTGCTGGTTTGCATATTCCTTAAACAAATCCAAACATGATTTGTAATGGAAACTATAATATACAATGGCTTCTCTCTCTTCATTTCTATCGATTCATTGTCTCTGCGTTTATCAATGGGATTTAATAAGCTGACAGACCCTCCTCAGTTTGCTCTGTAACATGTGAAATCCTTCTAGTACATTCCCACGTTACTTGGTGGCGACATCATCATTCTGAGAGATTTGTGTATGCTCCTGGGTACGTACACTTTTTTGTTCTAATTTCAGATATGACCTCAATAATTTTCAAGAGTATAAAAGGCCCTAAGTCAATGGGTGCTGAGTTAAACTTCTATGTAGTAGAAAGTAGGGACTGGATGAAAATTATTTGGAAGACCTTTCTGGAGACTCCAGTAAGCTACTGTAGAAGTAAGTGCATCTCAGAGTTTCTAACAAGAGTGGTGTCACTGTGACATTTTAACTGAAAAGAAAATGTTCTCTAGGTTCATCAAGGTGGATAAAAACAGGTCTAAGGGGAAAAGTGTGAGTATTTGCTATTTCCAACAAAACACAAGCACAGTGCTCCTTGTTTGTGTCTGAAGATTCACTTATGATCTGATTTACACTTGGAGTAGCTCCACTTCACTAATCACAAAGCATCCAAAATTTGGCTCTGTTTCTATCTCTGAATGCCAGGAGCACACAGAAAAGTGTTATTAGGAAAGTGAGAAAGAACATATTCATGTCAATTGTGAAAAGGGAAGAGTGAGCTCCTAAGCCTGCCATTTTTACTTTAACTGAAATTTGATAGATTCCATTACCCGTGTTATAGAATCATAATGTGTAATTATCACCAACAGACTTTTTTGCATCACTGACCAAAACAAACAAGATATCCCATCCCATCCAGTTTGACTGCCAATCCTTCTGTCGCATTTGGTTTCTTCTTTTAAATTTTCTTCACCTCTTTTCTCACCTCATACAATAGAGAGCTTTATATCTATGCCCTGTCCCTTCTAGAAAGGGCAAAGATATTCTGAACACACGGCATCCTTGATATTCCCAAAGGGAGCATAGGAGAATTGTCTCCATCGTCTTTCAGATGAAACAGTTGAAAGGTGAAATTCACCTTCCTGGATGTACTGATGTCCAGGCCAAGACTGAGCAGATTGCCACTCACACATGAGCAGGGCTCCTCGGAATCTCTGCCTTGAGAAGCCCAGGCTGGAAGCTGAGAGACAGGGAAGGGCTACCCAACCATGTCCTTCAGACCCTTGGAGGGAATGACACCCATGCTTTTCACAAGAGTTGTTTCCACAAACCGCCTCCTCCAACCCCTGTATCAGATGATCTTGGTTTTCTACGGAGTAATAACAGTAGACAACCCAAGAAATGGCCAATAGCATGTCAAGGACAAAAAAGCTTTACCAGCCAAATATTGGAATGTAAACTCCCATCCCCAGGCCTGTCATTCCTCTATAGCCTCTTTCCATCTTCCATGTTATAAATAATTCAGTTTCCTTTTCTCTTAAATATCACAAAACCAAGTTGGAATGTTTTTATGGAGGATTCTTCTGAGTCCTTCTCTCCCTTCTCCCCTCCCTCCCTCACCAGCCCAGCCAACTCCCTGGAGAGTGACCTCTCGAGCTTTAACATTTATTCTTTGACATTTCAGACTATTTGTTAGGCAGAGCTGCCTTCGTGAAATCAAAGTTGGAAAATCTTGCTGAAAACTCCCGCTTGGCTCTCTGTCCAAAGGTGACAGGAAGGGTCTGTTAAACCCCAAACACTGGCTTCCTTCCTCACCCAGAGAAACCATTTGATCCCTACTCATGAAAACAGCTTCTCTGTCTTCCCATGCCATGGGCCAGTACATTCACCAGAGAGTCCCCAAGAGCCAAAAGATGTTCCCTGACAGGAGTCAGCGGTGGCTCATTGGGATGTGGCATTCAGGGCACCTGTTGAATAGGTTATTTTACATGGGTGTCAGTCAGGCTTTTTGTCAGATACTGAAACAAATATGGAAGGAGGAAAATTAAGTTACTTACCCCACATCACTTGCTTAGTGGCAATGCTGAGACTGGGATTCCCATCTTCATTTCTGTGTGCCACTAGGTGACATCAGTCTGTGGGAGTGGCCCGTGTTAGAGCAAAAGTCTCAAGCTCCTTTGTGAATGGACTTACCACATGGAGGACTGAGCCTCCCTCTTGAGTAGAGATGTGAGGTATGGTCCTTTCTGGATATCTTTGACATCAACAGGTCACTGATGAAGCATCCTGCTTAGTTCTCTTTTAAAAGCTTCTAACCACACAATAACCAGTGTTTCCTAAAGTATGTGTGTGGAGTGTATTAATAAATGTTAAGTAACGAATGTACCATGTTCAGTTATGTTGGAAAACTTGCAGAATAACAAGGTTTATTTACATACAGCAGGGGTTCTCAGAGCCTTCAATATCCTAATGTACACCATGAACCTGTAAGAGCCAATAAGTTGTGTGATGCTCTCTAAAGTTATCTGATGAATCTTTAACATCTAATAAACTTAAAGGGAGGGCTGCTGGGGCCAGTGATGAGAGGCATGTGATTTTCATATCATTTATCTAGTAACTGAAATGAGAAAATGATTTTTCTGCAAGTTGGGAAATTCTAAATTAAGGAAGAACCATATTGCGGTAGCTGAAGCCTTGCCCAGAAAACTGAGCTGTCCATGTGGAATAGCAGTTGGTGAAGTGGCTGACCCAATAAAATGAATATGGTAGTCATTGTGGTATTCTTCTTAAGCAAGCTGGCCATTTGACATCATGGGTGTTAACCCACAAATGTCTCTTAGGGTCACAAGAAATGTCAAATCAACAGCCATAAAGATGGAAGCATTCAGACACAGGTTGAAAATGTAAAGTCTCCCAGCCATGAAATTCCAAAATATGATCTGTACTGATAGCACCTCCCATGGTGCCCACTGACTGGGAAAGACCAGATTCCAAGTCTCCCTGGTCAATTCCATGTCAGCTTCCTCTCAATTGAAGAACTTGAGCAAATCTATGGCACCCTGGTAGAGACATCCAGAGAGTTTCACGGGTCCTGGCTGTACTTTCTTAGCCAGACTGATCTTTCAGAAAATAACACTCCCAAAGAGTTGCTTGCAGACTTATTTCTCCCCCCTTATCGGCAGGAAGGTGATGATACTAATATGTGCACAGTGATTTATTCAGTTCATCTAGTCTGTGTTCTAGGATTATTAGTTGGCCTATGGGACACAGACTTCAGGTCACAGATGTGCTCGTCTTGATCAAAAGGGCATATCTTGGAGATTGCTCCTCCATAAAAGACATTGAGAACTGCTGCAGGTGTAGAAACCTCCTGTTGCAGAGGCTAGAGTCTAATACCATCAATCTCAAGGCTACTTTAAGTGTCTGAGACCCAGTCATATTTCCCATAAGGATGTATATGGCTCTTGTCTCCAGCCATCAGCTTCTCTTTCCCTGAGAAGTCCATTTGAGAAGTGGACCAGGATTCACAAGTTTTTGCCAACTACTATTGCAAATCTTACAAAGTGAGACACACCACACATATCACAAGGACACAAACACAGCAAAGCTAGCATGTGCTCAGAATAAGAAAGTTGGTGGTCCTTCAGAAGTTTGTAATTGGAAGTTTGCCAGGCCACATCTGACAGCATTGAAGTCACTTTACCCATTGCCAGCTTAGGTCTTTGTCCTTCTCACTGGCAAATGAACTTCGAAGTCAAGTGAGGGAAGAAAGTATATTTTTAAGGGAAGTAAGCTACTTGCTCCAATGCAGTTCCCAATGGCAAAACCAAGCCTCATTTAGCTGTCATGGTTACAGACAGCATAAAGGTGGCAAAAGGAAAAGAGATCTGTAAAGGCAAGCTGGCCTTGTAGGTCCCCACCAAGGCTTTCTCCAGTGTTACTTACCAAAGTCTGGCTTGGTGTGTGTTCTGAGCTGCGATGATGCTCTTGAAGCCAGCGGGGGGTCGGGGGCACAGTTATGGAATGCATACCTGTGGGCAGCCTCACTCCTTGCTCCTTAACCTCTGTCCATGGCTGAATGGGGTCACTGACTACCCCTCCTCTGAACCCACAGGTGTCATTTGACTTTTTTAGTTGAGGGGTGAAGTAAGAGTCTAGTGGTTTGGAATCAGAATATCCAGGGTCCATTCTTTTTGACCGTGCCATACACCCCATCTTTATCCACTTACCCTCATCAAAGTTACACTCATTTACATTGAAAAGGCTTTGAAAGACTGTGGTTTTCATAGGGTCATGAGTTAACACTGAGATTATACAAAGCCCAGGGGTGTTCCTTCTCATGTGTAGTAAATCTCCATGTCTCCTAGTATGCAGGCCTGGAAGTCCCACCAGAGCTGCCATCAGCAGCGTTTTCTGCAGCTCTGGTTGTTTTCTGGGAGTCTGTAACCCTAACTTTCACCTTCACTCTAAAAAAGTCTCAAGTGCCCACTGGACCTGGGCTGGAGGCTCTCCACACAGGTGTCATCAACATCCTTTATGACCTGGCAGGTCATATGATCTATGTTTTACAGAGTTGATCCTGAGCATCTCACTTCTGTTTGTCATAGAAGCCAAGCCTCTCCCCATCTATGGCTTAATCCTAAGAGTCCCCTCCTCATTCCCAGAGCACCTCCTACAGATTGGAACGTGCAGAAACTTTGAACAAGGCCCCCAAAATTCAAATCTACCCGCAAGGAGAAGAGAGTGAGCAAGGAAGACTGAACTCCTGCAAGCACACTCGAAGATACTTTATGTTATGAGGAACTGTCCTCCAGATGGAAGGGGGGTCACAGATCTTATACAAGTCACATAGAAATATCTTTCCTGGCCAAGCTGTCCTTTAACAACAACAACAAAAAAAATGAAGCCAGGTTACTCTGCAGAGATTTCAATCATTGCATATAAAGAAACAGGACCCAAATCCTACCCAAGTAGGCTTCTGAATCCTGATGTAATTTTGGAACCATACCCCCACCCCCACCCCTGGCTAACACATCTCCTTCAAGTCACTTATGAGTTCAAGTAGGGTTGAAGGAGGAATCTGATTTAGTTCTGCAAATACATTGTCAGATCTAGGCTGAGATTCTCCTGGGAAGTGGGAAGTAGAGGGGGCGGTAACTACAGGATTTCTAGAGGCAGAATGCAGAACCAGAGCTTTCTAAGGAAATCCGAGACTGTTAAGTTAGCTTCACCCACATCAACCAGCGTTAAAGAGCAGGAGTAGAGTGGAACCCAAGGCCATCACTGGATGCTGCAGATGCCTCAGGTCCAGCAGTTTCCAGTCAGCCTCTCTCCCTCCACTGTCAAGGAGAAGAGTTTCTTCCTTGTCTCTCAGAGGAACCTTGGAGGAACCAAGCCTACTCTCCACTATCCCATTTCTTATTTTTGTCTTTCTGCCACTGGCATTTTACACTTTGCATCAGAGTCACGTTAAACAACCTGTGTGCAATTCTGGCTTCAGTGCAGGAGTCAGCAAGCACTGAAGAAGGAAGGCTCCACTCTGCCCAATTCATGACTGTCTTAGCTCAGAAAGCTGTACAACAATGAACTCATCCTGCATTGATCTGCATTGAGTTTCATAGTCTCCAATACACACAAGTGGCACCTCACAAATACTACTCCAGAATAAAGACCAGAAAATACCTGATAAGCATGCTGGACTCAGGAGTTAGCCAGGCATGACGCTTTATAACAAAATCTCATAAGGTCAAACCACATGCTTAAGTCTAAGAAAGCCACCATGAACATCTATCAGTAAGTTCTGAACCAAGAAAGTGAGGAAATTGCAGGTCTGACTGGTGATGCTTCTTAGCCCTCCAATTTGGCAGCCTTTCTGGACTGAGCTCTTCTCTGGGAATGCCCTGTGCCAGTTTTGTCTGCCTCCAAGGTCTAATGGGGAGAATCTCATGGCACATTCACACATAGGCCATGGAAGTGACAGGCCTTGAGATGACACATTCTTTTCCAAACTCATCCAGGTCCTTCTGCCAGGCAACCTTCCTGTACTTCTCTGGCATTCACGATAGTATCTTCTAATGCCATTGTATATCTTCTTGACTCTTATCAGATCTTCTCACACATGGTACACGGCCTTATCTCATACCTCACTGGCAAAATAGAAGCCCCCATGCAAACACTCCCCTATTTTCTTGCCTCTGAACCTCTGAACAACCCCATAGCTCTATGCTTTCTTCTTGCATCCTGCTTATGTAGCATCCTTCTTATGCAGAGCTCTTCATGCTAACCAAACCCCTGTTCCCTCCCATTTTCTCAGGGGTTATTCTCACCCACTGTCTATGCTGTGCACTGGCAGGCTCTATGCATGGGATAACACAGAACTTAAATATTTCTCATATAAAAAAACCAAAGTTCTCTCTTGAATCCATTACTCTTTCCTTGGTCCCAAGAATAGTCCTGGATTCCAGACATCTCTGCCCCAACCCTGATATATTGAAACCTCAAAGGACTCAAAGGATATACAAAAGGGGGAAGTTGGTGCAGCCTCTATACCAGGCCACTCTTATGGACACAGACTTGCAGTTAGGGTAGGAAGTATTCAAGCAGATGTGTGTAGAAAATAAAGTGAATGATGTTACACAGAAAGGTACCAAGCTCATCTTAGCAACACCGCCACATCTACCTTGGCTCATTTCTCCTTTACTTCCTACTTGATGGAGCTCCAACAAGGCCGGAGGAGGCCCAGAGAAAAGTCCATATCCATCTACTATCCTTTTTCCAACCCTTATTCTCTTGCTTGTGTTCCTCCCCAAAAGAAACAAATATAAAGTACAGAAGGCATTTTGACCTTGACACTTGTGTTGAACCCTGGACCAAGCTTGTTCAGAGAGATAAGCCCTCTCAACTCAGCTTTTGACTTTCAGTAGGATTCAGGGGGTGTCTTCCACATTCTGGAAGCCCATGGGAACCCTGCCAAGACAGCCAAACCAAAGTGACTGTGGGAATGCATTGCCTATCCCTACATTGCCTCTGTAATTTCAGAGAATAACCTTTTTCTAAATAAGGAAAGATAGAAAGGTACTCTGCCAGAGGGAGAACCCACAGGCTTGCTGATACATCAATGAGAAAGGCTCCTCACCCCAACTCCCAGAAGCTTTGTACATCAGCTCTGAAAATAATATTTCTACAAGTCTTAGCTTCTCAAATAGCAGAAAACTCCCCAGGTACCAAGGATATCAGTAGCTCTAGTAGTAACTAAAGGAATCGAGTTTGAATCTTGATTCTGCCTGTCACACCCTGTAATAATAAACACTGGGTATCTCCAGGTACCTAATAAGATGAAGAAGCACTCCATTATAGGAATCCGAGGTACCTGGAAGGGTCTCCATGAATTCAACCCATGGGATATATTGTGAAACCCTGTCACCAGCAGAAGTGTGCTATAAACTTCTGCTGAAAAGTAATATCAAAATGGCAAACAAATTCTGGGCAGCCTGGAATTGCTACATCTTAATATTCTTTGCAAAACTTCCAAATAAGAGGTCTGATGCAGTCATTTCATTAGAAAATAAAGTGTTTATTAAGAAACTATACACTGAACACTCCTATAAGTCTCTGTGGAAACACAATGCCCCATTGTCATAGCACAAAGTGAAGAAATGCCAGAATAAAAGATGCTGCGATGGATGGAGCCTGGGAGGCTGGAAATGAGGTCATGATTTACAACAATTAAAAACATCATCCTCAAGCTTACTCCTTAAAGCCACACTCAGGAGGAGATCTGATCCCGAGGGATCATCTGGGTGTGATGGGGAAGAGTCTGACCTAGAACCATGGGGAGTTGGGTGAACAGTGCTGGAAGGGACTGGGGGCCCTTGAGGAACCCTGTACCTAAAGTGACACTGTGGAGGTCACTCTGGGTCCTGGGAAAGAACTTGGAAAGCTGCATGCGTATGTAACCCATGGAGGTATCTAGAGCATCAGGCTAGGAACCTGACATGCTGATCCACCATCTGCAGGTGCTAAGGAGTATAATCCTTGAGTGGTATCTTTAGCACGCAGGTAAATTTGCTCAATTTGCCAAAAGCATATGCCCCGTCTTTCACTGCTGTGCAACACTACATCGGAACATACTGGTTGTTAGTAACCACCATGTTGTCTCAAGAACTGAACTTGGGATGCTCCTATCCTTTCCCATAACAGGGACCTCCATGGAACTGGGGAGAGATGGGCCAAGTCAGAATTCACTCAGCCGACACTTAGCTAACCTGGCAGAGCTTTCATGCCCTGCAAATATGCTTTTCCAACCCCTTCCCTCTACCCAGAGGGCCAAGTTGAAAATGGGGGAACAACCCTTCTTTGGGAGAGGATGGCTGTGAAGTAAGACATGAGTAGAAGCAAGCAAAGTGAACACACATATCGACCAGGGACCAGGATGACACGCCCATCGGTGCCATGAGAGGGGCTGGAGGAGGCCAGGTTATTACTTCTCTTCCCCTTCAGTTCATCTTGACCTTGACATGATGATTCCACTGGGTTCCAAAGGTTCTCAGAGTCAAGAGAAAGTGAATGTAGGGGAGGAGAGCCAATCCCAAGATCACGGGCTAGGAGGAAGGGTCTTGGTCCCTGATTCCCTTGGTCCCTTGTGGTCCTAGTAGGATGGCCAATTCACAGGCAAGACCTTCTGTAGCCAATGATTGTCGGAACTGTAGCTCTAGGGACCCAGGTGGAGCCAGCAAAAACTCTTTCCAAAGGACTTTCTAACATTGCACTCACTGTGAGTCATTCCAGAGAGAAGAAGAAGGAGGGGGCAAGTGTATCCACAAAAAAAGTATGATATTTCTCCACACACACACACATACACAAAAAATAAAGATAAAAATAAACCAACAAAATGACTGTCTTCCATTCTTCCCTCTGAGATCTAATCTGTTGCCAACACTTGGGCCTGGTTCCCCTTCCTCTTACCGCGCCGTCTCCACCTCTGCTTAAGAGCTCTCTGTGACTCTTCCCCACTGGAGGTTGCAGGGTGACGAGATCACTGAGAGGGCAGCATGGAGACCCCATGCTTCCAAGCAGGCAAGTGAGACCGGAACACGGCTGGACTTCAGGCTTTCTCATGATGGTTGGGTCAAGAGAATGGCTAGTGTGTTTAAAAGGTAGCTCCTGGTGCTTGGGTTTGGATTCTCTTTATTGGCTCAAAAGACGTTGGCAGGAGTTGCCTCGGAGGCCGGAGGAAAAGGAGCACAGTGATGACAGGAGGGAGGGCAACCTGCCAGTGGTCGATGGGAGACACACCCATCTCAGTGGTGGTAAAGGGTGTGGGAGCACTGGTGGCTCATGCAGTTTCTACTTAGCATCCCTGGATCCAAAAAAAGCAACGCCTAGCACTTCCAACCTTTCAGAGGGCCCATCCTACCAAGGTGACATCAGAACAAGGAGGCTTAAAAGGAGTTTTTTTTTGTTTTTTTTTTTGTTTTTTAAAAGCCATGACGTCCTTTGCTGAAATAAACATTGACATCCTCAACATAGATGCCATGGTTAAGAGGCTTGGAATGTCCGGAAAGGCTTATTGGATTCAACATAATTTCTCTGAAACCTATAAAAAAAAACAAAAAGAAAAAAAACAGAAAAACAGAAAAAAGCAAAATAAAGTAAAAACCAAAACCCCCAAAGAAGATCAAAACTAAGAGGGGAAACAGAGAGGGCGCTTGAAAGGGGAGAATCTAGAGCTATAGATACAGGCATATCCTGGGAATAGACAAAATGAATTGCCAGCAGCAGGGAAGGATAGGGGAAGGGATAACTTAAAACAAGTGTGCTCAGAGAAATGGGAGACACTCCGTTTTGCTGGGGCCTTCGCTGAACCGAGAGAGGAGAGTGAGTAAGCATTCCATGAGGAATTTGGCCTGGAACTGTCATGGAAGAGGTACAGCAGACTTATCTAAGGGAGTATTGGTCTAGGAGCATGCTTCTGGGTAGAACAAACCCTGACAATGAGCTTCTAGGGAGGTGGAAAAAGGGGTGTGCATGTGAACTTGTATTGCCAGAGGAGTTGGGGAAGAAGGCTCTGCTTTATCAGAACTCAATGTCCTTAGGGGTCTAATCCTATGATTTAAATTTCTTACCACTCTCAACTACACAAGGAGGTAAGGGTACTGTACTCCCAAGGCTACAGGCACTTTCTCATTAGCCTCTCACCTTAAATTGCCCGAGCTGTGAAAGGTTAGAAAATAATGACTAAGAACTCAACCTTCCAATAATTCCATGTCTTACAGGGGCTAGAGCCATCATAGAGGAGTAAGTGATATAGCTGGCCACAAGGTCATGAGCTGCCTCAAGAAGAGTGAACTTCCATGGCAGCTTGGTTCCTTGCTGGTCACATGTCTAGGGACTGAATAGGATGTCCAGAGACATGGGTATTCCTTTTTTTTTTTTTTTAATTTTTATTTTTTGATACTTTATTTACATTTCAAATGTTTCCCCCTTTCCAGGTCTCCACTTTGGAAACCCCCTATCCCCTCCCCCCTCCCCCTGCTTCTATGAGGGTATTCCCCCACTCACCCACCCGCCCACCCACTCCTGTCTTTCCACCTTGGCATTCCCCTATACTGGGGCCTCTAATACGACATGGGTATTCCTAATCAAAATCCAGAAAAAAAGATGGTTCAATCAATCCCAGATTGTAAAAATACCTATTTATATATGGGGGATGGGAGCAGGTGAACAGATAAAATCCAGTGGAAATGGGGTGCTCACAATGAGCCCCTGAGTATTGTACATATGCAATGGGAGAAAGACTAAAACAGAGTTCAATTGTACTGAGATTTCCTTGCTCCCCCTACTTAGGACATAGTATGATCAAAATAGGGATGAGTCATTTTGGTTGTTAGGTTACCTCTGTCTGCAAGGAGTGAGATCAGTTTATGAAAATACAGGATATCTCCCTTGTTCATGATGTCATGTTAAGGGGACGTTCAGTTTTCCATGGGCTGTGATTCCATGGCTCTGTGCTGAACCAGGGCATCTCTGGCATGTGACAGGGCAGGACAGGAATTTCAGACATCTGGAAAGCCTTCTGAGAAGGCTTATGATGCTGCTGCTTCTTTCCAGGCCATGGTTCCTCTCTTGATTTCCTACATCCCTCACTTTAACCTAAGGAAGCTTCCTCCTCTGAAAAAGATTCCTCTCACCCAAGGGATGAGTACTAATCCCAACCTGGACACCTAGCTATAGCCTAGTCCTCTGAGGGCTTATGGGTCTTTGGGTCTTAAGAGTCAAAACTGGTAGGGGAAGGGGCTTTACTTCATACAAGGGTGTCAAAGGAAGTAACTCACCATGTGACCTTGGGTAAGACACATCCCCACTCTGGACCTCAGGTTCCTCATATATATAGTGAGTTGATGGGACTAGATGATCTCTATTGTCCTTCAAGTTTAATATCCCATGATTGTCTATGTTTGAAAAGACCCCTGGCAGAAGAGGCAGACACAGGGGATTAATGGTCAGAATTAAACCCCAAGTCCAAACACTTGGGGAAGTCGTCTTAAATGCACAGTGCTGGAAACAGAAATCAAGTGCTCCCAGCGCCTGAATCCACACTGCTTTGCCTGATTCATTTGTTGTATAAAAATCTAATCAGTGTCCTGAGCATCACACAGTGGCATTATCAAATTGATCAAGTTGGAATCAGGGGGAAAAATTGCCATCACCATGAATTCTGCCCACTCATTTTACTAACCTGTTTGACCAAAACCCATCCCATTTAATAGTTTTAACACCCCCAAATGATTCCTGCTGTTAATATCCTGGGTGCCATCCCTGAGTTGGGGAGGGGAAGAGTTTTATGACATGGGAGATGAGTCGGCTAGATACAAGATGCCATTTCTGACTTCTTATCCCACAGAAGAAATGTCAAGAGGGAAGTGATGTGAGAAAGGGTGATGTTAAGATAGAGGGAGTGACTCTCTCCTTCAAATCCTTCTTGCCATCATCAGGGCAAAAACCCTGGAACAGAAAAAGTTACAATTTCAGCAGAGACCCTAAGACTACCACATGAAGGTGATAGCGTTACAGCTTCTCAGAGAGATCTCTCCTCTAGAGACTGTACAGTATCAATGGGCCCAGGAAGGGTCCATGTCAGATCCATTACAGATCAAGGCCAAACATGCCTCAGTCCCTGCCAATGTCCCTAAAGCTGCCTCTGGAAACACAGACATTTTCCCATATGAGCCGGGATCCAAAGTTTGTTTTCTCTGGAACTCTTTCCCAGGTGGAGTCTTTCCAAGATTCTAAAAGCTGAAGCTTGATAGCATAAGAGGCACCACTCCAAGCCCCTGTATCCCCGCCCCCACTCCTCATAACAACCCCAGAAGATGAAGGGAAGACATCTGCTCAGAGGAGGATGGGAAAGACCTGGACCACAGGAGCTGTAAGGAAAAGGCTAGTTGGACAGAGAGGAGGCTAAAGAGAGGCAAACACACTTCTTAAGAAGGGCTTGCCCACAGGAGGTCCAGCAAAATATAAACAACAACAACAACAACAACAACAAAAACCTTCTGTCTCTCAGCAGCAGCTCTCCCTACAGCATGAAGGGACTTACAGACTCTCTGTAATTCAGAACAGAGCCTAGACATCAGGGATTGTCTGAGAAGCAAGCCAGAAATGCTAGGGTTGCTCCAGGAAAGGAAAGGGAGTTGTTAAGGGATGCAGCTAGGAGGAAAGGGATGCAGAACGTCCAAAGGATTGAGTGAGGGGTCTTGGAACCTACTCTCCAATGAACCAAAACCAGAGTAACTACGCATGGCCAAGGCCTTGATATTCTCAGCAGCATGGAAAGCTCAGTCCCTACAGATGTGAAATGCAAAAAGAAAGTCTGAGATTTTAAACCCCTGTTTCCCAACAGCTGTATAAACCCCAAACATCTCTTCCTGGCTGAGGCTTCCACTCTTCAAACTGACTAGCAGCCAGCAGCTCTCTAGCATCTATAGTGATGAGCATCTTCCTGTGTCTCCTGCCTACACTTAC
Organism: Uromys caudimaculatus; assembly: GCA_028551405.1. Lineage (NCBI taxonomy): Eukaryota > Metazoa > Chordata > Mammalia > Rodentia > Muridae > Uromys > Uromys caudimaculatus. The sequence continues at coordinate 112,374,742 of CM052703.1, read as the reverse complement.
TTCATCTAACTTTGGAATCACATGGGCTTCTCCTTCTGTTCCCTTTTGTTACCTAGCCTACTCATAAAGTGCTTATTTTAGGTACCACTAGGTAACTTTTCTGTCCTCTCTCTTCAAGTGTATTTGTCATCTTAGAGTTATTACATCACAAGAATGAACTGAAATGCATAGGGCTCTGGTGTTAAGGGCATGGGAAGCGTTATTAATAGGAGCACAGAGGTCAAGGCAATTCTCAAAGGAGGGCTACTCTATCCCTGTCAGGATGTCATCCTTGTGAGAGTCTCCCCACCTTTCTCCAATGGTGAGAAAGAGTAAACTGTTATTGAACTACAATTCCCACAGACCTAGGAATAAAGAAAGAGCCTAAAGCAAAGCCCCTATCAGCAGACATATCACGGAGTCCAGAGATTCATTATTATGCCAGCCATTGTGTAAGGTTAATCGATTATCCTGCACCATCCTCAAACATGTATTGCATTAACTCAACAATATTTTTTTTTAAAAAAAAAAACCTAATGTTATCTTGTAGCAGTTTGAATTTGTATATAGATCTTTCTAACTCCAAAATACTTGAAATGAACTACTGGGAAATAAGGCTCCTTAATGAAAACCAATTCTTAGGAAGAGGCATAGAGAGAAAGACAAGACAGTGGTAGCTAGCACATTCTCCGGTGGAGAGGAACCTGCCCCCTCCAGCAATAAATCTATGGCTGGGTTTTCTTTCCTCACAAACAGCTCTTATAGATAGAGAGCCACATACACCAACACCATGCCACTCCTCTCACCTGGCACATCACAGACATGCTTTTCCCTGGATCCCACCCCGCCTCATTCTGGCATGAACATATTGTTTGGATTGGGACCTTCAAGTATAGAATCCCAGACTCCATCTAGACATTAACTGCACTTGGTATGATTTCCTGGAGTTCAGGCTAGGAAGGATGAAAAATAACTTAGGGGGAGGAGGCACTAAAGAGTGTGGCAAGAAGAGAAATTTTCAGAATAGCCATGAGCACAACAAGGGTGGGAAAGCCTAGCGAAGTGCATAGAGCAGGGATTGGTCCTGGGTCCTGGCCTAGCCACTGCACACTGTACACTGAACAGGGTGGCAGGAAAGTGTACCATGTTGAGGAAAAGTTCCCTCCTAGGTAAATATTTTGCTTCATTTTTTTTGGCCTAGGTGTTCTCGCCTCCAAATGTATGGGGAGAATGTCCTCAGGGCCGTGGGTTATGACTGTATTGTGTTGGACCTTTACTTTGATGGGGAAGTTGCTCTTTGAAATCTAAGATCTTTCTTCTCCTGTAATTAAGTCCAATAAAAATCCAGAAGTGTTGTCTTGAGTTGTCAAGTCTCGAATCCTAGCCTTGCTGGCTGCTGACTAGATAACTTAAAACTCATCTTTGATTCTGTAATTCAAGATAGCAAGCCTAACCCATACCACACACATGGCCCTGGAACTGAACTTGCCTACTCTCCTTCTTGTACTCCCACCTTGACTCTCAATTTCTTCCTCCCATCCTACCCCAAACAAGTGAATTTCTTTAAACTTCTTAAAGTTTTACTTAGTTTCCAATATTTAAAATGCAGAAGATTTCACACATAGAATATCCCTATTTGTAGCTTCTTTTAAAAACCCAAGCGTTCTGGCAAAGCTGAACCAAAATTTCTACACAGTAGTGATCACCTGAGGCATATGGTTTTCATATTCTGTGGATGAACTGTGTGATTCACCATATCCTTCCACTCTGTTCCTCTCTTCTTTCACTTAGTTACCTGAATTACCAGTCTTTCCACCTGAGTCTGGTACTTAGCAATCATCAGGCTATGCCTGTATATTAGAAAACATGAATGTCATGGAGGTAATGACATTCAACACTCACTGAATGTCCTGTTAATACAAAACCAATCCCTTCTCTGGTCATAGTTGACAGTTACAAAGGAAGTCCTGGAAATGTATAGCAGAAGATCAAGCCTGCCATCTCAAAGATACAAGACAGCTCAGGAACACAGCTGTATGCACAGGAGGGGACTGTATTGAGAAATGGGGTTCTCAATAAGAAAATATATTTTGGCTGGCAAGGTGACTAAGCAGGTAAAGGTGCATCCAAGGTCAAGGACCTGAGTTTAATCCTAGGAAGCCATATAGTGGAAGGAGACCAACAACTCATACAAGTTGGCCTCTTACACTTATATATGTATCCAGGCAAAACACACACATGCATGTACGTGCGCGCGCACACACACACACACACACACACACACATCGATAAATAATTGTAATTTGTAAACAAAAGAAAACATATTGGGGGCCACCCAAAACACCACTACTAGAATGGGATATGGCAATTGTGTCATCCACAGTGCCTGGTGTGGATAAGGTACGTCAGAGACAGTCCTTGGGATTTTTAATGCAGCTGTTATATTTCCTACTGTACAGACAATATCATAAAAAAACATGTTACAAAGACTTCTATAGAATGCAGAAGTGTGATTGTACCTGTGGTATATCACTGCCATATTCTTTGTGGACAAATACCAAACATAGTGCCCTGGCTTCAGTATACAGTGCCCTTTCCTATAAAGCAGCCTCAATACTGTTGGCAAAGTATGGAATGATATTTCCTGAACCACTGGCTAACAAGACAAAATCTGGTTCCAGCTGTATGAAACTGGCTGAGTAGAAGGAGGTTGAGGCTGAATTCACCCCCTATGCAATCATGCTCATGGAAGTCAAATGGGAAGACAAACAAGTCTGGATAAAAGTGTACAGAACACTGAGATTCTCAGATAGAAGCAAGAGTCCTGGAAAAATCTTGGCACTTTTGGCTCATTCCTAAAGAGTGCTAGAAGAGCCTCATACAAAAGGGGAAAGCCATTCTGTGGGACAGCACTCTTGGCATTACTAAAACTATCCCAATAATAGGCCAATCTTGGCTTACATGAGTGAACAATTAGCCCTCCAAAAAGCAAAATCCTTTCCATCCCGTGACATGAATAAAGTCACCTTTCTAAACCAGAAGAATTTCTACAGCAATATCATAAAACATCTTACTATTCTCAAAACTTGCTATATAAGGAATAACATGAGGTCATTTGGGCATGTCTTTCTTGATCAATTCAGAGAAAAGAAAACCTAGGTATTAATAGTCTATCTGCATTTCTTTCCTTCACTTCAAAATATCTTTTACATTAATTATGCCTTTTTCTGTTTTTCTGTTTCTTGAATATTTGGATTCTTTTCAAATGTTTAAAATATCAGTAAAATGTAGAGAATATCAAAACTCCGTGCCCAGTGCCTAGCATTAACAATTTTAAGTCTTTTGATACCTTCTTTTCAGCTCTTTTGAAGACAGTATATTATAACCATGACCAATAATTCACCTGTGTGCATCCAATACCTTGTTTCCCCAGATCAGAGCTAACCACTGTTATGAAATAAATGTCTGACAGAGGCACACTTACTGGTATACATACCCACACCCAGATTGTAGTATTATCTTGCCTAGTCTTTCAAATCTAAAATAAGATTGATCTTTGTTTTGTGTGACAAGCTAGCCTCAAACTTGCTACTATAAACTGAAAATATGGTAGTCTGCATAAGAAATTTCCCCATAGACTCATGCATTTGAATATTTTTCCCCAGTTGGTGGCACTCTTTAAGAAAGTTAAGGAACCTGTAAGAGATAGAGTCTTGCTGGTCTTGCTGGAGAAAGTTTGTCATCGGAGTGGACTTTTATTATATAGCCCCATTCCACCACCTATCTCCCTCTTCTATCGCTCTCCTTCCTGTGTATGGACAAAAGTATGCACATATGATAAGCCAGATGCCTGCTCCTGCCACCATGCTTTCCCTAACTGTTGCTGTGCCTTTGCCATATTGGTGGACTCTAATCCTCTGAAACTGTAAGCTAAAATATATTCTTTTCTCCCTTTGGCTACTTTCTTTTGGGTATTCTACCTCTATAACATAAAGGTAACTTGACCTGCAGCCCTGATCTTTGTTCACCCACCCCTAAAATACTGGGCTTACAGGCTTACACAATCAAATTTAGCAAAGCAAGATGCTTTCTGATATTGATACATTTGGTTTCATCTATTAACTTTTAGTGTTGTTGTTGTTGTTGTTGCTGCTGCTGCTGCTGTTTTATTTTCCTATGATGCCAAAAATGGAAATCAAAGGCTATTTGCATAGTAGGCAAGAACTCTACCACTCAGCTACATCCTCAGCCCTTCATTTATTGATTTTTAGTGGATGGCATTCATTGTGTTAATGTTACAAATTATTTTCCAGTTCTATCAACTGCTAGTTGCTTTTATTTTTCTATTATTCAAAAAAGTTTCAATAATCTTTATGACAAAAGTCTACATACCTATTTATGGGAGCAACACTTTGAAACAGTAGTTAGCAAGTCTCCTGTTAAGGCCCAGGTAGAAAATATTTTAGAATATGGATACTGTATAATCCCTTTTGCACCTACCAAATATTGCCAGTGTGGACTGGAAGCAGCCACAGACAAAAGGAAACAGAACACACACATACACACACACACACACACACACACACACACACACACACACACACACACCAAAAAACTTCGTTTACAAAAGCAGGCAGGAGTCAGACTGGCACCCTTTGCTATCTCTGCTCTAGAGCCTAGTTTCTCAAATGCAAGCATGTGGATGCACTAACAGCCTTAGCAACAGCTGGGAGCTTAGTGGAAATGAAGGTGCTTCCAGATAATTGAATCAACATCTGCATTTTAACAAGCTCTTCAGGTGATCCCTATGCACAGAAACATTTGAGAAGCACATCTTTTGAGAATGTTCCTTTGGAGTATCCAAATCCTTTAGTCTATTGCCCAATATTTTCCCAAAGTTCATAATACTCATATTCCTGTAATCACTAAGTGGAGAAATATTTTTGCCACCTAATTCCACACCTGATATTGTTGTCCTTCCAAACTGATCAGTAGTACACATTATCTAAGGTGGAAACGTGGGTATTACCCTTTTCATATTTTGGGAATTTCAATTATTCATATGCAAATTCTCTGTTGGCTACATACACCAGAATGAGTTCTCTTAGTCTATTGATTGTCTTTTAACTTTGTATAGATTTTTAGGATTTAAATTAATATAGTAATACGCTGGGAGTGTTGGTACAGGCTTTCAATCTGAGCACTCGAGTGTCTGAGGCAGGAAAATTGCAAGTTTCAGACAAGACTAGGGAAAAAATGATGATGTATTCAAATGTATTCATCTTTCATCTCATGTCATCTATAAGCTGTTTAAAGGACTGTTTAGCTCCTCAAAGACAAACCATATTCTCTTATTAAAGAACTATATTCCATACAGAAGAATTCTAAATACTTTATGCAGTAGCTCTTCACTCAAGGATGTGGAACATAACCCCTCTCTCTTAAGTATATTGTTCTTCCTGTATATCTAAAGTGCAGGAAAAGGAAGAATTGTGCAATTTTGCAGTAATAAAACTTGGCAAATGACATAACTAGTTAGTTTATCAGTGTTAATGTCCCTGTGGTCACCTAAGTGTATATGTTGATGTATGTAATAAGAATATTACTATTTCTCTATGATATTCCTTTTCCAAAGCCATCACCCCAGTCCCAGTTGATAAGCCTAAAGTGATACACATTCTACATAAAACCCAATCAAGGAGACTAAATAGACCCAGTCACCAAATTCAGCATGGGTCAGGGAAAAGACAGTGGGGCAGGGGATCATGAAATCAGAATAATATCACCTTTACTTAAAAAGACTGCACTAGCAGTTGTTTTTTAGTTCTTGTGAGTGTGTCCTGACAAAAGAGGATGATTACACTGGCAGATGCTGAATGAAGGAGAAATACAAGGCAATTCATTGACTATTGAAACTTTTCAGACTATTGAAAATTACTTTTAGCTAAGAAGTTGGTGGGAAAAATATTGTTTTAAACTTCACTCATCTTATCAGTGACTGGCATGAGGTAACACAACCATTATTTTATTGAATAGTCTCTCCCATTGCATACTAATTTACAATGACATACACAAGAATTCAGATCCCTATACCTGTCTTTGTGCATCCAACTATCTACTTACTATAGCAACATAATGAAGGGTGACTTTGAATTCTTGATCCTCTTGTATTCAGTTCTCAAGTGCTGGGCCTACACGCACATTGTACCACTATATGCAGCAATATGGGACGTTTTCTATGTTGCTGTGTGTAGCCTTCATTCATTAACTTGATTTATTTTATTTTTGTTATTTCATCTTCTTGTAATGTTGGAAATGGAAACTACAGCCTAAATATACATTATATGTATATGCCATATTTCAGAGTGCCCCACATATTCCTTCTATAATCATTACTATCTTTTATTTATCCCAGAATAATATAGAACTCAGAACATCTCTTGCTGTTTATACCTTTTAATGTACATGATCTTGTTTTTTCCAAATGTTATTTGTTTTAAGTTAATTTTTCTAATTGTGTTTATGTAATATACTTTTGTTGTAGTCATTGTTGTTGTTGTGCTTATTTGTTTGTTTGTTTTGTGGGGGAAAGGGCATGTGCCATGGTACTTATGTAGAGGTCAGAAGATAAACTGTGGAAGTAAATTCTTTCCTTCTACCCTGTGGATTCCTGGAATTGAACTCAAGACAAGTTTGGCACAAACCCCTTAACCTCTGCATTACCTCATCAGCCACTGTCTTGATTTTTAGATGGAGTCTTACTATGTAGCTCAGGCTGACCTTGGATTCAGTATGAAGTACAGGCTGGCTTTAAACCTGTAGCCCCTTTGGCCCTACCCTTCTGAGTGTTAGTATTATAGAAGTGTATGGGTAGGAATACACTTATTTTTATTTATCTATTATGTTTCAACAGTTTTACAGAACACCTTAATCAGTAATTACATTTACAAATACCCCTTAACATTGTATATAGGCTGAGTATACTGCATTCACAATAAGAACTGCCAACTCTCTCATTCCAAGTCTTTTTTTTTTTTTCGTCTTACTATATTGGCTAAATTGTACAGATTATTTTTGAATGAAAGTTAAGTCAACAACCATTCTTATCATTAGATTTTTTTACATATTTTATAATTTTGTATTATTATTCATCTTGAGAGTGGGAAATTTTTCCTGATGTTCTTCTTCATTTTTCTCCTTGCTTCTCTCCTGTGTTTTCTAATTTGTTTCTGATGTTGCTTCTGGTTAGCTTTTTGGAACTTTTGAACAAAATCTATTATTAGCTCAGAACCCCTACAGGATAATGCTGGGAATACAGCACAATAGATTTCAATAACATGATTGCCTTATCTAAAAGGCAGGATCTTTATTCCTTCTCCCTTTACTCCCAAAGGCTCAGAAATTCCTATTCGCTGTACTTCCAGAGGAGAACACTATTCTTCTGTGGGCTCCATTACTCATTGTAGAAGTCTGTATCTACAGTGCATGGTTTATAGCAGAGGCTCCTTGTCTGATCTCTGGGAAATCTGAAGCATGTACTTTTCTGAAGATCCCTCCAGAAATAAATACAAATATGTGCCCTTATTTTGCTTCTAGACTTTGGTCCCATCACAAGAATGAACAGTTCTCTGCTCCTCATCTTTTATTTCTGAACCATTCCTGGCCACAGAGTTATTTATTTGCTTTGCTGAACAGCCACGTCTCCTGTTTTTTGTTATTGCTATATATTTGGTGCAGAGGAGGTACACCAAGCATGAACTTCCTGTACCATCTGGATCAAAGTCCAGTCATTTTTCTTTCTTTCTTTCTGCATTCAAGGAAAAAAATTATATGTCCTTGGTTACAAAATTAACTATTTTTACTGTTACTTTCCATCTAATGTCCTTTCCTCATATTTAAAAAATCACTCAGGCCCAACTGCTGAAACACATTTTACCAGACCTATGCTTTCTTACAACCTACTTCTACATTAGGGTCACTGTTTTCGGACATCTTAACATGTTCCCCCAAATCCATAGTTATCTGCATCTCCAGTATTTTAAGGCATTCCTATTTTATTTCCTGTCTTACAGAAATCTACATATGGTCACATCTCCCTTTTGATATGTCCATGTATCAAGTTTCTAACCTAATAAGTGCTAAGTAATGCCCTACACTTTAATGTACCATTCTATGTTGTTTTACTCCCTTAAGTCATGTAAGTATCAAGATTTCCCATGGTTTAGTTCCAACCCTAACCTTAACTATTACTGAATATTCATATTTTCCTTTCCATAATGTAAATTCTAGTTGTTCACAGAAAAGACACGTGTGCACACATACATGAATGTGCCATACACACACAGAGCCTTTGAAGATTATCAATGGTGACTCCATGACCAAATTTTTTCCATTTCTCTTCAACTTGATATTGCCACACAGTCTGACTCCCTGACTCCCTAACACCAAACAGTTGCACAACTGTGATCACTTTTTGACCTTCTTTCTATTGACTCCTCTATTCCATCCATTCTCCACTGTCCTCTCAAGGATCAGTCCTCTTACCCTTGGATACTCAACATTTTCTTGTGAGATCACACTATCCCCATCAGCAGCAGTAGCATCTACAGAAGCAGCACTAGGAGATTTCATGAAGTGAAGAATCTCAGACTCCACTCAATCAAAATCAATCCACATGGCTGAAAAGCTAATTATTGAAAGTCACTACCATCTTTACAATTACCCAACTACCAACACTTGGAGCCATCTGCATTTCTTGTCTAGGTCTTCCTTATCTCCATATTTAATTAAATATTAGGTTTCAGGTGTTTGCTTTATGATATTTCATATACACATTTAAATCTCCACTTTGTAAAATAATAATACAAAGATCTAGAGACAGACAGATCTGGTTTCCAAATCCCTGTTCCCTACTACCTACCAATTGTATATGATCTCAAAGACTTGAGTAAATTATTTAACTTTTCTGAGCCTCAATTTCTCTCTTATTAGATGAGGATATTATTATCTATCTCGCAGATTCTCTTACAAGAAAAAATAAATAAAAGCATCCAGATCGACATCTGAAATGCAGCACATTTTCCCAAGTGTCATCTCATACTCTCTCACCACCCACTGTGATATTAAGGTCACTGTTTGGGGGCTTCTCAACATGTTTCCCAGATTCCATTCATTATATTAATTCATCTCACATATCATTATCTAATTGTATCAGGAAGACAGCACATTCATAAATCCACTACCCTGCTCAGAAGCTATTTGTGAGAAAATACCCCTGCATCACACCCCTCATAAGTACAGGCTGCCACCCCAGTCTTACCATACTCTATTTTCAACAGCCATCCTGTTCTTATGCTCTCGTCCCCCATACACACCTCTTGGTCCAGTTAAAGACTAATTTGACCACATCCTGCACATTTCAGCTTTTCCCCCTTGCTCCTATGGAATGCCACTCTCCCAGTTACTTACTTCCCAGCTTTTTTTCTTATCCAATCCCTACTCAACCTTTAAATCATCTAAGATCACTTTCTTTAGACCACCTGGCAGTGACTTGTGACAGTCTATGTTATTTGTTCTATTATCTGAAACCATTTTAAATATATACACTATAATAAAACTATTTTATATATTTCCTTCTCACTTCTCAATTGGTTTGTTTTAATAAAGAAAATTTTACAATCAACATCTATAATCATTTACACCTGCCCAGGCAACAAGTAAAATATCACACATGGAATCCCTCATATACTCTCTCTGGCACCTTTATGACATAAAAATGGTTATGGCACCCAATTTGTAGATAGAAAAACTAAAGTTGGAAGGGCTCAGTAATTCATGCAGGCATAAGATGCAGAGCCAGGATTTGAGGCCAGCCTTTCTCATTCTAGCTTCCCTGCTCCTAAACCTTCTGCATATTACACAGAAGAAAAATTCAACCTCTCTGTTTCCTAAAAGATAAACCAGATTTTTAAAGAATAGACTTGTTTTTTTAGAACCATGTGATTTGATTTTTCTCTCTGTATGTGAATCTATGTAGCAATATATCATATTATTCTCAAATCCTACTTTACTATCTTGACATTTGAAAACAATTTGAAGGATCATAAATGATTGCTATACTAGCCTCAAAATAACTCTGTGAGGTATGTAAAAAAAATATTACTTTACCACCAATTCCTCCTATGTCCAACTGGACTGTGTGACCCTAGAACCCAAATCCTCAAGTCCTGTCTGACACCCCAGAGTGTCTGAGGTCATGGCAATATTGTTCAAGATGTGGTTAACAAGAAGTAAAGGCCAGAGTCTAGCAGAAAATGTAGTGAGTAAAATCCTAATCCTAGCTTGTATCAATTTTAAATAGATTATCTTAGAACAGAGTCTGGGATAATAGAATCAGATCATTGACACATTCTAAATTGACATCCTTAAAAAATTAAATAGCATAAGCCAATACATTGTTTTATTGGCTGTTGAGTCCCTTGATTAAAGATGACAATGAACTTAATGAAGATGACCAAGGAGGGGGGAAGGGGGGAAAGATATCTACCAGATACCTGTCAGAAAAAAAAAATCTATTGATTTCTCCTGACCTTTATTTTAAAAAAGTAGTGAGAATACATGCATTCAGACAGAAACAATATCCATTGGAGGGGAGGGGAATTATTATATTCTCCTGAAAGACTCCAATTCAACTCAGAAGATAAGGGCTAGGGCTGTGATAGAGCATTTGTCCAGCATGTACAAGGTCCTGGTTCTATCCTTGACACCACAAAATAAAGCTAATAATAAATGGCAGGTTCATTATATCTATGTGCCTGCAGAGGACCTGTGTGACCCATGTTGTGAGGATCACAGAGCCTCAGCACTTTGTGGTAGCTACAGAACTTGAAACAGATACTTACCCAAACCCGCAAAGCCCAGCTTTTCACTGTGCTCCAAACATCCGCATGACTGAATTACAGTGGGGGCCTCCTATGCCCATAATCATGTACAGAGTTGGAGAAACAGAGACAATAATAAAACAAGGAATAAAAACTTATTGCCAAAAGAATCCTAAAATCAGTGCCAAGAATGTGAGAGGCACACCTTTCTAAGCCTACCAAAGGAACATTTGCAAACAACTGAGTGTCAACCTTCCCAGCGCCAGGGGAAATAAAAAGAAAAAAAAAAAAACAAACTGGTAACTTTATAGCTAACTTGGGCTCAATGACAAAAAGGTATGATAAGAGAGATGTATGAGTGGGCATCTAGAGAGGTACCTACCTACAGTTAAAGGGATCACACAATCACAAAGGAAAGGAAAGATGCAGTGAGAAATATAGAAAGCTATGGGGGACAATGTCAAAGCAAGGTAGGGGTACAGCATGGGAAAAGTATAGCAAATAAAGGATAGTTACTGGCATACTTTTAGTGACTCTAAGACCTCAGGATGTGGCCTTATTTGGAAACAAGTTGAAATAATTAGGATGGACTTGAATCCAATATGTTTCAGAAACATAATAGACCATGGGATATTTGGACATATATGTACACACACATACACACAACAGAGAGAGACAGACAGACAGACACAGACACAGACACAAAGACACAGAGAGACACAGAAAGCACAGAGACATAGAAAGAATACTACACAAGCATGAAGACAGAGAACTAGGTGAAACATCTGCAAGTTAAAGGATGCCCAATACTGCCAGTAAAGCATTGCAAGCAGGGAGAGAGCTGGAATGGACCTGGTCCTCCAATCCTTAATGGGAACATGGCTCTGCTAACACACTGACTACCTTTGGATATCTCTCTCCCAAAGCTTTGACTACTTCTGCTCTAAAGCACAGTGCTTCGTTAAGGAATTTCTAGAAAACTAAATAAGGATTGCATTCCACGAAAAGCAAGGTATATAGTCTTCCTGGAACATGGACCGGTAGCGAGTGAGAAATAGGAAGTGGCTCCTTAGGTGAGATCAGGACCACTATGCACGGAACTAGCTGTGAATGATCTCATGGAAATGGGGCATCACCAACCATGTGAGCATGCTGCATTTACACTCCACAGAGAATTTAGAAGCAGGAACTAACACAAATCAATAAACAGATAGATGAAGATGGACAGACTGATAGGTAGATAGAAAAATGAAGACAGATACATGACAGCTTGATAGATACAGACATGAACATGACAGATTTGGATGAAATAATGCATCCTCAATGGATAGCAATGGTCTGTCTCTTGCATGCTATAAAACAGTGTCCAGATGCTGAAATACATTACCCGTTTTTAAAAACGATTTTGTATAAGTCTATGAGAACAAAAGTCCTGTAAATTTCACAACAGACATAGAGTGACCCAAGGAGATCCTGAATAGGCAAATCTACAAGCCTACCCTCACCACCATGTGCCTCCATCCTCAGGGTGCTACAATAGAGGTGGAGGCAGCCAGAAAATAGCAGAAAAGGTCTGTCCTAAAAATAGCTCAGGATGAGTGCTGGAACATTCCTAGGAACTAGGTGTAGTATCGAACCAGCCTCCTTCAGGGAAATGCTGTGGGATGAGAGACCAAGAAGCTGATGAAGTTGGAGCAGACAATAAACATACCCAAGTCTGGGCAATGAATGAATCCTGAGGGATTTGAAAAAGATTATGACTTGAGAGTACAGACTGAATGGAAGGATAAAAGAAATACCAACAGAGGATAGGCTGGCTGTGCTTAGAGCGAGGGCAACAACCAGATCATAAATATCTTAGGCTTTTGTGAGCCATACGGTCTCCATTGCAATGGCTCAGCTCTGCTATGCCAGTGCGAAAGCATCATCAGGCAACAGGGAATCAATGAAAGTGGCTGGATTCCAGTTGACTTTATTTATGGACACCGAAATTTGAATTTCATGTAATTTTTACATGTTAGAAAAGATGATTCTTCTTTTGAATCTGTCCAACCATTTAAAAATGTAAATACCATTCCTAGCTTAGCTCCAGAGCTATAAGAAAATCGACGTAGACACTATTGGACCTGGAGGCTGCAGCTGCTGACACTTGGTTTTAAAGGTGGCTGTACCAGAATGGACGAGCAATAAAGTAGTGATGAGATTACTGGAGAGCCCAGAGGGAGAATGCTATAAAGAAAGCCAAAGGCAGAATTTATGCAAATCTAAAACTTGACGATTGATTAAATGTAGAAGAGGAAAGAGGAAATAGGGTCTGGGACTCTTTTCCAAAATTCTCCAGTGTGAATAGCAATAGGACCATTAATAACATTGTAGGACTCCAAATAGGAGTCAGGATAAGTCAGCACAGACCTCAGAGTGCATTGCAACCCTGATTATATCAGTACTTAGAACAGGAATTAGAAACCTTAAACCTGGGCTTTAAGACCCTGGCAACCCCTAGCTTTGAGCACTACAGCCCAGAGCACACTCACTGTGGAAGAACCAAGCTGGCACTGGTGTCCGTTAGGAACTTTGGTGCTTTGTAAGAATTCTTTGTATTTTCTATCATTCTAAGCACATCTGCTACTTCAGGCTGCAGGAGATGAGACAGTGCAGTACATCTAATGCTCAGTGGCCCATTTCCTCTTCTGTAAAGGGGATGCCAACAGCCCTCTTGATGGAGGATCTCAGAGTAAAATGTCATTCCTGTGACTGATGTGGCAACAGTTAAAGGGGTAAACTCTCAGTTACACGTTGAGGCAGTAGTCACATACAACTAACACCATCATGAGCTCAGCCTCTCCATCTGCATTATAGGGATGGTTAGACGTCCCTTGGGGGTCAGAGACACGGCAGATCTGTGTGACATGTGCCCCGCGGTTTTATACCAGCAGGGGCTTTATGTTGTCACTTGTACTTCAGAACCTGGAAGGCTGAGGAAGTAAATATCATTTCCTGGCCACACTCAACCTAAACTACACTGTGATCCCAAACAAATTCCAAAAGTGACCTGCAGGCAGTTTGTACTCACTCAGTCATACATGAGCTGAAGGGGGAAGCAAAGCCACATAGGGACAAGAAAACAATGGCTTTGAACCCTGTAGAATCTCTTCCATCTCGCCTACAGCTCCTTCCAAGTCCCCATGCAACGGTGGTGTGAACACAGCAGTGGATTCATAGCTCTCAGTGGCCTTCTCTAACTTGGTATTCCACTACACTGAAAGGTCATGGAAAGTTATCAGCCTTGAATACATGCATGGACAGGACACTAAGACATTGAAGGGCAGGATGATAGCTTGTTATATGAATGCTGATTGGCGGCTCATGGGCTTTTACTCTAAACCCCAAACCCCTCCCTACTGTCATACACAAAAACACATGTCATGCATTGAGTAAGTACTAGGGTCCAAAAGAATGTGAATCTGTGAGCTGGTACCATACATCCAGTCTGTGAAGGCAATTGTGTTCTTACCCACTGTGAAGACCCTGACCCCTTCCCAAATATCAAACATGATCAAGTCTTACCATACGGCACTTTCAAGATGTTTTTCTGTTCCTATGGGAAAGATAGGGAATCACACTACCTTTCCTATTCAATACAAAGCGTGGAAAAGCTGTAGCCCCGGCATTTTGATAAGACTTGCACCCTTTTAGGTCACTTAGAGTGACCCCAAAGTTCACAGCATATTATAATGCAGATCCATGACCACAGCTCAAAGCATTATCTTTTAAATTTGCAAAATGCAAACAGAGCATTCATACCTTCTCTGTCACAAAGATATTCTGCATTTTTGCAACAAAATATAGAAGTCATCTTTGACAGGGAGGTATTTCTCAGTGACAGCACAACTGATCTCATGGACTAGGAAATTAATGATCACTGGAGGTTGATCTTTGCCTTGTAGGATGCTTGGCAGTAGACCTAGCTTCTGTTGACTAGACAGTAATAGCTTCCTATCCCCCGCTGTAGCCATTAATAATACATCCAGACCTTGTCATGTGTCCCCTGGTGGAAGAATCACCACAATTAGAAACTACTGCTATAGCATGTGTAAGAAGAGCGTTACATTGTAACCCGGACTTAACTGACACTTGTACTTTGGGACCTGGTAGATGTAGGAACATGGGTATTAACCACACTTATATTTTCAATCACGGTATGTTCTAATTCTGCTCAAAGAACATAGACAATAAAGAACAGCAGAGAATTTCACATCTGCTGCTGTGAGTAAAAGTCAACCTGTGAGCCATGTGGCCATAGACACCTTGAATACTTATGCAGTGAGGCAGTGGCTATGCCACCAGTAGGTGCCCACACAGAGGCTGTGTGTGCCATGATTTTGTGCACCAAGGCTGTGGGAACCTAGAGGACAAACAACCTGTATCATATTCTTAGGAGTAATATTTTTTAAACCATATAAATTCATATTCTAATGCATTTTTAAAATTCACATAAACTATCAGCAGCCCCTTATTATGCCCTATTAAGGAGTTTAATTACTTTTAATCAGAGACTTTCCGAGATGACCAGAACAGTAACTAGAGAAACTTCAATAGCCATTATGCCAACCGTGAGCAATGCGGAGCCCATTGGAGCAATCGCCGGCACAGTAATCATGCTAATTAAAGGCCCCCAGAAGAGTCAAGATAAAAATGTCAAATGAGATTTGTTCTGGAGTTCAATGATTTACTGCCTCACATAATCAGGTTCCAATAAGTCTGGGGGGGAAAAGCCTTGCTAGGAAGGAGGGTGAGCATCACAGGCCTCAGATATCAAGACATGGAGCCTCAGATGCAAAGCACTGCAGTAGAGAAAGAGTTCCGCTACCCCCAACACTGTCTTTTACCAAGGTTCTCCACATCCAGGCAGTATATGGCAAGCCCCCATGGGTGCCCCAAGGTTCTCCACTTTCAGGCAGTGTATGGCACAACCTTATGGGTTCCTCAAGGTTCTCCACTTTCAGGCAGGGTGTGGAACGCCCGATGGGTGCTTTGACAGCTTTTCTCTTACATCCTCAACCCACCATTTCACAAAATGAGTCTGGTCATGAAGCTGTTGCTTTGTGTCAGTGAATGCTTTAATGAACTCCCCTAATGATGCTCTGATAAATTATCGAGAGGAAGCTGGCAAGCTGCTGCATCCTCACCCTGGCCTTTGTAAAGTGCTGGGGAAAGAGAAGTTTCTTTTTGGACACCTAGAAAATATATTCTTGCTCTAACATCAACCTGTAATTTGGCCATTACCATGTCCACAATCAAATCTGTAGGCTT